>CM062861.1:23359375-23959375 GCA_031772225.1 Eubasilissa splendida | reverse complement strand
CCTCTCTACGATTTTAAGAAATATGAAGATCGATTAACCGATGCGAAACTCTCAATGCTTGTAGCGGCTCTACAATTAAACACAGTTAAAATTGAATGGTGTTTTATATTTGCATGACATTTTGGAATTTCCAAAAATATCGTCGAATTTTAGGTTATCTTATATTGTTTCGTAAAATGTTTTTAATTTAATTACTTAATTATTATCAATTTGCTTATCTGTTGAAACATAACTAAATAGATTATTCAGAGTTTTCTTCATACAGAAAATCCTCCTTTGTTTGCAGAATGCCTTATTATGTTACATCCCATATTAAACTGACGATGGGTGTCTTACTTGCGGAATTTACGAACTTTTTTTCTACGGCGCTAAAATTTTTTTTTCGCTATATGTGAGGATTTGTTATTATGAAATTTTATTTTTTGATCCCTTGGATTTCGCAATAGGTTTTACTCTATATAAATTAATATTTCTTTGTTTGTCCCGTATGCGTTCTTATACTATTCATCCGATTGCGATGAAACTTTGGTGAGTTGTTGTGTGCATTCCTGCGAAGATTTCTGAATTAGTACAACCACTTTACAATAGGTGGCGCGCGAGTCAACAAATGTGTGTATTTCATATAGTTTAGCCGTAGTTTGTGTGTGACATAACAAGTGGTATTAATTGTGAAATTTCAATTGCTAGTCGACATTAGATAATAGATATTGCATTTTCTTTTCTTTTTCCAAGTGAATTTGTAATAGTCATCACAAAGCATTACTATTACTTTCGCTGTCAAATCAATTATGCCACCCAAATGACAAGCGATTGGTCAATCTACACCTCAAGTATGAAAGAAAAAGGCACCCCACAAGTTTCAGAAACAGACAAGCAACGGGAAGCAAGACTAGATACCGTTTGAGTATGCACTGCTCGATCCAGACGAACACTGCATGCTGATATAAATCTTGATGCATTTCATTACGATGCTGATTATGATTACAGTCTTCATCCAAGTGTGGTTGGAAAAATGGATAAATTATGTGACCAGACGGATAAACAAAAAATATTAATTATCCAAAAGCACTTCAATAAACAGAATTAAAACACAAACACTATCTTTCTTTGACAAAAGACACTGTTAGAAACATCGCCATAATTAATATTATTACTATTCAATTATAGTCCATATCTGTATTTTATTTTTTAATAATTTTCTCAATCTGCTCTAACATTGGTTCACTTCATATCACAGAAAATTAAATCTGGCAATTAATATGTATTTATAATAAAAGATTGTTTTTCAGGGATGACCCCAGATTTCCCACAGTCCGTGGTGTCCTGAGGAGGGGCATGACAGTGGAGGGGCTTAAGCAGTTCATTATCGCTCAAGGTTCCTCAAGATCGGTTGTCTTCATGGAATGGGACAAGATATGGGCTTTCAATAAAAAGGTTATTCTATTTAAAAATTGAACAATTTTTGTTATTTGTTAAATTTTTTATTACTGCCTGGCATTTATAATATTTTTATTTTACGTATCGATGTGATCGAATGCCAGCGCATCACGTCGCCAACTATGCTCAGTCTGTGGGTGTCTCTAGTGTAATGCGTCAGTGTGGCTGTCTCAAATGGATGAGAATGGTCTTAAACAAATGAAACACTTGTTTTGCACATAATAAAATTTATCCACGATGACAACAGATATCTGACCAGATATTTGCACGATTTTAGTCTTTTTATCTTCTTCACTTGATGACAAGTGAAGGAGGACGCTAGTTTGTTATGATTTTGACACTAATCCTATGGTTATTGCAAGGTTGAGAAGCTACTTGAATGTTGAATGAATGATGTGGTATCCGTGCCAAAATTATCTTTCGCCATCGAGAGGCTTCCAGATTGTTACATGATCCATTTCTTCCGTGCCGGTCCACACAGCTCCCAGCCGAGATTCTCCTCCTACCTCCAACCAGGGGATGGGTCCATGATGCGGATGGATCGGGGACCTAAAACCTCCCATATACACCTCATCTCAAAATTCCTTCTTCCAAATCTCTCCATATTGTCAGTGGAGCGTCGTTTGGCGCGCTTCACCTGCCTCGCCAGCTTGAGTCCCATTCCCTCCATCTCTCTCTTTTTGTCTGTCTCCACTCGGATCGGTACTGTAGCGCTCGATCTGCCGCACAATTTTTAAATGTCACAGTATGTTACTAAAATTTTATAGACGTTAAAAACATTCTTACATATTTGCTTGTAGAATCAGAACCAATGTGAACACAATAACCGGCGGTTGCTGTACTTAAAAATATTATTGTTTAAATAAATAAATGTTAGTTATGCATTTTGTTTACATTAATTTATATTACGCACATTCACCTTATCAGGTAATCGACCCTGTGGCCCCACGCTACACCGCTCTCGAGAACTCACCACCTCCGGTGAAGGTTAAGGTGCGTGATCTGACTTCCGAGCAAGCCCTGAAGGTGGCTCGTCACCCTAAGAATGCTGAAGTCGGTGAAAAGACAGTATGGGTTGGCCCTACAGTCCTCATCGACCAGGCCGATGCACAGCTGCTGAAGGAGGGGGAAAACACCACCTTTATCAACTGGGGGAATATCAAAATTGAGAAGATTCATAAGTGAGTGCTGTGACAAACGATACTGATTTTTCTATTTCCTGATGCAGTAATATTGGTACTCCACTGAATTTACAAATATTTATTATTAATCTTTTTTCTTAGTGAAGTTTGATAATATAAGAAAAAAATATAGATATATTGAGCATTGTATATTTACGTATAAAGTAATCATGCTACTGGTTGAGTTTAGTTCACCTGAGTTATACATATACATATATACAGGCTTTTTTTTAAAAAAAGGTGCCGGAACTCTAAACCATGAGAGCGCCAATTTCGAATCCACCCATATTTCATCTGGTTCATAAAAACATAATATTTTATCATTTGTGGGAATTATGTAAATAGGGATTGTATATGCGAACATTGTTTCATCTAATTGCTTTTAAAACATTAAAAATACTGTAAAAAAAGGTGTCTGAATGCCGATCCACCATGTTACATGACAAAAAAAACACTGTATGTATGTGATGGTATGAGACCTAAGACAATGTTTTGGTACGATAATACATGCTATTGTCTTCATATAACGGTTGTACCATAACACAAGTTACGGTATAACCGTATTTGTGTGTGGGAGATGTAAATCTCCTACAGTAGACGTTCTGTACAGGAAACAAGAATGTAGACAAGGGTGGTATGCTGATCTCAGCTTCTCTACCGGTGATGATGATGATGATGATGATTATGAGGTCAAAAGAAATGAAACACAAAAGATGTTCAATATAAGCACACTACGGCGACAAAATGGAGAATACCTGTCGCAGCAGAATACTCTTTTTTCAGAATACGTTTTTCTAAGACGTTTTTGTTTTCCTAAATCTATCCCACGAGTTTTTTGGCGCCACACCGATGATTACACCTTTAAATTATTAACACGTGTCTTATCGTATCAATTAATATTCCGCCTTCTCGGCGAGTAATTCTGTGCGAAACAGTAGAGTTATTCTATCCCCCACACACAAGTTCAGTGTCTATATATCTGTGTTTGTATATGTGCGCGATTCCTGCCAATATGAAAATTTTCAAGGGCGTAGTTAATGGTTTACTATAGGTATCTTTTCACAATGATAACAGTTATCAGAACAGAGAAATCTATGTTAGGGTTTGAAAAGTTGGGGTTGAAATATAAGATTCAATTTTTTGCAAATTTATTTAGATTTTTAAGAAAGATAATATGAATATCTTATTTCTTAAATAACTCATTTTATTAATTCTTAATTTATTTTTCTAGATCAGGAGATGGCTCCGTGATATCGGTGGATGCTGTCACCAACCTGGATGACAAGGATTACAAGAAAACTCTCAAGCTTACCTGGTTGGCGGACGTCACAACGGCTAAGTTCACTCCAACTTACTGCGTATTCTTTGAACACATCATCTCTAAAGGAGTGCTTGGAAAAGATGATGATTTCAAAAACTTCATCGCACACAATACAAGAGTGAGTTATCGCATTGAAAGTTAATAAAAAATTTGAAAATAAGTCCTAAGAATGTGCCTCACATACAAACATATACTTCATACTCGCAACACACCAAACATTTTCTATTGATGTTTGTAAGTTCACGAAAATATTGCTCCGTTTGTTAGTATTTCACCTCAGAACATCACATTTGGTCAATTTTTATTGGTATCAGGTGTAGGTTGTTGTTTTATGCGTAAATTATGTGTACACGGAAAGCAAGAAAATGCTCAGAGTGTTTTTTCGAAAAATTATGAAATTTATGCATTCCAGAGTGTATAAATAATGCAATGTGACTTAGTAGTTTTAGTTCACTTAGCCTCGAGAGCCTGTCATGTCTTTACATGTTACGAGAATTCCGAGTGTTCTGGACAGCGTGTATAAAATATATAACAACAAATGAAATCATATCACAAGCTATTAAAATTAGTGAATAACTTTTTAAAATTCTTAAATTGACAGAACTTATGCAAGCATATTTTTGTGCGCAGTTAATATTGTGTATGTAGGTTTGAAGCATGTCTGTTATAACCAAGACTGTGGAGTTGGAGTCGTTGCTGATTTAAGGTATTTTAAGCGGAGATAGTAATGTTGGAGTCAGTCGATTTTTAAATGACTCCACAGCCCACAATAGGTTTGCAAACTTTTTGGTAACATAAAAAAGTGAATTATAAATAATGTGTATTAGAATAACCATGTTCCACTGTTTAATCGTTTACAATTAAATGCATTTAGAATCTAATCTGTAAATTATTAAAAATGCGTATTATGTATTTGTTTTTACAGTCAGAGGTAAGCATGCTAGGTGACCCTGAGTTGGCCTCTCTCAAGAAAGGAGACATCATCCAACTGCAGCGGCGAGGGTTCTTCAAAGTGGATGTGCCGTACCGCCCGGCCAGCCAGCTCAGTGGACGCGAGCAGCCATGCATTCTATTCCACATCCCTGATGGACATACCAAGGATCAGCCTACACTGCAGGTTTGTCAGTGTATTGATCTCATTTCATCTTCCATTAATCATTCAGAAAGTCACAATAATTTTTAATGTGGAACATCGTTGATATTACCACTCCAAGTATGTAAGCACTTTTTTTTAGATAGTTTTTGACTGATTTCAAAATATATTTATAGATGAAAAAAATAAATATATTTGTATGGAGAAACTGATGATTTTGTTTATAACTCTGATATGGTTAAGATTTTGCATATGTCGCTTAAACATTTTCGACGCATTATTTCGAAAAGATAATCATCCCTTAAATATTATTACAACCTGTGTGTTATACATAATGAATAATTAAATCTATGATTTTGATAAATATGAAACGATAGATGACGTCAGCAGCTTACGAAGCGTACTCAAGATATATATTTTATTTTAATTATACTTTTCAAAATTAAAAAAATCCTATTATGTTTGGTTCAGCCCTGGTTCAGCGCGTGTGAAAGTTACAATTCCTTTCCAGTCGCTACTGACGAAAGGGCACAATCGCCATTTTTCTCTCGATTTTTTCAACACCATAATACATAATTATGATTTATTATTGGTATTTAATTACGCAAAAAATGGATAGAAAATATTTGCGGTTTTCATTTTCATCTCAACATTATTATTTATTTTCACAAGTTGTTGCACTGAAATTACATCGTGACTAATCCATCTGTCTATCCTCTTGAAAACGTGTCGTTTTTCGTTTAACGTTTCTCGGCGCCTACACCGTTTGCAGCACAATAATCAACATTGTCTTTGACTCAGCGATCGCAAACAGTTTCTACAATAATTAAAAGTAGATTTTTTGAGAGAGAAAAATATTTAAGATGCATTCGCGTTCGCGAATTTGGAGTCGTAACATGTATTTTTTTTAATTGATTCGCATGGAAAAAACATTTATGTACATAGGTATTACATTTTTAAATTGATCTATAAACAATCGGAGAGCAGCATGCGCGTGCCGTGTATGATACATTTCGTTGCTTTTTAAAGTGAATTTTAATTATCGGCACCTATGTAAAATTCTCAAGCGTCTAAAACTCGCTCATGTGTCACGGAAGTTATTGTGTCATAAAATTGATTATAAAAGTTTACAATCATTTTTATACTTATTATTTTTCATCCGTCGGGCCGTAATCGATTAAAAACGTTACAAACACTTGAACAAACTTGTTTCTTATTTTTTTTGCTTCAATTCATGCGCGAGTATTCACTGTACAATTCAATTATTCTTGTTTGCATTAACCGTTTCGAATTAATCGGGACAATAAAAATCGAATATTCAAACATTTCAATATATTACTTAAAATGTATAAATAATTTTCCATTAAAATACATAACGTGTAACGGAAAATAAAACTGGCGAAATTGCAAATATTATTAGGCGCACTCAGATTCAATGTTTATTTTCGATGCAAGTGGGCGGGCGCATCACGTAAATTTAATAATATTTTTTGTATTTTACGATATTTTTGGCGAAGCTTATCCGTGTTAATTTTTTCAGGGATTATCGAGAGTCTAGTCTATTTCGTTCGTAAAATTACACTTTGGTACTCTTTAAAATATATTTCATTGCTAATCCTTAAATGGATAACTTCAACTTCACTAATGATGCAACTTCGTAATTTAAAATAATAATCTCATTGCAAAGCCGACGGTTACGCACACCGCATTTAAGTGGAACACAGGCACGTTCTGCCGTGTGGAAGTTTTTGACGTGTACCGTGGCGTCGTTCGTAGTGGTGCGCATTTTCGAGGTTGGTTTTTTAATTTAGAATTTCTTTAGTTTATTTAAAAATGGAATCGATCATCTCATCTCTTTTTTATCGGCATTGTCGGCTGTCTCTCTCGCGAACTTTTTATATCGATCTGAAATTAGAAACAAGTCTCGATCTCTCGTTTACCGCCATATTCGTTTTTGAAGTTTTTGAATTTAATAAATGAGTAATTAATTTTGACGTTGAATGCATATTTGGGGTTAATATTTTTCAAAGTAATCAACAATATTACAAGTATATTTTACATACGATCTTTATTAAAATCATACATTTAATAGCAGTGTTTTTACTACAGGAAATTTTAAATTATTAGTTTTAAAATATATATATATTACAATTATTTTGACTTCCAATCTTTGACTGAAAATGTTTGTTTTCTTTTAGATTATTAAAGCTGTTTAGAATAATTGAATTGAATTATACCTGACATTGCATTTTCAAATAATTTTGGTTGATCACCTCAACATGACATATTTGATTTGAATAGAAAATATTGTTTAGTTGTGCAATGTAATCTAAATTATTTTAAATGCTGATTGTGAAAGACCTCAATCAAATTAAATACTTGACATATTGTACACAATTATTTACCATATTAGGTTTTGCATCCATCCATCATTTGTGATAATTAATTTTAACCTTTAGTTTTGTTTTCTTTTATTGTTAGTTTTCCAGATTAATTTTATTACTGTTTTTAAATATTTCAGCAATCGAAGCAGTCTCAGGCGACTCCCAAGGTAAAGACTACCGCTGCTGTTGCAACTGCTGTTGCTAGTGTTGTGACTCCAAAGGTAGTTTTTCTTATCCATCTTCATTTATTTTATTAACTTATTTCTGTCATTTTGTATTTTTATGTGATATAGTCGATTGGGTACTGCACCTTACCCAACTGTGTTGAAATAAACATATCATTGAACTAGCTCAAAACGGGTCAAAAATGACAAATTTCAGTTGTGCCTGTTCCCAACAAGTACATACTTGTTTATATCTATAAATTCAAAAAATATTGGTTTTAAATAATGTATATTTTCAGTCTTCTTTGATACATATTTCAAAATGGAAATGGGTTGATTAAGGGGGACTTCCAATACTAATTAATTTTTACACATTTTTTACGAAAATGTAGTATCTTATTGATGATCGATATCAGAAGTTACACTAGATTAGATTTTTTTAAAACCATAACCTAGATAGAACTTTTACACTAATGTAAAACTAATAAACTGAATATTACAGGCATTATATGGAAGACCGCAACCATTAAATTCATTTATGTGCAAGAAAAGTGCCTTATTTTGTAAAAAAATGACACAAACGGAATATAGTTTCTTGTGATCTTGAAGCCAAGATTATGGAGATAAAACTTACTAAACAAGCTAATTGTTCCTACTGTGTTAAGTTTTTTTATTTGATCCTTCATAAAATATCCTATTTTCAAACTTTGTATCTATTTTACCATGGTTAGTCTTATTTTTTTTTTTTTCACATTTAATTAGGAATCTGCAAATGACATTGGTGTAATATTGGAAAGGATATCGCAGCAAGGCGACAAAGTGCGCCTCCTGAAAGAACAGAAGGCAGACAAGGCGGCAGTTACAGCAGAGGTAAAATCATGTATTCTTGTTTTGGATTATCATTCCAGTAACACTTGGTGATAGTATGTACACAGAAAATCGTATACGGTTGATATGTCTATTGACAATAATATGGGAATATAATTATTCACTTTAGTTCTGTTTATGTATAACAAACACACTTTATTGTTCACTTAGTAAATCAGATTTTATTTTTATAAAGGTCTTAATTTATTTTGAATGTGTGGAGCTTGGCGCATTTTTCTCTTTTCTCTTCTCATTCATTACATATTATTAAATAAAAAAAATTAGGAGTTTATAACTTTAACTTTATAATTAGGAGTTTTTCAACACGACTCAGTTATATTAATGGATTGATTTTTATGTTCATTTTTATTTTCTCTGCGTCGAATGTACTGTAGTATATCTTTACTAGCATGTCCATTATTCTTATCGTTTGAAATTATATCTATCACAGTATGTTCAATCATGTTGATTATCACTAGGTCCAGGCATTACTGGCTTTGAAAGCTGAATACAAGAAGTTAGCTGGTGCAGATTGGACTCCGAGTGCCAAACCCCCTGCTGCATCAGCAGTTGCCCCCGTTTCGGCTCCATCGGGCGGTGATACCGCTGACTCTGTGCTGGAACGCATTTCACAACAAGGAGAGAAGATCCGGCAACTGAAGCAGGACAAGGCTGACAAGAAAACCATAGAACCAGAGGTGAAATAAAAAATTAAGGGTTTTGTGTAATTACATATTTTAATTACTTATCATCACGCCGATAGAGAGGATAGAGTGCCACACTCTTCTGTCCTGACACACAATTCTCGCCTCGTCCACATTCATACATCTTCTGATACAAACTCACCGGTTATTGTGGCTTCTACCAGGACCATCTTCCAGTATCTGGTTTACCTGGCCGTGCCAAATCTTTCGTGCACGTTCTCTATTTCTGGTGCCTTCACACTTACATCATATATCTTTCTTATCATTCTCTCCTCATTCATCCGCTCCATAAGACCAAATCACCTAGGTGATCCTTCCTTAATCTTACTCACTATACTAAGATCAGCTTTACATTATTTTCTTTACTCTGTCATAAATGGATTTTCCACATATATGCTTAAGTGATTTCATTTCCACTGCATTCAGTCTATTTTCGTTCCTCTTCTGCCGGCCCCATGCCTTACTTCCATAAATCAGTCTCAGTTGTCATTGTGAACCGCTAGTCTTGATTCGGTTGACAAGTTTCCATTAGCTATAATTCCATTCAAAGCGCAGTTCACTTTATTCCCTGCAGTCACCCTCCTTTCGATATCTTTCTCAGCCTCAGCCTTTGCGTTTCTATCAAACATACTTCCCAAATACACAAACTCATCTACTTGTTCCAAACATTCATTACCTACAAGTATTTTGCACGGTGTCTTGCTTTTCTCCTTCTCGAATACCATCACTTTCGACTTGTTGACATTCATAATAAGGTCGCTTAACTTTTAATAATCTCTAAATTAAGTAGACGTGAATATGGTTTGTTATTTTTTACCATCTTCTAACTAAGCCTGAGTGATTTGTCCTATGAGTTTGTTAGATATTACTTATTAATGGAATTTTTAGACTTGATTTAGGACTAATTTTATGTTGATGTTTTGGTCCAGAAAACCCTAATACAATGTAGTGACATGAGACAGAATCATATTGCGGGACAATATGATTTTGGACAGCCGTAATCTAATGTATAAAATATAAAAATATACTTTATTGACCAGGTATAATCGTAATTTCTAAAGTCAAATATTTATTGAAACACCAAGTGTTTACAATATATATAATACATGCTTATCACCTTTTAGTGGGTATTCCTGATTAATCAAAAGGGATAAATAATAATTGATTAGCTTATTTTGAAACTGTACTGTTTTCAAACAATTTATTTATGTTAACAATATTTGAGTATGTCCAAAAACACACAATCATGTGGAGGCTTATTGTAGATCGTAAGCTCTGTAATACCCATACTTCCCATATAATATTATATAAATAGCTTTATCTCTATGAGACTATTATGACTTATTAGGAGAACACATTCTTATTGTGAAGTTGTAATTATTCAGAACATAGGTCTGTGTTATTTTAAATATGAATGAAATCTGTCCTTTTAATAATAAAGTTGTATCAATGTGTCCAAAATTTAATAAAAAAGAATTGATAATTCTGGCGTCTGCTATCAGATTACTCAATGGTATTTTAGATTCCGTAAAAATAATGGAATGATTAAATGTATTAATATCAAAAAGGTAACATAGGTTCGAAAATTTGTCACTAAAAATATCGTCGCTGTAGCATAGTTGGATAATGCACCATATTATCATATATTATCACATTCATCACCATAGTTGGATAATTCCCTGGTTTGGAAAGAGATCCAGCTTATACCAAACGTATTGTATATTGGTACCTCCCATATTTTTAATACCAGAAACTAAATGTGTAAGCATAAAAATTGCATTTGCATCATATCAATACCACTTACAAGTTACAACAAGATGTCAAAGATTACAGGATTAATTAGCTCTTCACTGACTGAAATAGATCTGATGTTATTAGATTATTACTGTGATCTTTAATCAGATATGATTGTAAATTAAATATTCATACTTAAACAACTAATCTGGCTTTGCCTCTATTTAGGTGAAAATTCTTCTGTCCCTCAAAACCGACTACAAGAAAGTAACAGGTGTGGACTGGACTCCCAACACCGTACTAAAAAAAGAGCCGACTGCTCTCCCGAAAAGCTCCACTCCTGCTGTGAATCCTCCCGTCAGTGTAGCCGGTGGTGATCTGGTCCTAGAACGGATAGCGCAGCAGGGAGATAAGATCAGACAACTTAAACAGCAGAAGGTCGATAAAAAGACTATCGAGCCTGAGGTACACACCACTCCATTATATTTTTCATAGCCATAGTATTACATTTCAAAATACATATTATTTATTATATCAAAATTTGTAATTTATATTTATTTAAAGGCCATACATGCTACAGTATAACTCTCCAGCGGCCTTTACTGCCATGTACCGTCAGAGAGTTATATTGTAGCAAATAGTGTAAGTAACAGAAGTCATGACATCTACTTATAAAAAATATAAGTTATTATTATTTGGGGGCCGGGGGTGATCTTAAAATTTATTTTTGAGAGAATGCTGTAATTATAATAAGGATATCTATTTTTCAAATACACACGTCGCAAGATACCCGTCAACTCTTCTAGAAATACATGGAGAATAATATTATTAGGAGCTTTGGTAATTAACAAGGAAACATCCTGATCATTGTGTTCTCCGTATGTCCTTATTATTTTCCACAATACTATGTACATCTAGCTATCATTATCAACATACGCAGGTTCAGACCCTGCTATCTCTGAAAGCCGAATACAAGCAAGTGACCGGCTCTGAGTGGAGTCCTTCCGCCAAACCCTCAGTCATGCCGGCTGCCGCTGCCACACAGGCTCCGGTCTGCGCAGTAGTCGCAAACGCGGGAGATGCCGTGCTGCAGAAGATAGCCCAGCAAGGCGACAAGATCAGACAGCTCAAGCAGGAGAAGGCTGACAAGAAGACTATTGATCCTGAGGTGTGTAACTTTCATAATTAATTTGTAATTGTCATTATGATCCCCGCAATTGGTTTAGGTCTTACTTTGTGCATTTTAATATTAATAATTTTAGAGATTTGGAGGTATGTATATTGCTATTCCTAGGCCCTATGACCGGCTGCATTATAGCTATTGTACCACCTTGTGGCTGCAACTATTGTCAACCATACAAATGTCATGTATCCCGGTGTGATATCTGGTAAAAAATTATGATAACGTAAGATAAATGTGCTTGTTGGTCTAATGCTTAAGTTGCTCACTTAGTAATTGAGTGGTTTGGATTCAAGCCTCGACCCAAGAGACCGCAAAGTTACTTCTATTTTCATAGCACAGCTATTCCATGTATTCGTTTTTTTTTTTATGAATAAAAACAATGTTACAAATTTGTTTATAAATTTCAAATCAGTTGATTCTATTAGTGTCATCAGAAAGAATAGACTAAGAAAACTTGATACCAACTTGATCCGCAATAGTTCACTACATATATCTTACTAATGCACATTGTGTACTGAAATAGAAATCTAAAAAATAAAAGATTAATACGATATTATCTGTATCACACAGAATTACTTGCCGATGAGGCGCCAATTAATTAATATGATAAGACACTTGTCAATAATTTAAAGGTGTAATCATCGGCGTGGCGCCAAAAAAACCCGTGGGATAGATATCAGAAAAACAAAGGCGTCTTATTACAGTAGTACAGCGGCGGCCTATCACCGTGTAGGTACTTGCAAATATGACTACAGTGAAACCCTCTTAATACGTTTTCCAAGGAACCGGCAAATAAAATCTTCTTAAGCAGGAAAACTTATTAACAGTGATTTCAATATTTCCATGCTTTATTTAATCATAACATCTAATATTGTATTTTAACTAACATTACGATAATTAAAAATTGAAAATATTATATTTGTATAAAAATTATTATTATATAAACAATTACCTATAAAAAAAAATTACTCTCTAAACTACAAAAAAAAAAAACTACTAAAAAGTTATTATAAAAAAAATAACTATAAAACGAAATTAAAATTAAACTCACATAAAATATCTAACTACCTAAATAAAATAAATCGACGTAGCAAAGAGTGAAAGTAGAACCACTGACAACAAGACCAAAATACAAAATTATTTCAAATTCAAATTACAGTAAAATCCAGTTTATTCGAAGTTGAGGGGACCGAAAATCAAGAAAAAAGTTTGAATAACAATTTAGGATAATGAATATAAAAATTTCAAAAATTTGATTATTATTTACATACTAATTTTTTTCATAGCAACTGGAAGTAATTATATACACCTATATCCACACATTTAAAATTAACAAACAAGTTGTCAAAATAAAATGTAAACAAATCACAATATTATGAAAAAAAAAAAACACTATTATAATGGACTATCTTTTCGCGCCATTTTTAATAACGACATAATAGTCGAATTTGTCAACCCGCCATTTCTTTTCTGAAGTTAGCGACAAAAGTTAAAAAACAATTGTTTTGTGGTGCTCGCGGCGACATTTGGCACTTGCCTTTTAACGTTAAAGTTCTTTCTGTCATGTTTAATATTGTTGACAACCTCATTAATGGGGTCGCGTATTTTTCTGTTAATTTTGTTTTGGATAATATTTTTTGTCAATCTCTTATATTAATTCGATTTTTAGCAACTGTCGGCGTTTTGTACGAGTTTGCATTAATGCTATTATCGAGAATATAAAATTATCAGTCAAAATTTTAAATTTGTTTTAATTTTAATTTAATGAAATACGGAAAAGTCTAAGGAACGCAAACCACTTATTCGCGTATTTCAAAATGTCTAACACATTAGAGAAAAACAAATAATGTTCTTTACATATAAAACAATGGCAATAAAATACGAGAAAATCTGAGAAACGCTTACTACACATTCTTTAAAATGCCTCGACACTAAACTAAATAGAAAGAGAAATGTCTATATTAAAATTAATACAAATTAAATAATTTATAAAACATGGAAAACTCTGAGGAACTCAACCGCGTACTAACGTTTGTACAACAAAATATACAAACGCTACGTAAACTAAAATAATGATGGTAATAATATGGAACAAAATATTGGCAAGCACTGACATTCACAGCTAGCAGCTGGGAGAACTAGAAAACTGCGTTAGCTATAAGGGCGCAAAGATAATATTTGCTATCTTTTTCTAATGTAAAGAAAACGAGCGAGAGAAAAAAGCGTTAATACGTCGCGGTAAAAAATAAATATTTCAAACCGAGGACGCACAAGATATATTTGTCATCTTGTCTAGTATACTGAGAGTGAGTGAGAAAATAAACAATGAGAATTAACTTTATGCGTCGTGAATAGGTATAGGAGCGGAACTACCCATTTGGATGGTCTTGGACTTTGAACAGTTACAACCCATTTAAAGAGAGTTCATTTTATTGCACCCATTGAAAGAATACCACTTTCATTTTTATAAAAGTCAAACAAAAAAATTCTGCGAAAAACGTATTACAAGGGACATTTTGTACGGATAAATTGAGTTCTGTCAGAAATATTTTAATTTATTAGGCGGGAAACTTATTATTTGGAAAACGTATTAAGCATAAAAAAAATACGTAATTTATATGGGACTTTTTCGGGACTGAAATATGTAATCCTATTAGGTGTGAAAACGTATTAAAGGTGATTATATTAAGAGGGTTTCACTGTGTATGTATTGTTATGAATTTGAATAAAAACAGTATTCTGCATGCTGCAGCCATTCTCGATTTTGCCGCCGTAGTGTGACTATATTGAACATCTTTTGTGTTTCATTTCTTTCTACCTCATAATCATCGCCGGTTGTGAGAAGATGAGATCAGCGAACCACCCTTGTCCATATTCTTGTTTCCTGTATGGAACATTATCTATTCCTGATGTATTAAGACAAATGTCACTTTATTATAAAAAGAAAGAGGGTACACTGTGAGATACTCATCGACTCTGATAAGCACTGGAGGATAGTTCTATAAGGAAATTCGCCTGACAAGAAAACACCGCGATCATGTGTGAAATGATGAATGATAGATAAGATAGTTGTCTCTACATCATGTATTTAGAAAAAAATAAAATTTCAAGCCACCTTTAATTGGTTTCCTTATGTCACCATTATTTTCCATAATACTATGTATATCTAACTCGTCCATCACAACATACAGGTTCAGACCCTGCTATCCTTGAAAGCCGAGTACAAGCGGGTGACCGGCTCCGAGTGGAGTCCTTCGGCCAAGCCCTCAGCCATGCCGGCTACCACTGCCGCAAAGGTTCCGGCCTGCACGGTAATCGCCAATGACGGAGATGTTGTGCTTCAGAAGATAACGCAGCAAGGAGACAAGATCAGACAGCTCAAGCAGGAGAAGGCTGACAAGAAGACTATTGATCCTGAGGTGTGCATCGAGTTTTATGACTTTTATGATATTTATGCAAAATGTCACTGTTCGGAAAAATTTACAGTTTTGTAATTACCGCAACCGGTATAGACCTTGCTTTATACATCCTAATGTTAGTGATTTCAAAGATTTGGAAATATAGATTTTGATAATAATAATAATATAGGATAATTTTTATAAAAAATTTCACTTCAAGGACGCTTTACACATATACACTGTAGTTCTGCACTATTTTTGTATTAAAAATTAAATGTATTTAAATTTATGGATATGATTTTGTAAATGGGTGCAATTTTAGTCTCTTTTTAAATAAAATCTATGACACACTTGCCCATTCATTAAACTTAAACTTCTGTCAAGGGCTGGTCAGTTTTACAACCCTTCCAGCATTTGAAGTAGATGTTATTACGTTAATATTATACAGTGTAATACTTCTATATTCGTCAGGCCCTCAGGAACAAATTAAGTTTTTTCTATAACAAATAACTGAAATTCAATTAATTTGTTCCCATCCCCCAAAAAAATAGTACACAAATGAATAAATTTTATGTCAAAACTTTACTTTTATTTACTGAGGTGACATGATGGTAGAAACGGAAGAGGATGAAAGTTACTAATACATATTTAGAAGGAGACAATTTAAACATCAGATAACTTTAATTCTGGTAATGGTTTTCGTTTACCGATAATTCAGTAGCACTCGCTTCCCATTTAACAAAGAACTTACCCAATGTTGCCTGGTTCTGTCTGTGTTTTAAAACCTTCATGAAGTAGTCAATCACATTATCATTGAATCCATTTATGTTTTGATTGACTATGGCAACATTTGGGTGCCACTTTTCGACCATATTCTGCATTTTGGCATAGTTAGACAGCATTGCCGGGCGATGGAAGTGACAAATATAGAAAATATTAACAAATATGGAAACATTTGTTTGTTATCAAAATGTGACGAATATCGAACCAGACGAATATAGAGGTTCCACTGTACATACTTACTAAAAGTACTACAAATAATTGAAGACACGCTAATGGTAACTCAGGGGTATTTTTATGTTAATAATAATAGCATACAATCTTGGTAGTATTTGTGCACTGTGTACTTAAGTTCTGGCACACTCTTCCATTGGGTGTAAAATAATAATGTATTATTAATTCAGTTCTTGAGGTGAGGAGTGCAATACTACATATCTAAAACATAAAAAACATAAAATAAACACATGAATACAAATTATTAACATATCTTAGATACTTGATTACCATCACGTCGTTTCTCCTCTGCATGGAGTAGGCAAAAAGGATAGAATGCCACACTCATATATCTTGGCATGCCACTCTTCACTTTCATACATCTTTTGCACTCTCTTCAATTGTTGAAGCTTCTAACAGGGCTGTCCTCCAGTACTTGGTTTATCTGGTCATGCCAGGTTTTTCTCTCCTCGCATTCCACGCATCCAAACCATTTCAGCACCCCTTTTTTTAATCTCTCGACTACGCTACAAGCAGCTCTACATTCGCTTCTAACTTGTTCATTCCTCACTCTATCGTACATTGATTATCCACATGTGCCTAAGTGAGACCGCAATTCAAGGCTTAACTTCCATACATTAATGTTGGCAGTCGTAAAGTTGTTCCAAGTCTTTATATTTATATAAAAAGAACAACAAAAATAGTAATATTAATGATTTATGGTTGTCACAACAATGGTGTGCTATCTTATATAGTTATTAATTATTTCTTAGGTTCAATCTCTGCTCAGCCTCAAAGCCGAATATAAAAAGGTAACAGGTGTTGATTGGACTCCTAATACTAAACCTGCTGCATCTGCTCCAGCTGCTCCATCAACACCGAGTAAAGGTATTAAATTCTTTTTTATTGTAATTAAATAAAAATTGCTAATGATGCTGCCGATTTTAACTTTTTTTCGAATTTATATTTTGATCTTCAGATTTTATTATGACTATATTTTACTGTGACCTTATTGATCAATACTTATCTTATTTATCAACTTTTTGCCAGCTGTTTCGTCCCAGTCTCCTGCGAAGAAGCCCGATGTTCCCAAGCCTTCTGAGAAACAATCCCCTGCTGAAGCAGCGCTCACTGAGAAGATTAACAACCAAGGAAATATTGTGAGAGATCTAAAGGCCAACAAGGCCAAAAAGGTATGTTGTTTAAAAATTAACGCTTTTTTTTGGCAACTGATATCTTTCTTTACTGATAATAAAATAAATAAAAAATTAGTGGTAATATATTAAAAAGAAAATAGTACAAACGTGATGTCCTGACTAAATACATGCAGTGTTCAAAGGTAAATCTATAATAAGCTTGCAACGCGGTGTGCTTATTTTCTATTTTTAAATCACCAGAAAAAAATTTTACTGATGATCTAGGATGTCATTTAAGCATCTCTTTTTCTGAACTGGATCTTTTTGCCATGACACCACAAAACTAAACACCACAATCACTTTTTTTATAACCAAAGTCTTGAAACAGCGAAAAGTAGTTTTAATTTTGAAAAACAATCGTTACGAATAGAAAGATATTTCTATAAAAATAAGATTAAAATCATGTTGGCGTTAAACAATACTTACACAACATTTGTATGGGAAATATATATGTGCCAATTTTAATTTTTTGACAATGTTAAATGAAACTTCACTATGAAGAAGTGTATCAATTTATCTACGTGTGACACAGAAAAACATTGAGATTGTTTGGTTGTACCCTAAAATTTCCAATCCAATATAATTTTATTCATTTAACCTTCGTAATATTATTTATTTCTTGTTTTATTTTAATTTTTAATCATATGCAAGAATAAATTTGTTGATTAAACTTTCTGGTCTTTGTATACAGGAAGAGATTGATGCCGCTGTTAAAGCCCTCCTGGAGCTGAAGGCGGAGTACAAAAAGGTGGTAGGGACAGACTTCCCTGTGGCAGGGAAGGGGCCAAGGGCTTCTGCGGCCACCCCAGTCAAGAAGGAAAAGTCTCCTCCCGCTGCGGGGAAGAAGGAAAAGAAGGCTGAGGTATGTACTGGGAGTTTGGCTATCGGCTTTTGACTGTGGTAAATTAACAAATGCCGATTAAATATTTTGCTAGAGCACACACCCGCTAGGGGATACCGGTGACATACTGATAAGAATAAACATTTATGGAAATGGTTAGCTCTTGAATGTTCTTGTTCCATACAAATGATTGTTTAAATCATAGTTTAAAAATATTCAAGCACATCTAGTAAAGTTCTCACTATTATCGAGCCAATCAGTCTGTTAATGGCTATGTCTTTATATGATACAGACTTCAAAATATCACAATTTTTAATTTTATATGCTCCATTAACCTACCTACCAATCGTCGCCTAATAACACTTGAGATTTAATTGTATTGTCCTGTTAAAAAATTAAAATAAAATAGAAAAAACATTTTTACATTGTTTGTAGCGATTTTTTGTATTGATTGTACCTTAGAAGTGTTTCCAACATTGTCTGTAAAAAAAAAGACGAATGGAAAGTTATGTTAATATTTTGTAAGGATGACCAATTCTAAAATAAAATTGTAGATGGGTGAATTAAAAATAAGATTTAATATTTTTTTTTTCTAGGCCCCGAAAGATGACCAATCAGGGGTTAAGAAGCAAACTCGTCTCGGCCTAGAGGCATCCAAGGAGACAGACCTTTCAGACTGGTATTCGCAGGTCATCACCAAGGGTGAGATGATCGAGTACTACGACGTCTCTGGCTGCTACATCCTCCGACCGTGGTCCTATGCCATCTGGGATGTTATCCGAGAGTTTATCAGCGCTGAAATCAAGAATATGGGGGTCAAGGACTGTTACTTCCCCATATTCGTTTCCAAGGTATGGCATCGTCGTTTAAATTAATTTATCAAGTTGAATTTTTTAATTTGTTACCGGGATAGTTGATGCAGCAATCATATTTTACTGGTTGAAAAATTTGTTTTTCGCGTTTGCATTGTTTTAGTGTAATTTTATTTTAATTATCAGTGTTTTAACACCAGTATTTAAGTAAACTATTCATATATTACACATAATATGGACATCAAGGTGTACTTTCATTTATCCAGTTTGAAATCTCAGAAATTCTATGTGAATTACATATTCTTTTAAGACAGGACTAATAGTTAAACTTCCCGTGTTCTTGCTTAAGTGTCACCTAAATTCTAAAGGATGTTATTTGTTACGTATATCTTGCTAGAGAGGAAAGTTACAATAGAAAGAGATGACAATAATAAAATTGTTGATTTTCTCGCAAAAATAACTCGTATCTAGAGTCTTTTCCACGTTTTTTCATATTAACCTATTAGCTGTCCAGAAAAATCATAGGTGAAACAGCATCATGCCACCATATTGGCGCCAAAATTCACAGGCTAGCTTTTTCGAATTTTATTTTTATTAATAAACCATAAAAACATTGGTATAACTATGAAAAAAAATATGTGGGTAACTATTTAACCATAAGCGTCTATCAACCGCGATTTCGTACAGTTTTATGATGAAAAAAAAATAAAAGTTGATAGTGTTGTCAGGCCACAACACTTAGAACATTATTATTTATTTTATATTTGTTTTTGGAAGGACATCAGTTTTTATTAATATGTATTATTGTGTTTAATGTGATGCTTAAAACAAAAATATATTAGCACTTCACAACTACGTACACATTACATATAGCACTAACAACACGCATAAAATGATGCCACCGGCCGCGGCAATGGCCAATGCTGCCTAACGGCGCACTCACTGTATTTATAGTAAAACGCTTGTATACTAATTTTAATTAATAACTAAAAAATAATATCTTATTCACTTAAATTACAACAAAAACGCAAAATATTACGAACGTACATCAAAATCTAGCTGACAATTTACTCAAATTGGAACGTTCCAGACACTTTCCAACTTATTGCGTCCTTCTCATCATCGGACTCTGCGGTAGTAACGAGCATATCGGGAATATCTAAAAAGTCGGCAGTCTCCACTAACGAAATAAGTCACCCTCCGCTATTTAAAAAGCTAAGTAAAAATAAAATCAAAAAAGTTTTTGAATATTCGATAAATGTAAAAATATCAGCACTTTGACGTCGACATGTGTGTTAAATTCTCAAATTTAATAAAATTGCCATCTGGTAACGCAAAAGTAAGCGCCAACTTTCAATTTTGTATGGAGGAAAAATGACGATTTTTACACTCAATTTCAGGCGTAATTCGTTGTGTTCTTTAGTTGAAACAGATTTCTGTGGGGCGCCGTACGATATCACTACTGGAAATAATAATTTGGTTAAAGATCCGATCCGCGGCGCCGGTGACATCATGCGTTATTTGATGGTCATCTGGCGTGAGAAATAAGATGCTGCGAAATGTCACGTGGTTGTCCGCTGTACTCATGATAGCCAACTTAAATTCTGACAGTTCTCATTCCATCTCTTTCTGTGGGAAACTTGCGACGTGGGTGACCATGGAGTTAATATTATGTAATGAAATAAAATATGTGTTGTCATTTGAATTAATCCATCTAAAATTAAATAATTTATTGGAGTACCTAGTTCATATATATGAAAATATTTTGAAATCAGTCAAAGTACCTACATATATTTAGATGGTTGCTTAAATCGTAATTGTAAGATAATAATATAATCCGAGATTTATGAGTGTGATCGCTGGTTGTATTGTGGAAATGATGGCAAGGAATTTGGTATCTGAAAAGGTTGGGGGACACTATTATTACTAATTATGTGAGACTACACCTACGACAACACTATATATCTTCTTGGGCATCCAATGGTATATTAAACAAACATATCAAATAAATGATAATACAGTAAAACCGCGATATAACGAAATCCAAGGGACCAAAAAATAAAAATTCGTAATAACGAATTCCCACATATAACGAAATAAATTTAAAAAATCCTACTATATGTTACGCGCCGTCGCAAAAAAATGTTGCGCGGCTTCAAAAAAGATCGCAAATTCTGCAAACAAAGGAGGAAAAAGGCCATAGGGAACTGAATACCTACATATTTTTAGTAGTTTTGTTATTAAAACAGATAAGCAAATGGATAATCAAAGGAATTAAATTAAGAACAGAACCTATTCAACAGCAATTGGAAGATATTTTTGTAAATTCCAGAATATTGCAAACACAAAACAATATTTTAATTGTGTTTAAATGTAGAGCCGCTTCAAACATAGTTTTGGGCATGAAACATAAAAAATAATTCAAAAATAAAAATTTGACAGTTGAATCGCGGCATTTTTATAAAATGAGTCGTATATAAATTACGAAGGTACTTACCGGTAACGGCGGCAACCACTTCAAAATATGATACTATGAACCCAAGAAGAAGTTTGAATTGTTTTACTACCTTGTCGGCAGACCGCCGCGCACCGCCGAAAAGGCCATTAAACCGTTCGCATACGGTAGATGCAGCGGCGCGGCTTTGTAAGTGCGAAATAACATTTTCATCTTTTAACATTTTTTTATTTCGTTATAAATTTACGTAAATGTATTGGCATTTTTTCGTACGGGACAAAAATGATTTTGTTATAAATATTAACGGGATTTCGTTATATAAATGCATTTTTGTATGAAAAATTGGTTTTAGGGACTAAATTTCGATTTTTTTTTCGATATACGTCATTTTTCGCTATATCGGGTTTCGTTATATCGCGGTTTTACTGTACTATTTAACACAATTTCTAAGTGATGCAACAACATTGCATAATCATCCAAGATGGCCAACGCTCTGCTCTGTCTATCAACATTTGTAAAAACCAATATATTGCAGAGGGGGTTTCATTTCTCTCCAAAATATACATATTTAGAAATACAAATTATTTATGAATATCCTGATTGTAATGACTGATAACCTGTGACTAAAAAGGGATAAAAAATACATTTGTTTTTGATGTTAGATTCCGCCTTTTGAAAATTGAGCACAATACATATATATATGGTTGATTCTAATAACCACCCAATACAATAACGGAAGATGGAATAATGGAAAATGTTAGAATGTAGGAAAAATAGTATCTGTTCATTGTAAACAGCAAAGCCAAAATTAGGTGAATTAAAATATTATCAAAATATATTTATCTTGTTTGATAAAATCTTGTACTAGGCTGATAATTCGATTACTCAATTTGGACCAGCCTAAACCAATATTTTTGAAATCTTTCATTTTAAAATATTCATATTGCAGGCTGCCCTGGAGCGTGAAAAGACCCACATTGCAGATTTCGCACCCGAGGTGGCGTGGGTGACGCGCAGCGGAGACAGTGAACTGGCTGAGCCTATCGCTGTCCGTCCCACATCGGAGACAGTCATGTATCCCGCCTATGCCAAGTGGATCCAGTCGTACCGAGACCTGCCGCTCCGTCTCAACCAGTGGAATAATGTTGTGGTAATGAAAATATTTTTAGCTACACTTCATAATCATTTAATTATAGGCAATAGAATTTTATTGAATATTTTTTAATACAAGTTTTACAAGTTATCACCTAAATAACAAATTAAAATACAGAAAAAATGTATTGTTTGTTGATATATTCTTAATGTTATTTACAATAAGAAGCATGCCCCCTAATGTTCCCTTCAAACAATATAGCGCACACAAATAAATATAGCATGCGTGCACAAATTTTAACACCAATGAAAAATAATTTACTGTTTGTATCTGAATTTTAATCCAAGTGTCAAAATGTCTTAATTATGTCGTGTTAAAGCAAACATTTTAACTCTATGTCCTTTTGACAGATGGGTTTATCTGCTTTTTATTTACCCACAATCCTTTGGCACATTCTGAATAGGATTAATATGTTTCTATCTATCTTTTTATTAATACTGTATTGTTCAGAGATTTGTGTGTGTGTATGTCGGTCCGCGGCGCGAAGTAAGAGATATGTGTGTGTGTGCCGTGAGGGGGAGCTCTCTCCTTTTTCTGCTCTGACACGACTTATACAACTCATATTATGTTATAGTGTTGTAAATAGCATTGCATTCGTGGAATAATAATAACCCACACATGGAATACAAGACGATTTGTCTGAAGACACATCCATAGCGGAACTCACAACTGCCGCTCCAAGTACATTACATATACAAACTCTTTGTTTTGTGTAATGTTTTTCTTTATTTCTCTCCCAGCACACAAATTATAACATGGGACCTTTTTTGCACACACATTGTAGAAGGACTATTAGTGCCATCTCAGTATTGGCGCCGATCGCAACATTATTGTGTTCTTCTCATGCCTTATCTGTTCAACGGATGTTGGGTATCATCATCAGCCATATCACGATTACACTGGGGCGGAGTAACGAGTTTAATGTCAAGCCGTACCAAAGTCACTACTCTCCGTCTTGATTAAATATTATTCATTATTATTAATTAAAGTATTTATGTTTGCCAGAGATGGGAGTTTCAACATCCACAACCGTTCTTGCGAAGTCGAGAATTTCTCTGGCAGGAGGGCCACACGGCCTTCGCATCCAAAGAAATTGCCGACCAGGAGGTCCTGGACATACTTGGTAAGACTACTGTGTACTTCATATTATAAATAACTATCGGTGTCTATGTTTATGCAGGGTCTTAAAGTAACATATAATAAAGTCAAAGGGTATTTATTTATTGGATTGTATAGAGAACAGACAGACATTCTTCATTCTGAACATTTTTCATGGTTTGACTGTTATTTCAGAATTGTATGCAAGAGTCTACACAGACCTACTGGCCATACCTGTTGTCAGAGGTCGTAAGACTGAAAAGGAAAAGTTTGCCGGTGGTGACTATACTACAACGGTAGAGGCCTTCGTAGCAGCAAGCGGACGTGGTATTCAGGTATTAAAAAATTGAATTGATTTTTCGCAAATATATTACATACAATTTATCAGTAGTCATGTTCAAATGTATGCAGTATACTCTCAATTATCCGGGGTCACGTTAACTTTTAACATACGCTAATAAAATAAAAATTACTCATTGTTATTTGGGGGCCAGGGGTGATCTTTTTTTCTGATAATCAAATCTATTGTATCTTGTTGGAAGCTATTTTCTTTTACAATTTTTTTTATAGGGTGCAACCAGCCATCACTTGGGACAGAACTTTGCCAAGATGTTTGAGATTATCTACGAAGATCCTGATACGCAAGAAAAGAAATACGTCTACCAGAATTCTTGGGGATTAACAACCCGAACGATAGGTAATTATGGTTATCTACATTTTGTCAATTGTTAAAAAGATAAAACTCGGCTACACAATGGGACGCAATAGGTGCAAGTTGCTCCACAAGTTCATTCAGGGGAAAATAGAAGTTAAAAGGGGTATCTGGAGAAAACAAAAGTCCTAGCTCAGAAACATAACTGACAGGACAGGATAACAGAGGGACGAGAAAAAGAAGGCACAGTCTACAACCAAACCATATTTGCTTATAATATCTCCATTGAGGTCATAATGATTTCACCATTCTTTGGAAGATTTACTGAAAATTCAATTCATGCATCTTTGCTTACCCTAAGTTAGCAATGCAACATTAAAGTTTACATCTCTATTACCCCAATTTTTGGAAATATATTACGGAAAATCTTCTGAATGTTCTCAGGGGCTGCTCAAAAAATGTGAATTCCCAATATTTGTATGTTATGCCTGCTAACCGGGTAAAACTGCATTCAAATAACAATTCCTATATTCTTGTTATTTTATTGTCTCACCAAATTGTCATACATAATTTATATAATAATATATACATATATATAATAATTTAAAATTTGTAGGTGTAAGTTTTTTACCATCAACAATATAATTATTTTGTCATCAGGTGTAATGATTATGGTGCACGGAGACAACCAGGGTCTAGTGCTGCCCCCCAGAGTTGCCTCTACGCAGGCTGTGCTAGTCCCCTGCGGGATCACAGCCTCCACCACCCCCGAGGACCGAAAGGCTCTCCTGGACTCTTGCCAGCAATTAGAGACGGCCATCGCCGCAGCCGGTGTCAGGGTACAAGGAGATTATCGAGACAACTACTCTCCGGGGTGGAAGTTCAATCATTGGGAGTTGAAGGTTGGTGTGATGATAGAATGAAAGAAGTTTTTAAATCACCACTATTAATTTACGAAGATGTTTAATAAAATTATGTCTTGACCAGGGTGTGCCGATCCGCATCGAACTCGGACCCAAGGATATGGCCCAGGAGCAGTTGGTGGCTGTCCGGCGCGATACAGGAGTCAAGATCACTATCAAGAGGAGCACCGCGGTGGAGGAGATCGTCAAACTGCTTGACACCATACAGAGTGACATGCTGCTCAAGTGAGTTTAATGTTTATATGGAATGTTACTTTATAATGTTTATATAATAGATTTACTGTCAAGACATTCTATGGTTTTAAATCAACATTTTGACCCGCAACTAACAAATAGTATTTGCATGTACATATATATTTGATAAGTTTTTAAGTGGCAGTCTTTTTTTTATATTCATACTTTTAAAAAATGACTGCCATTTAATATGTCAAATATAGTGCATATATGTGAAATATTACAATTAAAATAGACCTCTTTGTTACTTTTCATAAGACATCCACGAAAGACTTGGTTTGACCAGGTAAACCGGATACTGGGAGATGGTCCTGTTAGAAGCCTCAATAATCGACGAACATGCATGAGAAGATGTATAAATGTAGATGAGGCGAAAGTTGCATATCAGCACAGAAGAGTGTGCGGTGTTCGCATTCTCTCTGCCTACTCCCGTGAGATGGGAAACCGCATATTGGTTACTGTATATACTCGTGTATACGTTGTATAGTCGTAAACTCCATTTTAAAATGCAGATTCAACTTATCCACCGGTCAGTGCTAGTTTTGATAGAATTTTATACATTCTGACGATGACAAGTCTGAGTTTGATGGATATAAGCTGGGTTTAAGCTGAAATAAATAAGAATTCCCTGTAATAAATTTAAGGGATTCTCTACAGTTAATAAATGGAAATGTTCCTGTTCATGATTGCTCATTTTTTAAAATTACAGAATTTCATAGCCTTACCAAGTTTTACCCTCTACTTATCCACAAGTCATGGCATATTTCATAATTGTTGGTCAAAAATTGCCCTCGTCTTATAGACGAGTATGTACGGTAGTTAGTTAACCATGTAGTATTAATTAAACTAAGAATGACAATAATTACCAAATTTGTAAATGTTGATTAATTGAACTGTCAAAATAGTGTGAGGCTCTTTTCTAATCTCTCATCCTTCTATTACGATTTCTTTATTTATTACGTCACTAACATTGATTTTTTTTTTTTTTAATTCAGGGCGACGGCAGAGCGTGACGCCCACATGATCCAGGTAGACAGTTGGGAAGAGTTCAACAAGGTCCTGGATGGGAAGAACATCATTCTGGCTCCGTACTGCGGCAGAGAAGTCTGCGAAGACGCCATCAAAAAAGAGAGCGCAAGGTAGAGCGAAGCTATGATGAATTTTCTCAATTCAAAGTGAATTTATTATGTACATATTCTGTAAACTTTCTAAGTATAATACTTAAAAAAAATCTAGTGAGTACAATTTGTTCTCACTAAATCTTATGTATACTATTTGAGTGTGTATGTGTATCCAGTTCTCTGGGAGGGAAGAAAGAATTGAAATTTTATTATATTTTTTCTAAATATCATATTTTAGAAAACAGTTGCTTACCATCGAACTTTGTGTAGATAGGTACTGTCTGTGTATTACCTCATCAGGTACATCCATGCATACTGTTGTTGCATTTAAGATCATTACATGAAAGATGTCTTTGATTCCGCTTTGTTTTGATACTGTTCATAATAAAAAAAATATTTTATTATTTTGATACTGCATAAAAGTGTATTTTTGAACACTGCATTACACGCAGATCCCAAAAAAGATTTTATCATCAAATACAGGGTGAATATAAGTGAATTATGTTCCAGGCTGATATTGTTTCATTCATCAAAATTTCAAGCATAACTTGGGCTTTGTATGAGGTGGCACCGTCCCGTTGAAACATGTGTTGCAGGACCAATCGACCCAATTCGGCCACCATGAAGTTTTTACATCACAGCCTCTTGCATCCTGAAAGAAATATGGCCCAATGATTCTGCTGGCCCACATGGGCACACGATATAGTAACTCTGTGTGGGTGTAATCACGTTGGTGTATCAATTGAGGATTTTCAGTGCCTCAATAATGGCTGTTTTGTTTATTGTCAAAACCCGCCAAGTCGAAATGAGCTTCGTCGCCCATGATGATTTTTTCCAAAAGTCAGGTTTGTGTTTGTTTTAATGACTTCATCACGTTGTTGAGGTGTTAGATGCTCCATAACATAACAAACGCCAAACAAAATCGGCCTGGACATAATATTCACCCTGTATTTAATAATATAAAATCTAAAAACAGATATCATATTCATTAGCGCATTGATAAATAATATTTATTTTCAGAACGGAAGAGGTGGAGACTAGCGAGGGTGCCAAACTCCCAGCGATGGGTGCCAAGGCTCTCTGCATTCCGTTCCAGCAGCCGCGCGCTCTGGTCATGCAAGACAAGTGCATCCATCCCGCATGCTCGGAGAAACCTCGGTACTTCACCCTCTTTGGCAGGAGTTATTGAAGCTACCGAGTTATTAGTCCTCCAGAGTTATTTATTATCTACTTTATAAATGGAATTACAAGTATATTACCATTGCTCGAGTGAAAGTGTGTTGTAATGAATGCACAACACACCAATAAAAGTTCTATGCGTCAGCATTTGGGCAGAGTTTACGACTTTCTTTTATAAGGTGCGCAAGTACTTTATAACATTTTATCATTTTTCATTGTACTATTATTTAATTTCAACATTTGCAAGACTGTTTTTTTCATCTACTTTCAACATTATTTACATATTTTTATATTTAAAAAAAAATACAAATTGATTGACATTAAAAAGAAAACTGTTTTCATTTTCTCAATTCCCCATATAAGTATGTGTATTGTAATTAGGTTTATTTTCCTACACAATTAAACCACGTTAATTTGAAATTTGATATACATATTTCATACTCAGTAATTTGAAAGCCCCGATAATTCATAATTTGAAATAATTTACAGACCCTTATGCCGTAAATCAATATATTTTTATAGGTTTAGTGTAAATCGTTATTCAAAAAATTTGAATAACAATACTATAGTGCGCGCGATTTTTTACATAATTATGAGGTGTTTTAAATTATACGAAATACGGAAAGTGACTTTATTATGAATATCAACAAGTCAAAAGTGATGGTTTTCAAGAAGGAGGAAAGCAAGACTCCGTGCAAAATACTTGTAGGTAGTGAATGTTTGGAACAAGTAGATGAGTTTGTGTATTTGAGAAGTATGTTTGATAGAAACGGAAAGGCTGAGAAAGATATCGAAAGGAGGGTGACTACAGGGAACAAAGTGAACGCCGCTTTGAATGGAATTATATCTGATGGGAACTTGTCAACCGAGGAGTACACAATGGAGTCCCGGTACCGACACCGATGTATGGAAGTGAGGCCTGGAGATGGCAGAAGAGGAACAAAAGTACACTGAATGCAGTGGAAATGAGATCGCTTAGGCGTATATGTGGCAGATCAATTTATGACAGAGTAAATAATCAAGAAATAAGGAATGAATGTAAAACTGATCTTAGTATGGTGAGTAAGGTTAGGAAAGGATCACTTAGGTGGTTTGGTCATATGGAACGAATAAATGAGAGAATGCTAAGAAAGATATATGACACAAGAGTTGATAGTCCTGTTAGAACCCTCAATAATCAATGAGCATGTATTAATGTGGATGAGACGAGAATAGTGTGGCGCTCTGTCCTCTGTCTACCCCCACGAGGAAGCGGCATGATGATAAGTTAGTTAATTAAATTAAACCACTTTTTAATGGGTTTTGCGATTTTTTAAGAAATTTGCTATTTTTTTTTTCTTTCCAAGGTTTTGTTATATTGTGTATAATATTTTATTTTCAAATGCGTTTCTGCTTTAATTGAAATATGTTTATTTAGTGGGTGGCCTCTCGGTAAAATTTGTCGCAAAACTGCATTAGAAATTTAATTTATTTTAAATTGCATCAGAAAATTTTATATACTCACTGATTTTTTTATATAAGGTTTAAATATTTAAAAATGACGAAGCTTGAGCTAAATTAATCCGGTCGGCGTTTAATAAAATTCATGTTTCATTCAATCTAAAATATACTCTTTCATTTTCTAGAATGTTTTTCTATCTTTCTAGTATACTCACAAGGCCCCTCTTCCAAAATTCACTTGTCTGTAATGAAAAATACTCCAATATACTGTTCTAACCTCATCTACAGAATTCATATTTTGTCCACCCAAATGATTTTGAAGACTGCGAAATAAATGATAAGCAGATGGGGCAATGTCCGGCGAATATGGTGGGTGGGGGCATTGTTTCCAAAAAAGGTTCATTCTGAGACGTGACAGAAAAAAGAGCACACATTCACTGTTGCCGTAAATACTTCGATAGCTAGTTCTGGGTTTTATATAGGTAATGTTGAATACAGTAATTCAATCTATGCAAATCCAAAATACACAAACCTCTGTGAACCTGTGCTGGTAGACGCCGACGTCACTCTCCTTGTAGTCTGATGGTACTTAAATCTGCTGGTCAGCCACAGAAAACCTTCTCGCAACCGATAATCCGAAAATATATAATACAAAATGTTTTTATATCGCTGCCGTAAAAGTCCGCCTGAATCACAAAAACACTCTTCCCGGTAGCAGCTTCGCTTTTGTTTTCTGTTTAAAAATAACACACATATTCAAAATTTTATATCAGGCCTACCTATCTATGTATTAAAGCGCGTAAACATTCACTCTTTGCACCTTATTAGACTCTGATAATTTGTGAGAAACCCATTGAATTTGCTGACTTTTCCGATGGCACGCAGGTGTCGATAAATGGTTAAATGACCAAATCCAAACTTCTCTGCTAGTTCCTCAACAGTTACAATGGGATTTTGTTCCACCAGGCTTTGCAGGATGTCCTCATCGAGCTTTACAGATTTTGCAGGACGAGGCTCGTATTCTAGGCTATAGTTTCTGGCTCGGAATTTCTGGAACCACTGTTGACACTGTCTTACTCTTATTGTGCTATCCCCATATACTGCATTAATATTCCTCGCACTTCCCGTTGCGTTATTGCCTTTATTGAACTCATAAAGCAAAATATGCTCCTTTGTTCATCATAGCTTTGAAAAAAAACTGTTTAAATCGAACTGCAATCTTCAATACTTACATTAAGAATAAACAAAAAGGTAGTAATTTTACCCGATGCAGGTAGTTTATCCCGTCTCCCTCTGACTTTTAGTTCATGTAATTGAAAAAACCACATTACTTTTGGGATAACCTAATAAAGGTGTTTTTTTTTAGAGGTTTATTTTTCAAATTGGCAACACTTTTGACAGCTGACAGCTGATTTGTGCTCAGTTTGGTTTAGACTTATGCCAGAACAACGCTTGCAAATTGTGCAAATTTATTTCGAAAATCGTGGTTCAGTTTGCGCTACGTCCATTTTACGGTCGACATAATCGTTCATCCGTGCAAGTAATTTGAATAACCATGGATCGTTTTCGCACCGCGCATACTCTAAGTGATAATACACATCCGCAAAGATGTCGTACAGTGCACACCGAAGAACCTGTTGCTGCAATGAAGGAGGATCCTAATGAGTCGATTCGCCATCGTGGACAGCAATAAATCCATGATTACTGACTTTTTCCTTCCCAATTGAATAGCATTCGTGTGGAAGAGCTGCGGTTTCAACAAGACGGCGCAACATGCCACACAGCGTGCGTCGCAATCTATTTATTGAAGGAAACATTCGATGAGCGCATAATTTGCGTAGTGGACCTGTGAATTGACCTCCAATATCGTGTGATATTGGAGGTCAATTCACAGGTCACCTTTGGATTATTTTCTGTGAGGATATGTGAAGTCGCTAGTCTACGCCGATAAACCAGAGTCAATGGACGACTTGGAAGCCAACATTCGTCGCGTTATTGGCGATATTCGGTCCCAGGTGCTCTAAAAAGTGGTCAAAAATTTACCTTTCAGATTGCGCTTTATTCAAACTAGCCGCGGCGCCCATATGCGCGAAATCATATTTAAACACTAATGGCATAACATTATCTTTCCAGTAAAGCCATTACCACAATTTTTATGTGTTTTATTTCATTTTAAAGTTCTATACCTCTAAAAAAAACAGCCTTTATATACAACGTAATATTTTTAGCACGCATTTCACAGTACAAGTCGACCTTCCATCGAGATGGCATTGTTTGTACAGTCTTTTCACTTGTAAATATTATAAATAAGTTGATGTCAAATACCTTAGCCATATATTCAATGAAGATGGACAGAGAAGACCGTTGAGCGTTCCCGCAAATATGCTGTCAAGGCGTTTCTGCCGATGCAGTAAGGAGGTGAAAAGGATCCTGTTTAAATCGTTCTTCACCAGTATGTATATCTGCGAGCTCTGGTCGAAATACAAGCAAGTGACGTATAACCGTCTCCGAATTCAGTACAACAACTCATACAGAATACTGTTCGGATTGGCGCGTTATTGTAGCGCATCTACAATGTTTACCGAAGGCTGTATATATGGATTCTGAGACATCGAATTGCGGGCGTAAAGCTGCGGCTGGAGCGGCGCTCTCATGGAAAGCTGGTTCCCTGACCAGAGAATGGCAACGCCTACAGAATAGTTACATATATGTAGCGATCGGAATTCAAATCTACCGCCATCTCAGTCGGCATCGACGCTAGCGACAGCGCTGCCTGCTGCTGCTACAAGTCGGGCTCAAGCATTCACTGCCAAGCAGTCTCTCCAGTTTCATCGTTTCACAACGGCGGTCTTGCCGGCTCGAGCTCGCCGAGCAAGACCGCCAACTCGTTTCATTTCATCTCATAAGACACGTGCACCTTCTACATCTTCATTCATTCACCACTGTATTCATCTCTATCTGTCTTCATTGTTTTTTTATCATACTGTCACAATAAACGACACACGCCAATCACATGTATTTCATTTAACCACCGTCCTAACCCCCAAATATATTTGGGGGTTAGGATGGTGGTTAAATGATATACATGTGTGATTGGCGCGTATTGAGGTTTATTGTGACAAATGATAAAAACGATTAAAACAGAATACAATGAATGAAGATGTAGGAAATTATGAAATGAAATGAATTGCTTGCTCGGCTAAGGCGAGCCGGCACCATCGTGAAACGCTGAAACTAGAGAGCCTGTCTGGCGGTGAATGTGAATTGAGCCAGATTTGTGGCAGCAGCCGGCAGCGCTGTCGCTAGCGTCGATGCCGACTGAGATGGCGGTAGATTTGAATTATGGTCGCTACATATATATACTCTGGTTTTCTTTTTCATAACATTATATTTATTTCGTAACTTTAATGTATTATCTTTATGGCGAATCGAGTTAAAAAAAATTTAATCACGCTGAAATAAATGCATTATTATTATTATTGTACTTCAGCAGCAAGTAAGAGGCAACAGTATTATATTTCCGTTGTCCATTGTCGTATCTCTGGTTTCTGTTGGAATGCGGTGGTGATATTGATTTAAAAGATACCCATCAATGTTTGACATGGTCTCCACAATGAAATGTTTGGAAACTTCTTACATTTGCAGTCTTCCATACATGGTGCATGTTGGTCCTGAATAAAGTAATTGATTTCTTGGGTGGTGTATTTTACCCTCTCATCCACCAGCAGTGTCGACAAAATCGAGCATATGGGAGACCCCAGTTTTAGAACTCAATTTTTCAAGTTTCCATTTACAGTTAGATTATTCATCATTACCTTGAATTTAATATTAAGGATACGTGTCACTACTTCTGGGAAATCGTTTGTCTGCTCACCGAATGCCAAATTGACCTTAATTTTTGATCAATTTGAATTTGCGATAAAAAATGATGTAGAAAGAATTTCTAAAAAGTAATCATTTTTAAACCACTTTAAAAAATACAAATTTCATTATTATCACGGATATTATTGTAAACAAATTATTTCTACCTTCAAAACCAAAATGTCACACGAACCTAGTTCGCAACTTAAAGGAAATTCGCTCTGATGTAATGAAGCAGTTTCTTTTCAAATTTGTCTACAAAAAGAAAGCCTTTGTCACAAGACTTCTATTTATATGCGATTTTTAACGTCAAATTTTAATGCAAATATTTTATTATTTTGTGTACCATGGTGACATTTTTAACAAGCCAATATTAATAAAAAGCTTAAGATATTTAAAACAACTATTTTTATGTGTTGCTTGTATTTCTCAACAGTGTAGTGGTAAGTATTCAGACCTGTTGTACGGGAGTGAAAAGTCGCTTATTTTGCTAATTTTCAAAGTCAATTTTCGCGATTTTTTCTTTTTTTTTTTCTCCGGATTGTTTTCTCAAGTTCAATTGAATTTGTTTTATTTTTCAAAATCAGTTCAACTAGAATTCGATGCGCTGGGGGTAATTGAATCCGGTCACCGAGCGGCAGAAGACCAATTACGTTGGGTTATGTTAGGTTAGGTTGTCATAATCAAGGGCGGATGTGTTTCCGTAATGCTTTTTTGTTTCTAATGAACGACTAGTAGTGTGAGAGAAAAATAAATATTTCATTATTGATCAACCGCTAATGTAAATGTAAATGTTGACTTTAGACTTACACAACTCCATGAATTATCGTGAATGTTGATTTACGTACATCCAGGGGCGGACTTAATGCAGAGCCGGTCCAAGTGTCGAATAAAAGTCATATCAGTCTCTCTTATTATTTTTAACGTGTTTTTCGGACACTTCCCGGGTAAAATGTGTCACAAATAGAAGATTCGCGGGTGAGAGTCTAATATACTGAGTTTTTGCACTTTTTTTTATCGCTTCTGCGCGGGAAACGAAAGAATTTGGTCCTTGGAGATTTATTCGCAATGGATCGCTTCACGGGGGAACAGCGGGCATTCCGCGTAAAACAGTTTTACAAAAACAACGATTCTTATGTGATTATTCGGCGTGGGTGGGCCAGTTTTTGCACTTTTTAAAATTCAATAAAAGAAAACTACAAATCATATGATAATGAATATTTATTTCACTGAAATTATGTCGTCTGAATGTCCACCATCCCGCCGCTGGCACCTAGGTTTTGAAACACTATGACACAAAGCGCGTGGGATGTTGGCTATCTCTTGACGAATATTCGCCTGTAGCTGGATATATTATTATTTAAGTTGATCTTGGTATCGCCATAGCAGCAGAGCGCTCGCGAGTCGACAAGCCCAGATCTTCTCGCACAAACTCGTTAACTTGTGCGACATTCTCTTCGCTTCTCCTACTCCGTGGTCGCCCGGTTTTCTTCTTATTTAGCGTTGAACCGGTCTCCTCGAACTTCCTGAGCCACAATTTAATTTAATTAACACTCTGACATTGATTCACATTGTGTAATCGATAGTGAGCGCGAAACAGGTGCCGAACAATTACATAGAAATCGTTGTTTTTGTAAAACTGTTCTACACAGAACGCGCGTTTTTTCAGTTCTGTTTTTTTTTTCACGAAAGTGTAAATATTACAGGAGACACGAGATCAATTTTGTTCTCGCCTTCACAATTCTGCTAGATCGGCGAAGTCTACTACCACTACGGATTAAAATGGTAGTTACTCATAATTAGTTATTGAGCATTTCATAATTAGAAGTACGCACGTTGCATCATATGGTAGTAAGAATATAATTAACTACATGCAGACACGAATGACACTAATGGATTATAAAAATAAATAAGTTTTTGTCATGTTTACAGCACTGTACACAATGATCGGATCGTTTTGTTCAAGATGTCAAGATGTGAAAATAAACAAGAATAAAGAATTAATGTGAAAAAACTTGTGAAGATCGAATACTTTTTTTTTTGTCAGATTCATTATCATCCAATATTATCATAAACTTATCAGAGTCGAGTGTTGAGATTCAATTAGAAGATATGACTATATATAGAGTAGGATTTATTTTAATCAAAATCTCCGTTATCTTTATGATAGCTCCAAAAAGCCACCAAATCACAGCCACGCGACCTTCCGAGATGAACGCTTGATCGGAAAATTTCCGCTGGGTCATGATACATTTGTACTATTGTTTGTACATTTTTATTCTAAAGCATATGTTTTTCTTTTAATATACAGCAAACATACTAATAAACATACTCAATAAATTATTGAAAACTAAAGCGCAGACGGGTATATATTTTAATTAAAATTAATGATTTAATAAAAAGGCTTAATAAAAATTGTGATAAAAGATAAGTATAATAAATTATTGCGATGGAAAAGTAACATACCAAAAAAAAGTTTTAAATTATTAATTAGTAGAAATTGTATTCAAATGTTTTAGATGTTAGCGTATTGTAATTTTCAATAATAAACTAGTAAAATATTTGAAAAAAACCGCGCTGCATATTTCAAACAAATATATCATACTATCCGTGGGTACAATCATAGATAAGGGTACAATTTATTTTTCTGGTTTGCCCTACCTATGGTTCATTGTATTTTGTTTTGTCTTTATTTCGTGAAAAATAAACGCAGATACATTTTATTTTATGCATACATACGATTGAACATATTTCTTTCGTGTTGATATTATACCTCACCCCTCAGCTGTCAATCTCCTATAAAATATTACGCATTCTTTTAATGCCGGTTTCGTGAAGCATTTTATCTAGGAAGCCTCCGAAAAAAACATTTTAATCCTTCGTGATATTATACTTATATATATATGTATGTCTGATACAAATGTTCTTAGGTTTTTCCCAGCCGTTCAAATCAAAAAAGCGGGGGCACACGGCAGAATAGCCCTGAAAACTTTACACAGAAGATGTATATCTGGAGTTTACAATAAACCATTTAATGATTTTATATAGCTCTACAGCCAAGCTCCTAATGAATATTAGGATTCCTATGAGTTTTTTACATTTTACATAACGATGCATTGCGCTATTATATTACTTGTATTTACAAAGTTGTCTTTCTTTAAAGCTAGATACCCAGGAAAGCACTATGTGCCAGTTTCATGGTCATATAACATTTAATATTTCACATAACTCTTGTTTATTTTTTTGTTATGTTTCGTAATAAGCAGAGGCACTCACATAATGTTCTGTTTCTTTTTATCTTGTGCATTAGGTGTATGTTGCATCTAGTCTGTCGTCTTCATCTTCTGTTGTTGAAACGTCAACTGTCATAACTCTACAAGCGAGAAAGTGTATTTTTTTGTGTGGAGTGTGGACATTTACTCTTTTTTATGGTTTTTGTGTAGTTGACATCAGAATTCAGACTTTGACTCTAGAGAATCTAAGTCTGCGATGAAATTATAGTTAGGTGTACGGTGGACTTCTTGGTGAGTTTAATTCTTTATTTTTAAATTGAAATTCACAACTTAGGTTATTTATTCATCTGCATATAAAGATATTGTATTAGTTGGAAATAATGTATATATTTTTTTAAATACCTCTGGTTTATTCTAAACTCCGGAAATAATATTACGTAAGTTACACGTTTTCACGCGCATATGAGTGTATGTAATAGAATTTTAAAATTAAAAAATAATTTATATTTGATACAAATCTTAAAATGTAATATTATATTATGCAACGCCAGTAATAAAATTATTCTAAATGAAATATTAAACCTTAGACTTGTGAATACCTCAACAGTAGTAAGCCCAAAATAGTACATTCCTAGTTTACTATTATTTGGCTTACCATACGTCCTGGTTTGACCGGGATTATTCCGGTTTCACACATTGGTCCTGGCGTCCTGGCCGGTGTAGCATTCTATCCCGGCAGTTGCGGTGTGCGAGCTCCCCTACACTGCGCGGCTCACTGTGTTTTCCATGGATCAAAGATATGCGGCAGTTTACACTGATTACTTGCAGTGCAATTACGTTTTAGTAAGTTGACGTAGCAGCGCGTAATATATCTACCTAATTTAGTTCAGGTTTTAACCTAACCCTTTTAAAATTGTGTTAACAAATTATTTACTTATTGTGACAAAAGAGGCCACATTTGCCTTTCGCACAGCAATGCATGATATGAGCTTCAAAACTTATGTATGTCCAAATTGATCTCCAAATTCTTTGAACCAAAATTTGGTGCTGCGAGAACCAAATGCGAAGCGATAATTGTCCCGGTTTAGAACTTCATAATTATGGTAAGCCTAATTATTATGAGAGTCTTGCTTGGTATTTTAATTGAATTAATGTATTATTTACAATCATACGTGAAGTTCTTTTAACTTAGATATTTCACTAAAATATTTTTTTAATATCTTGCAATTGAGTGCACGGTGTCACTCAAATATCATTCAGAATTTGACTTACCATATATTTGTAATTTCTTCAGACAGTATGCATTTTAGAAGGCTGTTTCTTGCCCGGTCCGTATTTCATGAAATTTAAAAAAAAAATCTCTTTTTTATACATTAAAAAATCAGAGTGCATTTGACATGTCACTATTAATTTCTTCTGTTTTGCAATGGAAAGAAAAAATTTTTTTTTAAATATTATTTTTTATTATGAATTGTATAAAAAAGGAAAGATGTCATTCGTTGTGTCAAAGAATAGAGTTTGAAATAAAATTGATACTTTACATTGGATTGGCGTGTCTATTTCCTGTGAATTAGAATTACGTGGGTGTGTTCAGTTTTGTCTATTTGTATTTCTAAAATCATTATCATTGTGAATCAGTGAGGGATTTTATTTTTATTACAATTATTTTTTCATAATTTTTACAAAGCATCTTCGAGACGCTTGTCCACAGGTTCATGTTTTCACATTGGCTTTGTAAGATACTTTTCCTATAATTTTATTAATTTTTAGCACACATAGCTCCTTATTTAATATGGAATGGCACTTTTAATTTCATTCCAATGAATCACAGACTGTTTTCTTTTATTACATTGTATTTTCATAACACTTGTTAAATAATCTGACCATTTTCCAATAAAGTAAATGCATACCCGTGTGTCTGATATGCACAATATTTGAAGATGTTTCATAAATTTACGCTGTTGTATTGATTAGGGTTGCCACAGACAAAAGTTATTTTGTTGTTGTTGTTGATGGGTCTGAGGGCATTTCAAATGGCCAAACGCATAGCCGTCTTATAGGCCTCTCTGTCTTAAGCTGTGGTCTTCCAACAGTGATTTTGTATCCTCTCTATCCTTTCATACATTGTCCGTCATTCTCATTATTTGGCGTCCAAGTGGTTGAGTTCCCATTAGTGTATCCCTCATAGACCTTACAGAATACTCATCGTCGTCACATTTAACAACATGTAATACCCATCTTAGTCTTTTCAACATCAATATTGCTGAGATATTCGTTGTTGGAATGCGTTGACAAGCTCAGCGTTTGTGCGGATGCATCATCATGAATTTTGTTTTTGAATACTTTGATAGTTATTTTAGAAAAATCAAGTGCAAATACCTTTATGTTACCAATACCAAATACCAATATGTTAATTAATTTAATTAAGAAAAATCTTTTTTTGTTAATTAGCAGGCATAGTTTCACAGACATTCTCATGAATTGATTTGAAGATAAAGAATAACTGCAAAATTTGGTTTGGATCGGTCAAATAATGTAGAATCGTATAGAGAGCAGACAGACATTAAATTTTATAAATGTGCTTAGAAAGATTCCATAATTATTGACATAGGAATGATTGATGTGTGATAGTGTTTGTTATCTTATCTATTAATTTGATAATCAACAAAATTCATGTGCCTATATCTTATATAGTAACTAGTATCCCACAATATTCCAATCATTGATCTTTGTGGCTTTTAGTTGCTTTGTATATGTTGATTTTATTAGATTTTTTGAATATGTATATTTCAGGTAAGACATTTGGAATTAATGGTGAATTTAAGTACAGTTGTATAACATAATTAACAACCATACTCGAGATCATTTTTATATCTTAGGAGACTTGTAGATTTCTGGATGTTTACAAAAATTGCAAATTAAATGCTTGGATAAGATATAATGTTAGTTAGGCAACATTTGTAGGGATTTAAATATTTTTTTAAATTCAACCAACAAATAAATAAATATAGCGCATATTACACTGGCCATGTTTCTCTTCGTTTTGATAAAAATGGGCAAAACTTCATTTACATGCATTCACCAACTTGAAGCATTCAAAATGAAGGCTTCAATCGAAGTAAAGCTAGTACCCATCCCGCTGGTCAAAATCGTTTTGCGCTTCGTACAGTTCAATGTAGTGATAGTTAAATCATTTTATAAACCATTTAAACTTCAATTAAGTATCTGAAGAGTGAAGTGTGATAATTCACGAGTAACTATATGAGTATGCTTCTCTCTTTTCAATGAACTCCATAACTAAAAACATCAAATTCATGTAATACTTTGTGAAGTTTCGTTACTATATCTACACAGTATGCGTTGCTAAGTGAGAGCTTCATTGCAGGCAACTAAGTTGTTTGCTAATGTGTGTGAATCTCTTTATACTCAATACTTCGCCGCTTCCTGTGTGAAATGTGACATATTGAAATGGTAGCATGATTTAAAACATGCAAACTGTGAAGTGTGAGTATAATAAAGTACTCTATTGTAGTACTTTGTACAGTGTGGACCTGTCACTAGTAAAAATGCAATTTTTGTCACGTTTTTATAAACACTTTAAAATATACTAAAATATTGGTTAATCATAATCTATGTATAATGAAGTTTGCATCGATTTCAAATACTGAAAAAATATGTGGAGTATCCGGGGAAATAATAGCATGTGGTTGGAGAAATCCAAATGATCTGTCAGATCAATAAGAGCCATGCTAATTATAAGACTAAATTGTAAGATGGAGTGTAATAAGTTTTGTCATGTTTATTTAGGAATTTGTTGCATAAAATAAATTCTTTAGAAAAATATTCATGGTATGAGCATGCTGAAATGCTTTCCCACTATTGGCCCGTGTCCACGGACACAATGTGATAAATGTCAGCGATTTAGTTGAGATAAATCTCAGCATCATGTACACGCGTTGAAATTTTGATCTAGAGATAAACTCAAAGATCAGCTGGAGATTGGAAGAAAGAGACAAAAAAAATTCAAACCTGTATACATGACTTTCGATTCGACAGCAAGAATCTACACGTCACCTAGAACCATAGACACCTACAACTATTTATTCTGAATGTTAGACAAACGGATGTATTGAAATTACAAACATTTATTCTGTTGTGACCGCTACTGATTCTGGAGATAAAACTTCACCCAATTGTGACGAATGGAACATTAATGGACAATGACATTTGTTGCACCATTTATAATATTAAATTGTGCAGATTACATAAAACTTTCTTCTTGTTCAGTAGTGACAAAATAAAAAGTTGCATGCCCTTGGCAAGTTTTACCAATCTTAATCAAATAATGTAATATAATTTATCTGAACTATTTTATTTGTGATAAAACACATTACTCATTTTGTCGATGTCTATTTAAATTATTCTGTATTGTATGTTCTGTATTGGAATATCTACGTCTCAGGTCATTAAATATGAAAAGTTAGATTTATTATATCTCAAACAAGAAGAAATTAATCAAAATATGCTCCTAAATTATCCACACAGTTTTGCCATCTTAATAGTAACTTGTTTATGACGGTAGCGAAGAACCCCGGAGAGCGAGTGTCAACGAAGATGTGAAAGGTGTTTTCGACAGCTGGTTGAAAATTAAATATTTGTGGTCCAATGCCTGGAAGAAGTGGTAGTCAGTTGATGCAAGATCTGGTGAATATGGTGACAATACAAGTGTTTCCAAATCCAGTTTGAGCAGCGTTGTTTGAATGAAATTTGATTGAGCGTAATCTTGCTACAGGATTGACCTGACTCTATTGACCGATCTCTGCTGCTTAATCGCAGGATCTTTTATCATTTCGTCCAATTGGTTGCAGTACACATCCACTGTATTCGATTGATCATTTAACTGTAGTGGATAATACCAGCGCTGGACCACCAACAGATGTTAACTTTTTTTGTGTATATTCTGTTTCAGACTATTTCGTCAATTCAATCAAATTTTTGACTTATCCATGATTAAAACAAAAATTGATTTGAATAAAACAATTCGCAAGTTAATCACAAACCAAAATGTGTATTTGAAAAGGTGCCATAGTGAAATATCAGAGATACTCGAACTTATTAGGAAATAGGAATTATATGATATAAATTTAGAAATTCTTGATAATCTAATATAATTTCTAATTTGTTCACTTCCATTGGTTTTTAAGTAGTGAACTTATAATATCGATTCCTCTCCTGTAAAGTATCGTAATAAATAGGTCATTTTATAGGCAGTAATTTTTTTAATACGGTTGAACTTGGTTATAACAATCAAACTTATGATGAGAACACAGTAGAAGAAGCACACAAGAAGCCCCAATAATTAAATTTTTCGCAAATTTCCATTGCTGTGTGTAACATTTAGTGAAGAGTGGATTACTGTAAACATTCGTAATAGCTAAGGTAATCCCCAATCCTCAAAGTAATACACGAAAATGAAAAGGCGGTGTAATGTTTATGACTGAGCTTTGCCCAATTTTTTTTTTCAGCAATTAGTTTGTTAAAATTGCATTGGTAGCCGCTTAACTTGTTGCTTTGGATTCGCCAAACCTTAAATTTATATCGGGATTTCTCAGTATTCTTGAAACAATAATTTTACTCATAACTTTATAGTCATTGTAAAGCAAAATAAATAAACCCTCATAAGTTAGAAAGTTCAGAGCTAGTAAAATAAAGTACCTTTCAATTCACCAAAATGTCAAAATTATTTGCGAGTGGTGTAAAAAATGTTGAAGTGTGTGTTAATTTAATATTTCATTTGTTTTTTTATGTTGTTATTAAGATCATGAGAATTTAAAAAAAGGGAGGTCTTATCATCAACGAGTAACGGTTATAATGAGGAAATTTTGTTGCTATCCTGATCCTCGTTATATCCGAGTTCAACTGTATTTGTATGTTTTATTGAACATAATATATAAAAAAAACTATTTAAATGTATCGAATACAAGCAAAATACTAGAACTTTAAGTGAACTATTTTTAGTTATGATTGTTTATATTGGAGAGTTAAATATGCAGTTAATCATAATTATGGCTTTAGCAATTATTATAGATTAAACCATGATTCCAACACATTGTCATACTCCATCCATCAGTCAGCAATGTGAATAGTCATTTACGATATGTTATTTTGTTTTGCAGAATAAAAACACATTACATGTGCCAATATGTCTAAAGAACGAATATTGTACCAGTATAAGGACATTGTGGAGCCTCGGAGAGTGAACAATGATACTGTTGGATTCATGACTAAGCACTGGCAGCCCCAACCGTCTCACAAAGTCAATAAAATATCCACTCCGACACAATTGAAAACCTTCACAGCGAAGAATGTGAAACTTGATCAGTTACTTGAAGAGGTAATATTGTTTGACTTTATTTAACCCTTCCAAAACCATGCAGTAACACAGGTCTACCGCTCCAATTAAAACTAATATTTCAGTTAATATACGCAACATAAAATTCATATTTTAGTTAATTACAAGGAAAATGTTTATGCTTAGAACTGAATAAATTGAGTTGAAACACTTTGTTTTATTCCACTATATTTTATTACAAGAATAGAAATTATAGAATGTTTTTGGGAACATCTTCCCATTATTAATAATACAATCAACTGAAATTAAAAACATTTTCAGAGAGTAATTAAGGGTGTCTGTAGTTAAGGGAGGTAGGGTAGGGGTTAAAATGGATAAGAGAGGGGATGTAATGGGCTATATTTGTATGTTTATTATTTTCTTATTGTTATTCTTATTATTATAAATTTCTAAATTCTCTAAGATGTCTAACTTTCGTCCTTTGGCGCAACTATGCAACAGTTCTAAATTATTATTGTCAAATGAATGGTTCATCTTGCATGTTCAGCCATTTCGGAATTTAAACTGAAGTTTTTTTTATTGCTTTTTTATGTTCTTCTAATCTCTTTCCTATTCCCGATGATGTCCCCGAAAAAGTTTTAACGTTTAGTATAATAAAATATAGTGGAATAAAACAAAGTTTTTCAACTCAATTTACAAAATAATCGTGGAATTCCACAAAGTTTCACCAAAAATCTTTGAACAGTTATAATAAAAAATCTAAGCAAAATCTTACCAGTTGACAAAAATGTAACATATATGTAGTATAATTCTAGAAGAGATGATAAATAATGTAATGAATACTGACCTGCACCATAGCTATTCTACCAGATTGTCAGGTCGAACCGTGAGAGGACCGATCGTAAACACTGTGTTGTGCCACAAATATTTAATAAGCTAAATAAATACTTATTAAATATCATGCAAAATAAAAGAGACCCCAATGAACTCCCTAAAATGTAAAATGAAAGAACACATTCTCAAGTAATTAATTGTTTATTTTATATACGTTATATTACATATTTTATTTTTTTGTTGTTGATTACTATGTGAAGAGCAATCCTGGCCGAAAAACTATTTTGTAGTTTAGCAAATGTTGAAAAATTACATTTTAAGATATAGGTATGTAATAATAATGAGAAAAAAAAAGTCCAGTGGATTTTGTGGAGAGCAACGAAGGAGTTCAGTAATGGACGCCGTCAAGCTAGGGAAGAAAAAGAAAGCATCACGTAAATAGTCAATGATTGATAGTTATTTAAAAAATGCACACCTTTGCTTGAGATCATTATTTTTAAAATAGAGACGCATACACAGAATACATGTCACGACATTATTCTTACTATTTTCAAAGTAAGGTAAAAGCTTGTACTATGAAAATAGAACTAAGGGCCGGTTGTGTGATCAGTTTTTAGAATTTATTTAATTTATTACGAATATGGATCACTTACCATGGTTAAAATTTACTCTACTGATCACGCAACCGGCCCCTACTTGCTGGTGTCCTGGAACGAGGCGTGAATCCCCGACCACTAGATAACTAGGCCAGCGTCTTAACCACTACATCAATACGCAATCGCCAATTGCTGTTGCTAGGCTCTCCGGGCGACTGTTATATCCGCTGCGTGGCCGTATGGTAGCCAGTTTTACTGACAAACAAATGTTTTTATCTCTAAACATTATAATACTCTTTTTTTAAAAATACTAATTAAATGTATTAATTATAGATATACATATAAAATCAATTTTATCGAAAAATATTGTTATTGCGCTACCAGGATTCGAACCTGGATCTCTTTTTCCAATTTGGGGAAGTTGCTTTACCAACTATGCTACAGAGCTAGTAATTTTGATGACAAATTTTCGAATCTATATGTTACAGACCGTCTGTTCTGAATAATTACAACTTCACAATAAGAATGTGTTCTTAATAATATTATAAAACTCATTTAATATCAACATTCTTTTTCAGTTAAGTCCTGTTTTAAAGAGGTCAAAAGCAGATCTACAGAAGGATGTGGTGGCCATGTTGGACGAGATAGGATTAGACAGAAGAATGTTCATTGTGCGATGGCTAGGCATATTTGTAACTAAAATTATCTGCAGAATGTACACTAGTATTTTTGTCAATGAAAGAAATATATTCAGTGTAAGTATTTTTTACTGAGATTAATCATTATAATACTCGTAAACTTGAATATTTATTACTTACAATGCCTGCTAATGTCATCTGGTGTCACTGTTCTTTTATCTTTGGTGAATAATGTCACATGAAATGGGGTTATTATTAATTATACAGGCTATTCAAGAGACATTAATATAAATGGAGACTACAGTTAGGTGAGATCACTAGCAACACATTGAACAACAAATAGGGTAATCTGAAATTCAATGGTTTATAAGTTTAAGAACTTTTGTGATTTTAAAGAAATTTGTAATCTGTCTTTACAAAAATGAGTGCTATGCCATAAATGCTCCTATTGTGATGAAATTTGAGACATGAATGCTGTTATAAAGTAGTTACCAGATTGTTACTATCAAATTAAAATAAAGTTTTTAAAATCATTTTTCTGAATATCATAAAAGTTTGAATAACTTCTGTTTAACTGTTTAATTCCGGATATCCCTATTTTAGCCCAATGGAATACCCTGTATGTAACCACTTATTTTTTTAAATTGGCGTCATGGGACATTATGTGTAAAACTGAGAAGGGCATAGAAAATGTAACATCCATCCGCAATATTTTTTAACATAAAATATGTTTTTTTTCCTAAATAAAATGTGTCAAGATACTGCATTATAAAAAGTGTGTAACATTTTATGGAAGGTTTGCGGGGGGTTGTAATATACAAAAATGTTGTTACGGGTATTTAATATCTTTGTATACAACGACAACAAAGAAATATTTCCATGAAACAAAAAAACAGCAGCATCTGCACTTGAAATAAAATTCAGACAACGTTTGAAGAAACCAAAACAAAACTCAATGATCCATACAAAATACTGATTTGTATACGATGTCGGGTGGGGCGAACCAGAAAAGCATATTTTAAGCAGGGGTAGTATTTATTTAGACACATAAGCATTGTACAGCTTAAAAAAAAAGACATACATTGTTACAATGCATTGCCCAACTAGGCAAGCCTGTTTTAGGGCAAATTGGCAAACAAATTACATTTCACAAAACCAAATAACTCATTGGAGGCAAAACACAATCAAATATAACAAAACATACAAGGCAAGTAAACATTAAAATGAGAGAAAAAAATACCAATGTGCAATACAATATGTAAAAGATTGTAAGCACATACAAGGTAAAGGAAAATATGCAAGATCAAAGCTAAAATGCAGTCAGTACAATACGCAAAATGCAGTTATAAGAATTATTTAATAATGTACAACAGTTTACTCTCAGTATCTGCTCTACTTAATTTCAAGAACCAATTGGAAACATCCCTTTTAAATGCTTTAATGTCACTTAAAGTTCTAATATTATATCCAATTTGATTGTATATTTAGGGAGTTTGAAAGATGAATATTCTTTGACCAAAAGTAGTTTTCATTTTTGGAACGATTTTAAGATTTTTTTAAATATGAATTAAATATATTAATTAAAAAGATATACATATAAAAACAATTTAATCGAAAAATATTATTGTTGCGCCACCGGGATTCGAACCTAGATCTCTTTCCTAACCGGGGAAGGTGCATTATCCAATTATGCTACAGCGACAATATTCGAACCTATATGTTACCTTTTTGATATTAATACATTTAATCTTTCCATTATTTGACAGAGCCATCTACCTTATTTTTACAGAATCTCAAATACCTTTGAGTAAACTGATAGCAGACGCCAGAATTATCAATTCATTTTTATTAAATTTTGGACACATTGATACAACTTTATTATTTTTAGGAGAACACATTCTTATTGTGAAGTTGTAATTATTCAGAACATAGGTCTGTGATATTTTAAATATGAATTAAATATATTAATTAGAAAGATATACATATAAAATCAATTTAATCGAAAAATATTATTGTTGCGCCACCGGGATTCGAACCTGGATCTCTTTCCTAACCGGGGAAGGTGCATTATCCAAATTGTCGCTAAAAATATTGTCGCTGTAGCATAATTGGATAATGAAAAATAAAGATTTTAAGATTATTTGCTCTTGTGGGATAATATCTTTCAGTCCTCACAAATGGAGCGCTTATTTTCCTATGAAAGTTATTTAGTATATTCAGCACATATACATATGCAGTCATACATGATACATGTGTATGAGACAACTACCGACTGATGAAAAAAAAACATTGTTATCCTATAGCATGAAAGTGTGAATAGATTGTCGGGTATAAAACAAATTAATCAATTTATTTCTATTGACACTGTAAACCTTCGCTCTCTACTGCTTTTCATGAGTCAGTCATAATGTTATTATTTAATTTTTTCAATCTAAATTATACAAACACCATACTAAATAAATAAATTGTCTTTAATTACATACACATATCAAGTTTGAAATGGTATATGTAAATATTTTTGATGATTCAACAAGTTGACATTGATTTGCTTTTAATTATATTTTTATCAGTAGTCTGTCATTGACCTCAGTAGTATTTTAATTTTATAAATATTTACAAATTATAATGAATGATTATAAAATGAAGGAAATGGCATATAATCATGCTGCGGCTTACATTATTTATCTTTAAATGACTCAGTGGGCTATTTTGATAGTAAAATCAGTATTTCAAGTTTATAAATTAAAGGGTCAAGGTTAAAATATTAAAATAAGTTATAACTAATGTAATTCTGATCTCTAAATGAATGTATTAAGTTAACATCATTCTCGAGTATTATTGTTCATTTTTTGAAATTAGTAATAAAATGTAGAAAATATCACAATCCATTTTTGTTTAAAGCGAGTTAATCAAAGAGCGTGAGAAGATGTATAAAAGCGGAAGAGGCAAAATTGATATGCCAGGATAGAAGTGTAAGGTATTCTATCCTCTCTGTAGATTAGTTAGTTAGCCTGTTTTTATTATTAAGACAAATGGTAAACTATAAAGCAAAATGGCATTCCGGAAGCTCCCTTTACCTAAACTATTACCAACTTCCTTTTCAGCAATGTTTTTCAATAGAATGTGATATAGACGCATGGAAAAAGACTATGATAAAAATATGCTCATGAAATAGCATTGCGGAACCTTCTTTTATAGAAAACTAGCACCGTATTTGACAGTAGTAACCATAATAGTAATAAAAATATTAATGATACCAGTAAGATTATTTTTGGTATGCGAAGGATCGGGAGATTTCTCTCTATTTTATGAAGAATCAACCTCTTTTAAAAAATATATTTTTAAGACCTTTCATATGGTTTACTCAAAAAAGTTACAATTTGAAACATGACTAAATTAAATACGATGTAATGAAGCGAAACTTTGTGTTTACGATGCAGCGATAGAATAAACAGAGCGTCTGACAATGTCCTTGGCAACACTAGTGAAAGTTAGATTGCTTCCCCAAAGATGTGATTCCATGTCCATCTCACTATAAGTGTAATGAGGTTACTCCCTTTGGTTACAACTCATTTGACAGTATAATTACAGTGACAGCGATGATGTTACAAGACTTATTAATTATTGTTAACCAGAAATATATTAATTCAAATGCTTATCATTTTTACCTTGCAGTTAAAACGATCAATGGGCCAGAATCCGGTTGTTTTTGTACCAACACACCGCAGTTATGGTGACATTGTTTTAATGACTTACATCAGTTACTATTATGATATTGACCTACCAGCAATCGCTGCAGGAATGGGTACGTATAAAATATGTATTTTTCTCTTTTATAACCAATAACATTATTATTGTTATTGAATGTTTGTAGGTTGGAAAATTTGCAACCTCAAAATATGGTTAGAAATATTAAAAATCTATATGGATGCACTTTTTCTAACGATGTTTCAATGTTAAATACATTAAATTCAAACATCTGTCAAAAGTGAACAAAAATTCCAACTGATGGCTGATGCCAGCGTAAATAAAAAGGTTTAAATTAACGATAATAATAATAAATTGAGATTGTTGATAGTTGATATTAAATTCCAGACTTTCACGGCATGGTGGGAATGGGAAAAATAATGCGAGATACGGGAGCCTTCTACATGCGGCGAACGTTCGCCACTGATAAACTGTATGGAGCTGTGTTCCGGCAGTATGTACGTACGCTTGTCACCAATCACCACACACCGCTGGAATTCTTCATTGAAGGAACCAGGAGTCGAAGTGGCAAAAGTTTATCACCCAAGTATGGTAAGCGGAAATTATGATTTATTAATTTATGATTGCGCTTCATATCCATTGTATCCTATGTTAGTGTAATCCATTTTCTTTGGGTATCCGCTAGATGGCAGTACAGGTTAGCAAAAATAATAATTAATATTAATTGGTCAAAGGTTTTTGGTGAAACTTTGTGGAATTCCATGATTATTTTGTAAATTGAATTGAAACACTGTTTTATTCCACTATATTTTATTATATTAAATGTTGGAATATTTTCGGGAACATTTTTCCATTATCAATAATACAATATAACTAAAGTTAAAAACATTTTCAGACAGTAATTAAGGGTGTATTTCGAGTTAAGTTAGGTGGGAGTGGGAGTGGAGTTAAAATAGATAAGAGAGGGGCGGTATTTGGATGTTTATTTGAATTGTTTATTGTATGTATTATTGATAATGGGAAGATGTTCCCGGTTCTATCGTTTAATATAATAAAATATAGTGGAATAAAACGGTGTTTCAACTCAATTTACAAAATAATTAATATTAATATTCATTTACAATTTTTTAACATTGTGCAATAGATGTCACTGATGTCATTAACTAATATTTATCAAAAACTACTGTGAATAATTCTTGGATACGATTACACAATAATTTTAGCATTGCAGTTCAGAATGGTTTTGCACAAAATATCATTCCTTCATAAGTTCACCATATCCTTTGTGTTTCTACTTTAACCATTTTTGTTTTTTTCAACTTATTTTTTAATGTCGCCAAAAGATATATGAGAAAACTTGTATAGAAAATACAAAGAATCAAAATCAGACACAGAAAGTCAGTCAAATATCGCTAACATAAAGATAAAAAGTGAATTTTATAAACACACTTAGATAGATATATTCACTATATTATATATTTTGCAAAAAAACTGACGTATATCGAATATAATCAGAAATAAATTCAAGTAAAAAAATCACACCAACTAAAACAAATCAAACTAAATTAGACTATTCACAAAATCCCCTTTAAAAATAACTTCTTAAGTGCCAACCCTAGCGGTCTCTGGCAGCTGTCAAATGAACCACATTGACAAATTACAGATTTTACGAAATTTAAAGGTTTCAGAAATATTGTAAGAGCTTAGAATCGTTAACCATGGTACAATTTCAAATAGGTGGCATGTTGAAAATTTTATGTACGTGCGCGTTTGCGTGTCCATTTGCGCGTCCATGGCCTCATAATATTTTGATGATAAACGTATCAATTTAAGATAGCTCTAGGTGTACATATGTATAAGGCATGTATCATTTTACTAATATTTTGTTTTATCTTACTGAAAATAAAGACAAAGTACACTACACGATGCAATGTTAAAGTAATATAATAAGAGATTTCTGCAGGGCCTAGCAGCAAGCAATTGGCGATGGCCGATTGCTTTTCTGCTATTAATTTAAGATTGCAAGAATGGATCAAAACTATCAAGTATATATTTATCTTTTAAAATAAAATTTTGAATTCTTTTTTTCAGGATTTATGTCAATGGTTTTGGAACCGCTCTTCTCGAATGACGTGTCTGATATAACATTTGTGCCGATCAATATCAGCTACGAGAAGGTTTTGGAAGAGAAACTATTTGCATACGAGTTACTCGGTGTGCCGAAACCAAAGGAGTCTACCTCGGTTTGTGAATGCGTACTTTAAATGTTCTTAAAAGAAAAAAATTTTTAACATCCTTTTTGATGTTTGTGAACATTTCAAATGTTCAATCTATGCGTGCGTGCTATGATTTTTTTTTGATATTTGGGTTCACAGGGAAGTTTGTACTCGTTCAATGACCAATCCAACTAAATAAATCTGTAAATTTTCTTTTTTTCATATCAAACCTACATATTACTTTCTAACAAAATATATTTCAATGTCAAAAGTTGCATATATGTATAGCAATGATGAATGATAGAGGAGTTAGATATTTTCATATGACACTATGTTAATTAGCAGTAAACAACGTTGAAGTAGCATTAAGCAAAAAATGATTTTTTGATCAATGTTCATAAGTTACGTAAGACTAGTTTTGTAAGTGTGTATCTTTCATAATAATAAGTTGAAAATGTCCTAATGATCCATATCCATAGATGAGATTTTCAACTCGAATCTGGGATAGTATTCCCACGAGATTCTTTGGAGACAACTCTCTACTTTCATAGTCCATCTTGTACATGTCAAGTCACAGAGATTTGCCATCTCGCACCTCTCATTGGGTTTCATTCCGTGAACATGAACCATAAGACTGACCTTCAGAAGTCTACGATTCTCTACATAAACAATTAGTAAAATAAAATCAATTTCTATTAGTTATTTCTTTAATATTTATGAATTTGATTACAGGGTTTTTTTAAAGCATTAAACATCCTCAACGAACACTTTGGTAGCATCTACGTAAATGTGGGCGAACCTTTTTCAGCCAAAGAATTTTTGGGGACATCTCTCAAGCGAACAGTTGACACAATCAAGCCTATCGAAACTCAAACCATCTCACCGGAGCAGAATTTTCTAGTTCAAATTATGGCGCATGAGATTGTCTACAGGCAGCAACGAGGAGCCATCGTGACCACCTTTCAACTGGTTGCCGTAGCGCTGACGATGTCTCTTCACTCAGCCATCCCTTTAACTGAACAAGAACTCGCAGAAAATATTATTTGGTTGGCTGAAATATTAAAGAATATGGGAGGCAACGTGTTTGACTATGACGAAGAGAATTTAAAGAAAGAACTGGTGGAAACTCTGACAGTTCACTGTAATCTGATCAGGAAGGATAAGGAGCACCGGTTGAGACTCATAAGCAGTGCGCCTTTCGTATTGACAGATGACATTAAAAAGAGAATGAAAGGTTTGTTGGAGTTTTATAATTGTATTGAATAATTTTTTCTTTAATTTATATTGTTATATTACTATTGCCATCAATACTGGAAAGAAAAGTGGACAAGCATTAACACTGTGGCATAATTAAAAATATTGAGCCCCAATACAGAATTAAAAAAAGGCACCTAACACATTTTTTATAATTTTCCTGACACATTATGTATACATATATGAGGCGCGTTTTTTAAGTAAGTACTGCAATTTTTTTTTAAAGAAACATCATTTTTATAATACTTTATTTTCTTCAGACGCTACACGCCTTAAACTACTTCTCAACATAGTCGGCATCATTATTAAGGCGCGACTTGCAATAATAATTCATATTTTGAGGTTTTTTACAAAAATGTGGGTTTTTATTATTCATTTATATCAGAAGTTATTCAATAGATTTGACTTTTTTTTCAACTATTACTTAGATTGGACCTTTACATTAATATAAAACTAATAAACTGAATGTTATTTGTCATAATTAAGACAATACAAATATTATAAGAAAGACCGCGACCATTAGGTGCATTTTAGGCATGGTACGAAATTGAGTCAATATGCTAAATTAATGCATAAACGAAAAATATTTTCTTATAATCTTGAAGCCAAGATTACGGAAACAAATCTGTAGGGAACCAAATTAGCAAAATGTTAAAAATGAATAGTTATAAATCATTCAATTTGCAGTACATTTGATGAATTTTTGACATTTTTAAAATACTTCGTTTTAGTAAAAACATACGTTTTTAAATAATATACTATATTTACTCAGATGCTTTGAGGCTTCAACTACTATTTAAAACTAAGTTTAATATCAGAAACACAATAATCATTTTTTAAATAATATATTTCCAGTCTTATAAAATATGATATTATTAATTATATCTCACACTGTTATCATGCCGTTCTACCCGGTCACGGCGGCGGTCGTGATATCCACGCTCCGATAAATTTTAATTAAGTTTGCCTATAAAACACATTTTAATACAAATTTTGACTACAGTATGAATGAATATTATACTTATTCTTGATACCAATTGCTTATTTTTGTCAATTGTATGGTTTTGGGCTGTTTTTATACGAAAACAGATTATAATTTTAATATTTCAACATTAAACATTCGTCAACCGATTGGTTCGTTTTAGAATCTGACCATAGATAGAGAATCTGACAGCGCATGCACGGCTAGCGTATGCGTGGCAAGCGCATGGTGGCTAGCACATTCGCGGCCAGCGCATGAAATCCATTAATTCACAAGATTCAATGTGAAATTTGCAAACCCGTGATTTTTTTTGTTGGATTTGGTTCTCATTAAAAGTCAATAATATATTATTATATACATTATTGTTCTGAAATTACTGCCTCCTGTGACTCAAGATGCCTAAGGCCAAAAAGTATCCATTGACACACTCTAGGAAATGTTCCAACAAAATTTTAAATGGTTATAAACTTCTTGAAAAAAAATCGCGACGTAAGTTGATAATTTATTATCTATTTGATTTAACAATATAAATTACATAGTTCAATATACATATATTATGTAGTGCAGATAAATTAGTTTTTATTGGAAATACATATCCTTAAAGATAAATAATTTTATCAAAAGAATTATACATGACAGACCTGTCTGATTGATACAAATGTATTTGTTATAGTCATATAAATGAATAAACACGTATTTTAATATTTTAGACATAAAAATACTGATAACTATATACCAATAACAATAATAATAATATTAACAACAAACAATTCTTAGGTGAGAACTTGAACAAATTATTTAATTTTCGCTTGATAATTTCAAATAATGTTGAAGAAATGGCTATTTTCTGATAATTTACCTAGGAATTTAAGAAAACCACCAATTGAATACTTGTCCTTTTCTATTGATACCTTTCACTCTAGCAATATTTACGTAAAAAATGACGCACTTTTATGTTTACTTGATATTGTAAAAGAATTAACTATTAGTCTCATCTTGAAAGGGTATGCAAAATGCAAAAATATCTCGAAACTCAAACTGGAAAAATGAAAGTTGCCTCTTAAGGCACTTGTCATAACGGGGCACCAATTTTTGTATACCTTTGTCATAGAACGACGCTGCCTGGGATGAAAACCATATCTGTAGTCTGTCTTTGAGTTCATCATCATCATCAAAATGCTTGCTTCCATAGAACAGCTTTATATGAAGGAAAATATGGAAATCACTTGGCGCCAAATTAGGACAAAACAGGACACACTTGGCGATGAATGTCAGCTGGTTTCATGTTTCGTGCATTCAAGAAATGAATCACGGACCGTATCTCAGTCAGCGGGCTAATCTATTGTCTTGAACATTTAACCACTCATTACAAGATGGCCGCACTATGTGAATGTTTCTAATGTTGCATCTGAGAGTCAACAGATGAAGGAAATCATCGTGTATGCGCAACATCGCAACCGCATCGTTACACCAGGGATATCCGGCAACAGTATTTACTTAAAAAATGCGCCTCGTATATGATATAACTTGATTTATTGATGCTATTAAATCTTGTTGTCTAGATAAGAAAAGTTTATCAATACGACATATTTATCTAATTATTTTTCTAATTTGCAGGACACCAACTGAGTGTGCAAACAATGTCCACAATAATTCCTGTAGTGATGATACAGTTATACGTAAATTCTATTCTACACTGGGCCATCTCTTCTGGCATCATACATCTCATTATTGCCAATAAGTCTGTCACCAGAGGTAAAGTGAAATGTTTTTTTCCAACAGTTTTAACTTCTTTTTTCTTAACCCTTGAATTGCGCTGAATATAATTTACAGACTTTATTAATTTTCACTATTTTTCAGATATTTTATGGAAGGATTTCTTACGCTTACGAAATCTGCTTAAATATGAGTTTCCGGTCAATGATCCGACTCAGCCAAAGGTTAATTAATATTCAATTACATTTTTTTCCCTACTGCTGTATGTTTTGACGCGTGTATCAAAATCTTATTGACAATAATAATTAAATGTGATAGTGTATTTTATTGTGTTCTTGCTTCATACTATCGAGGTTGACTCGTGCAATTTATGCGCTGTTAAGAAATATTGAAGGTCACCAATTTTGGACCCAAGAATTTGGCATCGTGGAAAAAAAGACAGACGTGACAATCGAAAAAATCCAGAGTTCATTACATTCTTGTGATAATTTTTTCTTTAATTTGCAGGAATTTGAAACAAGTCTGAAATTTTTAATTGAGATTGGTGCAATTAAAGAAGTCAACTGTTCCAGTGGTATCGCTTATAGTCCTGGCGAAAATGCTAGAGTCAACAAACTCCTCAGTCATTTATTGTGGCCATTCTTAACGAGTGTCTACAGAATTTGCTTACTCTTATTAGAAGTGAGTGAATTTCCAAATTATTACTTTTATTTTATTTCATAGATCTTCATGGCCGTTTAGAATTTTCTATGTAGAGTTTTCTGGGTTATTCTGCCGTGAGTCTCCGACCTCTCTGGGTGTCATTTTAGATCATTGCACGGTCCATCAACAGGGTGATGCAATGCATGTGTATTGGTGCTATGTTAAATATCGGCTTGCAATGTGTTGAAAGTAGGATGTGAGTCTTTTTCATTTTGGTTCATTTGCTGCACCAATCCAACGAGTGGGAGAGAGGCGGAGAGTATGCCGATCGCTAGCTGCGTCCTTGGGAATTCAGTCACTATGGAGTGTGTCCTTACGTTTATTAAGGCAGCGCGGCGCCTTCAATAATAGTTAAAAATTTTACATTTTTTATGAAAATGTAGGTTTTTATTATTCATTTATATCAGAAGTTATACACTAGATTAGACTTTTTTTTAAACTATTACTTAGATATGACCTTTATACTCATTTAAAACTAATAAACTGAATGTTATTTGCCATAATTAAGACAATATAAACATTATAAGAAAGACTGTGACCATTAGATGCATTTTCCGCGTGCTAAAAAATTATCTTAATTTTAGTAAATTTTTATATAAACAAAATACTTTTTCTTATAATCTTGAAGCTAAGATTACGGAGACAAATCTCAATTGAGACAAATTAACAAAATGTTAAAAATTAATATTGTTATAAACCATTCAATTTGCAGGACATATTATCAAGTTTTGATGTTTTTAAAATACTTTGTTTTAGTGAAAACATACGTTTATAAATAATATATTATATTTATTTACATAATCAGTTTTTAAATAATATATTTTCAGTCTTATAAAATACGATAATTTTAATTGTCCATCGACCTTTCAATATGCCGCTCGATCCAGCCATGACGGTCGCGGTCCGCGCTGTCATTAATTTCGTTTAAAAATGCCGAAAATATATGTTTTTACGCATATTGAATTAATATTGAACTTATTCACAACATTAATAGCAAATTTCATAAATTAGATGGTTTTTTTTTACAGATTTTAAAGGAAAATAATGTTTTCTTGAACAAAGTAAACATTTTATGTACGTCATTTTTATATATATCGCAATTAAATATTTCGTTTATATATAACACTGCTGCGTTTTAAACAAATTTTGAAACAGACATATCACCAAAATGTCAACGTGAGGTTTTAAATCGATAATATTAAACTAAATAATAAATTGAAGATGTCATTATAATTTTAAATTTATAACAATGATTTAAGCAATCATCTAAATATATGTAGGTACTTTGTCTGATTTCAAAACATATTCATATATATGAATTAGGTACTCCGAAAAATTATTTAATTTTCGATAGATTAATTCAAATGACAACATTCATTCCATAATATTAATATGAAAAATTTGAATAAGTTATGAATAAACCTCTAGACACGAGTTACGTTTGAATGCAAGAAAATCAATAATTTTATTGTCATCTCTTTGTATTCAAGCCTTCCTTTCTCGCTTGATTTACGTAACAAATAACGTTATTAATTATTTCTCTGGAACTTATTAGAATTTAACTATTAACCTTGTCTTGAAAGCATATCTAATTCGTGTATAATTTCTCGAATTTTAAACTGGTAAAATGAAAGCTCGCCTTAAACCAATCCATTATTTTATTACAGAATTTTTATTATGAAAAATACTTTTTGGACACCTTGTATCTTAATCAAATCTTATTTTTGGTGCAGCAAACTACTGTGGAAGAAAAGGAGGTCATAAAGTCAGCTCAACGAGCCCTAGAGTGGCAGTTGATGAACAAGGACGATATTCATCCATACTGTCTCTCCCTGGACTGTATACTCAACTGTGTACAGGGATTGGTAGCCGAGGGTGTTTTGACAAAGGAACGAAAGTAAGTTTGTATTTCTTAACCTATACTTAGTTTCGCAATTTGATTATTGTCTTTTTGATAACACCCTGCTCAAAACAAATTAAGTCTACATATCTATGATCAATGTACTCAAATGATTAAGGATCGGGATTTGGAAGAATAATCTTTACATTGTAAGATTTAAAATATAAAAAGAAACATAGTGCACGCTTTAGTTTACACATATAGATATGTTAACACAACAACTCTCCTAGAAAATGACTGAAGAGGAACTAAGACATCTAACTATATATCAGATTCTGGGAATACAGATGCCAATTATTTTTTTAAAAAAAAATTACTAGGATTCGCATCGCCAAGAGCGCGAATCGCATCTGTGTGTTGTGTAATTTGTCAGAATGGTAAATTACATATTTAAATCATTTAAGAATGTGTATATTTTAATTGGGTATTTGTTTGCGTTAGTTGCACTGTGGTAGACCACTACTCTTTTTTGATAAATTATAATTTCAACATTGAAAAATAAGTTTTACGGAAACACTGACCTTCACAATTAGCCTCGAAGCAGCCACTACCCAGTGAAAACTATTGGTGGAGCCGATAGTTTCTGCTAATAAGGATTTATTTTTTGTATTTATGTACATGCAGATATTAATTACCACACACATATATATAGTTTAACTAATTTTTTCAGTGAGAACCTTGTTTTGTACAATGTCAACCCAGAGAAGTTAGCGGATATTTCTCAATGGGTGGAACAACTGACTCCTAAGATTCAGGCCAAGTTTGACGGATCCAACCCCGTGATGATGGAGCAACGTGCAATCCTCGCCAGACTTTAAAAAAATAACATGCATTAATAGTCATTTGTTTAAATATTCCAGCGCTTCCCATTCATATAAAAATCCCCTTTGTACAAATAATTTGTATAGTGTTGTCCCATAGTTGAGTTTTCAGTGAGTTACCTCCTTATTTTTTAATATAGTAACATTGACATTAATTTTCCAGCTGTTATCGAAAGTACATATATGTAATCAAATGTTTTTTCTTGACATTAAAATTTCCAATTATGTATGTAATTATTATGGTTCAAATTGAGACTTAACATTCCTAATCTAAGTAAATATATATGAATTATTCCCTATTTCTAATTGTCGTGTTTTATGTTTTGTTTCTGTTACCTCTCAAAATATTTTTACTTGCTCAACCCTAATTTATATGTATAAAAAAATATATATATATATATAGAATATATAATATGTATATATATATTTTTATTTTATTTAATCTTTAATACTCAAAAAAAGATTACCAACAGTTTCCTAAGTAGTTTTTTTGTCACTCTTTTAATTGTATGCTGTTGTTGTATATAATATTTCATTTGTTAGATACATGCACAGGTTTTGTGGACATTTCTTATGTTAAAACAGTGGTGTAACTTATAAAATTGGGCCCCGGTGCAAAACGGAATTGAATATTAAGTACACTATGGTTTTATCCATTACCAAAGTTTAGAAAAAATGTGCATTTATATATACTCGCAAGTGGAAAAAATCGTTGCTTTGCTTTATGACGATTTTTGCTTTGCGGCAATGGTCTGGTCCCTAACTCGAATGTATTATTAATAGGGTACTACCGCAAGTATATACATCGATAATGTTTTCACGTGTTGTTAAAATATACATTTTATTTATTGGGTTTTAATTTATTGGTTCATATTAATGCTGGAAAAAGTATCAATACTCGCAAAAGTATCAACACCAGATGTATTTTAGGGTGCGGAATTTTCGGGCGTAGCTAAGGCCACTGCATTAGGTGTATGAATTAGAGGCTTCATTCAATTAATTACAAAATATTTTCTTCTTATTTTCAGTAGATTATCTGTCTATTATACGTCTTTTTATTTGCTGTCGTTTCAGTATTATTTTCGTGCCTCTGTTTATAAAACATATTTTTGTGGTATTAGGTCTTTTTTTAATAAATAAGTGTTGCATCAATATTATTACTTTTTTTAAAACTAAACTAGGCGCTTGTGCTATGAAAATGTAGGACTTGGTGGTTTACTGGACGGGGCTCGAGTGCCGCCCACTCGGTCTTTGAGCGAATATTTTATCTCCAGATAAAACAACTATGTATGTCATATTTTTATTTATAACATGTAGAAGTTCGTATGTATTAATTAAGTTAATTTGGGATTTGGTAAATATAACATTGTCGTTTTCTACTTGTCATAAAATAGTTTGTACTTTGACAATAGTAAAATGCATAGTTTTCAAAAAAAAATTAGTCTGTTGGGTAGCTGTATTGTTGGATTACTGATTAAAGCAAAAAACAAATATTTTTGATTGGTGATTATACGTTCTTCTCTATCAGTATTTATTAATATAAAGCTTTGATAAAATAAACTAACGACATTCTCGAATACTAGTCGCGGAGTGATAATGTAAAAAACAAATTTTTCTTCAAATCATTCAATACAAAAAGAGTAATTTTGAAACAAAGTTGATTGTTTAATAAAATTAATATATTGATAAAATGACAATGTGTTCCGGTTTTTATCATACTAAAAACTATTAAAAATGTATTAAAATATGTGTACGTAATTACAATTATAATAATAATTACATTACATGCATGTAGTACTATATATGTATAGACAATGTGTATACAAAGGAAAATGCCATAATAAAAGATTAATCTGGATACTTTACTATCCTTATCATTTGTATGTCTATATCTTGCCTGGGTAGAAATTTTTAACAATTTATTACTACTTTTACAACCGTACAACAATATAATATACACAATATGATCTGGAGAACCGAAGAGTATTAAAAGAGACTGACTGCGTGTCCAGCATCTTTTAACGCCTCCCGGTTCCCCCCCCCCTGCGCTGTGAGCCGACTCAGCACCTTTGGTCGGCCTTCTCACATCTGTCACCAAGCGGCCACACAAGATTTAAATATTTCAGTATATAGGTAAATTAAAAATTTTGTGACAATGTCGTGCGTAATTTTTCTGAATTTTTACAATCTATTTGACTTTACTTAATGAATTTATAAAATTCAACATAAATTATTTCAATCGTTGTCCAACATTTTGCAAAAGACAAGTCTGTTTATCTCCTTAATTGAAAATATTTTTATCAAAGTATTAAACATTATCTATTTTCATTAAAAAATGAATAAACAAAACTCTCCTGAAGTTTAAACCACTAGCTATCTGATATATACATGGACATTCTAAAATATATAACATTACTGTGTTGGACTTACACAAGAGCTACCTTTACAAAAGCATTGTGGTTTTTTTTTAGTTTTAAGCTATTAAATATTTAAAATTCACACTTCTGCTTGTTTACTGAATATACAAGTAGAATTAAGTTAAAAAACACAATAAAGACATGTACTAGAAATAATTTCATATGACTAAGTTTTAATCAATTGTATACATATTAACAGCCAAACCAGTGAGTTTTTGTTTGTAAAATGTCTATGGAAGACTGACTTTGGCTATTTTAGTTGTGATTATTTTATTAAAAAAGTTATCTAACATATTATTCAGATGGCAGTGTAATGTCCATGTTACGACCAAATTCTTTTATAGTAAAACCCCATTAATTTGAATCCTGTTTTTTTTTTAATTTAAACATTTTCAGACCCAAAATAAGTTGATTAACCCTGTTAATTCAAAATAATTTTCAAACTCTCGCACCATAAGTCAATACACTTTAAATTTACATCAAATAATTTGGAAAATAACATTATAATAAGTTATAATGCTAATGCAGTGTTAGTGTTTATTTGCACAATAATGCATTTTTGATATTTTCTTGGTGTTTTTTTGTTTTGTTTGTTTTTTTGATTGCGAAAATTTGTATATTTTTCTCAAAGTTTTTTTTGTGATTTTTTTCTCACTCAATGTGCACAGCGCAAACAGCTTGTCTCCATTTTTCTCAATTGTTTACTGCGACATGTAACGAGGTTCTGGTCATGTCTCAGACTTGGTCTGTCCTTTTTGTTTATCCTTCTTATCATTCCTTATGTTCATCTCTTCTAGCAACGTGCCCAAAGTATGAAAGAATTTTTTTCCCGCATGTTGTAGAGAGCGCTAGTGTGAAGTTCTTGAAGAATGGAGACATTCGTCCATTTTTATAAATTTACAATTTTTTACAGATTACGCAAATTTTTTTCTAAAGTTTTCGTATTAACTAGGGTTTTACTGTAAGTATTTAGTAATAAAAGCACTGAATATAATTGTTTATGGCAGAACTCTTTAAAGGATTTTTTTTTTCATCCTACACCGTACGGGTTATAGAGATTACGTTGTGAACACGAAAATACTTTAGTACTTAACTAATTTTTTTTAAAGTTAAATTTTCAAGTCAAACATGTCACTAAAATTAAACTTCTACTCTAACCAACCTTCTAGGATAACTACCTTACACCAAAAGCATACACCATTCGACTACATAATATAAACTAAAGATTGATCAGACTTATAATGTATTTGTATTGAAAATTCTGCTTACTTATTAGAATTATTACAGTATTTATTTTTTGTTACGCATTTCTTTGAGTAGTTAATTGAATTATTATAAAATTAATTATGTATTAATATTCAATGGTGTATAGTTCCACCTGATGTTTGTGTAAAACTCAAGTCATAAATTATATGTATACCTAATTTTTTAGAATAATAAATATTGGCAGTCAATTAAATATCCTTTATGAAAATATTGAGATCTTCTGTATGTAAAATTTTATTTTGTTTTGATCTTTAAAGACTACAGTGCAATCATATTATTATATCCATCATATTAATATATTATTATTTTTAACACTAATTTTTGTTTTACTAATTGTGTGTATTTAAAGGTTTTGAATGTGATCTACTTCTAGGTCTAGATCCTAGGATGTTATATAGGTGTTACTTTTTTTATCTGGATCTTTTTCTATACTAATTAATCAACACAATTAATACATTGCTAAAGAAAGAAGCTTAAAAACGTATAAGTATTAATTGTGTAGGTATTAAATAATAACTACCCACCTGCACAATAGTCTTATCAGAAATATTATTGTTCCAGTTCCAAGTTTTAAATTTTTAACAGTTTAAATGGATTTTTCTTATTTGCTGTTTTGAAAAATGTACCTCCAGAACATTATTATAAATATTTCAAAGAAAATTGATACTTCACCTTCACTCCAGTGAAATGTATCAATTTACATGTGATACACAGAAATATGTTATATTATTATGCATCACAATATTATATATATATACATATATTTTAATAAAACCAAACTGTTTGATACAATATTTAATTTAAATCAATTGAACTTTAATTCGATCCATTTTGTGAACATGACAACTCTCGCAGTTCTTATCAGATTAAAATCAAACATTTCTGAAAAATTGATCTGGTCTGATCCGCCATCGTGTTTTAAAATGGAGGCTGTTCAAAAACTTTAAAAATTGACCTAGAGAAAAAGTAAAAACACACTTACATACAGACAAAATCTACCTCATTCTTGCCAGAAGGGTTTTTTTAAACATATAATGTTGTATCGGAGGCACTTCCAGAGTGTTAGAAATAGCATTAGAAAATTTTAAAACAGTTTATAGGAGGTTTGCAGGTGGATTGTAGTATATAAAAACGGGTATTTAATATCTTTGTAGACACCAATGAGGAAGAAATATGTAGAACAAAATATATTATATGCAGGGGTGGTTTGATACATATATCTGAAACGTGTAATGCTTTCTTTTTTTTTACTTGTCTTTAGTTATTATCATTAGCTGCAAACAAAACTAATTTATACATTTTTAAGTATTTATTTTCAAAAATAAATTAACTGTGATTCTATTGAACAAATATTTATATATTATAATTTGTATTTACAGTGAGTAGTATTTTATGAGAAAATAATTAGATTAATAAAAACTTTGATTTTAATCATTTTAATTTTATTGCTCATTCAATACAATGTTACTTGTTACATTGTCTTAGTAATAATGATTAGCTTGATGGCGAGTGGGTGGAAACTTTTCTGTGAACTCAATATTTCGAGGGTTCAATCCCTAAACTGGCACCCAAGTCGATCCTGTTATCTTAGTACAGCACGCTTATGTTTATTTTGAAAAAAGTAAGTAAATAATAATTTTGCAGGTTGCAAAAGAATGTTAACACATTTATCTTAAAATAATTAAAATATAGCATTATATAGATATATGTACCATAAATAAACGAGTATAAGTAGAGAAATTTGTTGCCATTTTGAAACAATAAAATTTATTGTCTTATGAAAAATCAAAGTTATTAATTTTTTTTAAATATTTTAATCCCACATGAACTAAAAATTTGTTTCGTGAAACTGGTTTTAAGTTGAGGATAATATAGTATGCTGTGATTCATAAAAATTCAAATAAGAGAGATCATTATCAGCGGAAAACTTGTTTGTGACGGGTGAAAGATGAAACTGTCATAATCGGAAATGCCAAAAACAAATTATTTCCTATTTGGTGAGATTTTTTTTAACCTCGACTTATACTCACACCTTCGATTTTTGACATTTTGAAACCCTAAAAATCTTATCTTATACTCGAGTATGAACATTAGATAACTAAAATTTGTTTGTCAAGTGGCTTTGGTGACCCATGATCTGTAGAATATTGCCTAATTTATTATAATTAAATATATATACTACTTATTATTATAATGTGTTGTCTCTTGATCAAATTAACTCTTATTTATAGATTGATACTATAATATGTACTTGTAATTTCACTTTGCATTGTTTTAGATGGTTTAATTTGGTATTCCCATTATGCCGCAATAGTTGCTACATATTTATTTTGTTGAATTTGGTTAATGATTTTGTTGTCATAATTTTGTTATTAAAAAGTACAAAAAAAAGTAATCAAGAAAAAAAATGTAATGGTGTTTTGTGATTGTTTATTTATATACTTTTGTATAAAATATATTAAATATAAACAAACACATTGGTTTTTTATTAAGTTTTTGTATCTTGTTTTTCTTATTTAAAATATATTACATTTATTTATCGTAAGAGATCAAGCTTTTGAATCAGTTAAACTGTTTAAATATCTGGGAAGAAATATGGCAATGAATAATGATATCCATCAATAAATAAATAGTATCATTAAATCAGAAAATGCTCTTACTATGCTGTGCGGAAATTGCTGAAAGAGAGGCTGCAGTGGGCAGGACATGTAGTTTAGTTAAAACAGATGAGTCCTGTAGCATATGCAAGCCAACAGGATCGAGACAGAGGGGAAGATGGACAGATAACAGACTTGCGAGAGGTAGGCAGGTGCCTGTCGGATTAGACCACGAAGAAGACCACATGGTCATGGACTTCGAATCCTATGAAACCATTGAAAGATAATAAAATAAATAAATAATACATAATAATATTATAGAATATTGAAATGTTGGATTATGCGTAATAAGGTGCACCAAAATGAAATGCATGTAGGTCAGTAAAAATCTAACTTAACTTTGCTGGTGGCGGGACACGTGTTCTTTGATAACTCTGATATTAGTGAACACTGGCGTGTCGCCCAAAACGCTGTGGCGTGTCACCTTTGACACGCGTGTTATAGGTTCACCATCACTGATGTAGGTGTATGCTTTGGAATAGAATATACGTTCTAGTAAAACAAATATTTTTGAAACACGATTTTTAAAAAAAGTTCGATCCATCCTAGTTTCGAAGAAATTAATAATTATTAAAACGTTTTGCAGAGAATTCTCAAAAGAAAAGCGTTTTATTAGAAGTTTCATTAACTCAAAAATATCAATGTATTTCAAATAGTATTGTGTATAAATCTAGATGATGCACATCTAGCTATGACGTACATGAACAGTCAGATTTATTCTTAGTTCTTTCCCTAAAGTGATATAAAGATAATCTCTATTCTATCCTATGATAAAAAGTTTGTAAAATTGCGCAAATTATGGTGATGGGATGATGTCATATGTCATTACTGGTCGAGTTCATAATATTTTTACACGCTCTAAACAATCAAGCGCATTTAGTGCCTACGCACTTTTTCGTCACTATCTTGCAAGCTATTTTTATATAGTGAATAAAGTAAATATTGTGCAAAATTAGCGAATAGCGACTGCTGATGAAATATTAGCCTACTAATATACAAAAATTCTTATTAAACCGTAAATAAATATAATTATAAACTCTCACTGACCCTTCTTACAAACAACTGTTTAATTCAACATGTTGAAAAAATATGAACAACTTTTGTCACTCGCTACTTGCTACATTAGTCATGCATCGAACATAGCAAATGTCAAATACGGGCTGCGAAACGAAAACAAGTCGGGTGCAATTCATAACATTCATACTTATGCGTTAGCGTAATTATTAAAAAGATTCCGCATTCCTTAAAATATACAATTACAAGTGTCATTTGTGAAATAGAAGGTAATACACGATTATAATGTCTTGTAACGGATGCGCAAAGAATTTTTCTGTTTTTAAAAGCGAGGTAAAATTCTTTTCCCATTGAAACATTCAAATTATTTTTACGGATGATTTAAAATCATTGATTTGTTAAATTAATTTACAGCACGGGTGTCCTGGTTGTGGATTTGCATATTGCAATAAATGCTTAGAACATTCCATCTTCGTGAAAAAGATCAATAAAACTGCAAAGGTTTGTATCATCAAAACTATTACATTTTTTGATGTACATATTTCACGAACGTTAAATTCAGGCGGATAATACAAATTTAATCGTATTACATCATGGAATTTATAAATCTGTACTGAAATGAAATATTTATCTGAATAGTCCGCAAATTACTTTATTCTTTGACAAAGTGATAAATGAATTTTCATTTCACAAGTGTTCAGCAACCATTCCGAAAATAAGTTAATTTCTTCCTATCACCGCCGTTATAAATGCTGTGATTTAATATATTATTTTTGTTGAGTAACGTCATTTGTAGAAGAGAAGTCATTTATGGCTTTTTAATCAAAAAATTTTCTTTGATCCCGACTCCAGTTTTGTTTCAAGTTTAGAAATTACAAAAGTTCCAATGGCGGATGACACTTAATGCGATTTTTATTAATATGTTTTACCTCGGCTTTATAAACTGATTTTGTAAAAATTAGGTCAACTCGACTTTCCACTGTCAATATATGCATTTACACATTCTTCAAATATCAACATCACAGTTGAATGAAAAGTAATATGCAAGCATCTGTTCTGTTACACATAATTACCGAAATACTATACATAAACCTTAGGGTCAATTGTGTGATCAGTAGTAACTTTTTACTATGGTCACTAAAGTAAAAAAAGTGATAACGGGTCGTTTGATCGTTGGTAAAAAAATATTTACTACTCGAAAGCATATCCATTAATAAACTAATTTTACTCTCCGATAACTGATAGTAAAAATGTGAATCGATGGTTAAATATGGTGGACTCTTCAAAACTGTTTCAAAAGTCATCTGTCACATTGATATTTTGAAAGTTGCAGTATATGACAATTAATCATTCAATATCCCAGTATTTTAGTGATGAGAGTTCATCCGATGGTGATCTCGTTGTTTAATATACATTAGCACATAATCCGAAAAAATGTCGCCACCGAAGTGACAGGTCTCGAATGCAGGGGCGAATAAAGCCACAGATAAAGCATATTTCATGATTATTCGCCTTGCCACACCGAGAGGCGAGATTGTCTTTGACAGTAGTAAATTTGACGTACCGCAATTCGAAATCGATTTTTACCATGGGTGATAGTAAAAAGTCACTATAGTAAAAACTTACTACGGTAAAAAGTTACTACTGATACATAATCGGCCCTTAATAACCTTCATTTTATTTTTTATTATACGGATTTTATTACCTAACCCATTTTCTTTCCCTTTCACCATCCCGTTCCCCCTTGGAAATTTTCATCTCTTTATAATTTATTTATTTTATAATTTTTCTCTCCTTTTTCTTATTTTTGCTGATGCAATAGAAGAGAAAGTTTTTTTTATCATTTTCTATGCAGCGAAAATTAATTTCTTATTATTAAAGTATTAATAAGCTATTGTATTCATTTAATAAGTCTTATTATTCAATAAGTCTTATTGTCTTAAATTGTATCTAGTATATTATTAATTCAGAGAAAACATGCAATTGGTTCAATTTTTATCATGATTTACATTGATTACCTGTTTGTTTTCCAAATAAAATAAAAAAACACTGTTGAATATATCATTTAATTGTATGACTTTCCGCATAGTTAATTCCTAAATTAGAATATTTCAAATGATTTTTGAAGTTGTTAAAATAATAATAATAAAATTAAATATGTAACTTTATAGGTTTGTTATAAATGTAAAATGGCTGAAGAGAAAGGAACTGTCACCGCCCCCTCCGATGTTGAACCTCCCAAAGCATACTTAAGGTAAGAATTTTTAATTAATTTAAGATTAATTGTTTAATTTTATTTCTTCTTCTTCTTCTTTCAAATAGGCAATCCACCCTTCAAGAGTGACTTGTGCCATTAAACAAGTCTAAACATTATTTCATAGAAAGCAGTACAACAATACTATAGAACAGGGAACATTGCATCACAAGTCAATACCATTGACATTCAGGAAATTTGCTATTATATAGCTTAAATGAGGCGAGTTGAGGGAAAGAAGATGACATAAGTTAACCGGAAGTTGAAAATCACCATTGACAAGATCATTATAAAAAAAAACTGTGATCCGCAATGGACAGGCAAAAAAGACATGGTCAAGGGTTTCCTCCTCGGCACCACACTCACACATTGGGGAGTCTATTATGTTCATTCTGAACAAATGTGAGGCCACCTGGCAATGCCCAATTCTCATTCTAGAGATATTTGCTACTGTTCTTTTTGAGACATTAATTTTATTTCAACACCTAATAAATACTTTGCCGTAGAATATTTTAAGTTAGCGTATTTTAAAACATTTTCAATTAATTTTATTTCTGTGGTGCTCTAAAGTAAAAGATTTGTATTCATACACACATTTTCAATAGGTATTTGGAACCATTTTCCATACTCGCTGGACTAAACTTTGCTTATTTGTGAATCTGATTATCGTATTTTAAATAAAAAATAATATTACCGAGCATATATTATTGTTGTGAAGTTGCAGTTTTTCTGAACTTAGTTCTGTGGTATTTTTAATACAAATTAAATTAATCAACTTGAAAAATTATATAGAAAAAATATTTTAGTTGCTACCAGAATTTGAACCTGGACTTTTCCGTATCTGGGGAAACGTGTTATCCAGTTTCGTCATATACCTGAACCTTTACCTAGTAGCAACTAAAATATTTTTTCAATAAATTAATTTTTTCTGTATATTTTTCAAGTTGATTAATTTAATCTGTATTAAAAAATAATAGTTCTAATAACATACATATTTTAATTCAGCTTGAAAAAAATAAGATTCACATCCTGAATTTTCTCATTCTCTCATCCACTGTCAGTTTTATATATAATTTGTAATCAAAATAAGTCAGAATAATACATTTGCAGCAGATTCATTATTGGAACAGCGAAATACAGAGATTTTAATATATAAAAAAATTATTTGACCATTCTATAAAATAATATTATTTATTTCCTCCGTATCCAGATATGCCATTCCCTGTTTTCCTCAAAAATCCAAAATTACAAAAATTTACCAAGATTTTTTTGTAGAATTTTTAATCAGGTATAAATTCCATGTATATAAATACCTATTTCTTTTAATCTCAAATGTGTCTTTGAATTGCTAACTGCTACCACTCCAAGTATGTGTGTGTGGGTAAAAGGACCATGTGATTAAAATTGACCAAAAGAGTTGTAAATGAGGATGACTCACTATTGTACTATATATGAGGGTTAATTGATAAGTATCCAAAATGACAAATTTAAAACGTGTTTAGATTTTTAAAAAGTAGACATTATTACTTGACATCTTTTACTAGAATACATGCCAATTATCAGCCCATTTCAATGATTAGTTTTTACGTGAGAGCTTCTAGTAGTGAACCTGTCTTTTTTGTGGAAATGGAGAAAACAGAAATTCGTGCCATTCTAAAGTTCTGTTTTGAAAGGGAAGGCCACTCCTTAGATTAAAGCCAAGCTGGATGCTGTTTTGGGAGACTCTTCTCCTTCGTTGAGCATTGTCCATGCGTGGGCAACCAATTTTAAACGGGGACGTCAGAACTGTGAAGACGCTTACCGCAGTGAATGACCAAAAGAAGTGACGACTGGAAATGATTGAGAAAATCCATAAAATTATATTGGACATCTCTTCTGAATGTGTTTTTAAATTTTGCGTGCAAATTTGGTATGAAGAAGTTTTGCGTGCGTTGGGTGCTGCGTTTTCTATCAGTCGATCAAAGCAGCACCGAGTAAATGTTTCAGAGAGTGTTTGGAACTTTTTAGGCGTTTTCAAACAGCAAGTTTTTGCAACATTTCGTCACGGTTGATGAGATATGGATCCATCATTACCCACCAGTGACCAAAAAGCAGTCTAAACAGTGGACAGAAAGTGGCGAACCCGCACCGAAGAAAGCAAAGGCGAAATTGTGAGCTGGCAGGGTGATGATGACTGTTTTCTGGGACACTTGAGGAGTAATTTTCGTGGATTTTACCTTAAAAAGGGAAGAACAATAAATGGTAAATACTATGTGGGCTTTTTACTAAATTTGAGCAATGAAATCAAGTTGAAACGACCCCATTTGGCTAAAAAGAAAATTTTTGTTTCATTAAGACAACACTCAGGTCACACGGTGTCGGTTGCAGTGGTTAAAATTCACGAATCGCACTTTGAATTGCTGTCCCATCCACCTTATTCGCCAGACTTGCCCCCCTGCGTCTTCCATTCGTTCCCAAATCTCAAAAAGTAGTTAGGTGGAAAGAAATTTTCTACCAATAAGGATGTCATAGACTCCGTTAATGGCTATTTTGAAGGCCTTGAGAAATCCTTCAACCAAAATGGTACAATGACCCTGGAGAAGCGTTGGGCTAAGTGTGGTGAGGTAGAAGGAAACTTATCAATCAGCTCTTGTATATTCTCAATTATCTGGGGTGGCATTGACCGAGGCATAAGTAAACTATGAATTTTTCAAAAGGAATTATATTCTTAATAAAAATATTTAAAGGTCCGCCCTGTAGGCTACAATATATCTGTTCAGGCTAGTAAAACTGAATATGTGTGAATAAAAGAACTGCACATGTCAGATTCAAGTCGAAAATTCCTTCCCCTTATCATAATATTATGTCGTACTTAGAATATAACATGTCTCTGTGGTACATATTTGCGAGTGACTTATTTGAAGCTTAGCAAACAAAATTTAACAAAAATGTTAACATAATTATAAAAACATCATCAAACAGATACGCTTATAAAAAATTTACTCATTGTTATTTGGGGGTCCGAGGGTAATCTCGACTGTACTTATTCAGTGTTTACTTTTTAGGCAAAGGGGGCAGACTTATTGCGCTAAATTGTAAGAAAAAAACTTTTTTTAATTTGAGTCATTCTTTTCCCCAACCACCCTAGATAATTGAGAGTTCAAACTCGCTCTATTATTTAATTAACACGTTTGTTTAATAAAATTAATTCTCGGATTATTTTGTAGTGAGAAAAATATTTATCAAAAAAACTTTAATAATTGTTTAATTTTGCATTTATTAAAAATATAATTTTCTAGACGACTTGAGAGCTTGGAGAACCCGTCACGGCCGCCCATAACAGTTTACCAAACAAACGACAGGTTACAGCGACTGAAGAAAGGACTGTCGCAAGAAGATTATGAAATCGCCGAACGTTTGGAGAAACTCAGAGAAGACAGGAAGAAAGGGCCGTTGCCGTCCGACAGTGAAATTAAAGAAAGACTCGCCAAACTGAGGGGTGAATCAGTTGAAGTCATTTCAAAAGTAAGATAATTATAATATCATTCTGAAGTTGTAATTCTTTTTAATAAATTTTTATCACAAATCTACTCAAATTTTGTTTTTATTTTTAATCAGTATTTTTTGGGATTGAACTTCTTTAAGGTATGACAGAATCAAAAGTAAAATTGAGCAGATAAAATAATCCACAGACAACAATAAATATCACTTTCGCATGTTAGCCCAAAAAGTTTAAAAGTAAAGACATGAAATTACCTCAATTCCACAGATTAAAGTGCCGTAGGCGCGCCGGTTATTGTATTCGGTGATTATTAGAATCAGCCAAATATTTACCTAATTTTCAACAGACTGAACCAATGTGATCGTAATAAAGGGCACTATACTTGCAAATTGATGTTTGATTGATACAATTACAATTTTCAAAAATAACTACATATCTTATAATTTTCTACTGCCAATATCACTGGCACAATTTGAGATTTTTAATACTCTAGCAACATTCCGGTAAAAATATTGCAGGAATAATAATTGTATTGATAAAATGAAAAGACAAAATCATATGTGAACAAATATGCTTTTATTGTTATGACTCATAGCAACGGCAAAGAGGGAAAGCTGAGTACACACGGAGAGGACGTCGAGTATGATATTTAAGGTATTCATTTAAAAATCAATACATAAAACATCACTTTGCTGCGTGAAAGTAATAAACCTTCTGTAATTACGAAATACATCTTGGCCTACTACAAGATTTGAGGTAAACCCCATTTGGAGTTAGCAAGCTAACCCTTCAAGAATTAAGGCTACTCGCGATGGAATATTTACCAATCATCATTTTGTTTTAGTCGAACTTACCCGCTGTGGACACGAGAACTGATCAGCAGAAATGCGATGATCTCATGAACCAGTATATGGAAGAGTGTACCATAGAGGAGAGGAAAGAGGGTATTGACAAAGAAATACAAGAACGGATTAACGTTTTAAAGGGTATACCAGCCAATGCATCAAATGTACCAGACATGGTAACGGAAAATTTGTCTGATGAGGAAATGGCGTCCAGGCTGCTAAGTCAGGTGGGACGTAATTAATTATTCTTGTTATTTTCGCTTATAAAGCTTTTAATGCTCATTTTTTTTAAGAGTGTATGTAGTTGGATGAAACTTGTTTCGACTCATTGTTGTCTGTTGTATTCAGAGTAGAACGGCCAACTGATATGTACTACCTTTACTGCCAAATCTCTGAGACCAAAGTTTCACTCGCTGTTTCACCGAGCATGTTAATGTTTACGTACGTGTGAAGTACAGTCACTCCTCCTTAATGACCGCTCACACTTACAACCGGAAAACGCCTACCAACATCACGCTCTGTACGAGAACCATTAAATCTCTGCGTCCCATCATCATCAGCAGGAAAGATACACTTAATGCTATAAGATGTGACGCCGTTGTCTACCTCTAGCGCCAAGTGTGCGGCTGTCGAACTGCGTTGATGACTTCACCCCCTTCCTTAATTTACAGTGCACTTGCCAATTTTTAGACAGTAAGGCAGTGTTCACTGTGACGATCGATCGCACACCATGCACAAATTATTAATCTATTTAACACCATAATGAGTGAACTAAAAATTAAACGAACGTCGTATGAAGCTGGTTTTAAGAGTTTAAAAACGTGTTTGTGACTGGCGAATGATGAAGCTAATCTTATTATCGTAAATGCCAAAAAAGCAGTCTGTTGTGGAAATATAATTATGTTTTATTTATATATATATTAATATAATAGAATCATAATAATAAACCATAAAAACTTCATTATAAAAAGGTTTTACGTATCGTTTGTTTATTATTTGTAATTTCAACTTATTTTTGCGTTGTCAATTTATGCTGCTTTGAAGCCCTAAATCGAGTTTATACGCTAGTATTGTTTGCTCTCCACAGAAACAAACCCTTGATTTTGTGGTCAGAAAACAAGCAGTCATTCTTTATATAACATAAAGTATACGTATAAAATATAAATGATTTATTTATTTATTTTCATTTTAATATACAAATGTTAATTTTATGAATTTATTATTCATTTCAGATATTGTCGAAAATGAGCGACGATGAACTTTCTGATGAAGTCAAATCAACTGATGAAGCATCTGAAAAATTGTCTGACGAAGAAATGTCTGAAGAAGTATCCTCGGATGAAGATTCTTTGGGAAATAAAAAAAAATCAAAGTGATTTTATTGCACTGCAGTGTTTATATATTTACCGCTCTACTTAGGCATATCAGGCACAGCAAAATATTTTGAGATATCTGAGATTACGTCAATAAAATCGTATAATTGCGTGTGTGCAATTTTTAATTCATAAAGATGAAAGTTGATATTAAAAAAATACCTTAATCGTTAACGATTGTTATTCCTTAAAAGTATTTACGCCCCATAGTATTTTGTACGAGGATTTTGAATACACGAGAGAAAAAAATATTGAAAAAGATTTGTGATGTTTACAAAAATATAAAAAAATTCTAGCTTTTGTGAAACACTTTGCTTCTTTGCACCCATTAGCCATAGATATCTTAAGTACCCTTTTAGTAAGAACTTTTTTCAAACTTCTGTGTAGGTTCCAGTGTCTCGAATATTTAATTGTTTCTAAAATAATGGCCAATTTACTATCTTTCACCTTTTCAAGCACCTGATAACTATTTAGGGCAAAAAAATTCAAAGAGAAGCAGCAAAAAATACTTCTAAAGAATTATTAGATTCCAAACTCGCCGCCCTAGTTTTATTTTACAGGCGTAGATGAGTTATTCGTTGGTAAAAATGCGTAGAATCAAATGGTTCTTACTTTGATTAATAAAGTTAATTTGCTCTAATGTTATATTTAATTTTTTTTTTTTAAGGAGAACACATTCTTATTGTGGAGTTGTAATTATTCAGAACATAGGTCTGTGATGTTTTAAATACTAATTTAATGTATTAATTATAAATATATACATATAAAATCAATTTTGTCAAAAAATGTTGTTTTTGCGCTATCGGGATTCGAACCTAAAGTGTAACATATAGGTTCGAAAATTTGTCATGAAAAATACTGGCGTTATAACACAATTGGTAGTATACTTCCCCGGATTGGAAATAGAAATAGATCCAGGTTCGAATCCCGGTAGCGCAAAAACAATATTTTTCGACAAAATTGATTTTATATATATATATTTATAATTAATACATTATATTAGTATTTATATTTAATTGCATTTAAAGGTCATAATCAGCCATTATTTTCAAAACAACCAGATATGTATATCTTTGCAATATTGAAAACTGAATTTTAACTTTTGTCACTTACCGCTATCAATTTTTATCCACTAAACTGTTTTAATATGACTGATTATTGAGTGAAAAGAAATAAAGCCAAAAAAGGTGTACAATTTTATATTGTAATTGAGTTCATAACATTTTGTATTGGAATTAGAAAACTATTTGTGATAAAATTATAATCGGTGTAATGTAAATACAGTCCACAATATTTTATATCTAAATGACTATGTTTAAATTCTGAGCTGAAAACGTTCCAGTGTATGTAATAAGAAAACAGTTTGCTAATCTACTACATAGAAAGTAACTTTTTTTACCCCGTATTTATTTGACTGACATGACATGACATTTTGTAATATCATGTATTTTGGACATTCTTTCACAAATCCAGGCTTAAATTTCCTTCACGTATGTGTAATTGAGAAATTGGGAGATGATTGAATTCTCATTTACTTTTTAAAATTTATTTTATGTCATGTAATATACAAAATGTCTTGTGGAAAAAGAACTTCAATGAGTGTTTTGTCACTTGTGATTTTCTCATCATGTAAGTTTATAAACAAATTTTTTGTTAAATTTATGCTAAGATTCAATTATCAATTTGAATATTATTAGGAGAACACATTCATATTGTGAAGTTGTACTTATTCAGAACATAGGTCTGTGATATTTTAAATATATTAATTAGAAAGATATACATATAATAGAATGATTAAATGTATTAATATCAAAAAGGTAACATATAGGTTCGAAAATTTGTCACTAAAAATATTGTCGCTGTAGCATAGTTGGATAATGCAACCTCCCCGGTTTGGAAAGAGATCCAAGTTCAAATCCCGGTGGCGCAACAATATTTTTCGATAAAATTGATTTTATATGTATATCTTTCTAATTAATATATTTAATTAATATTTAAAATTTGAATATTCACCAAAAATTTTATATTATGTATGACAAACTCTATTAATTTATCCATCTCTGTCAGGTTCAATCGCTGTAAAATTTGTCTGATTTTTTTCATTGCAGTTTCATGGCCTTAAAAGTGATATCCTATTTCTGAGATTAGTGTCACTCTGTCATTTAATCTAAATGCTGGAAGTATCTCTATATCAAAATTGATTATAAGCTGGATATTTTCACTATTACTCCATGTCTTCACAGCTTAATGAGAGCCTTCACCTGATGTAGCGTTAGACACCTAACGCTTCCGGCCTATATGTATCCTGCCCATTTTATGCTTTGCGATTTTATCACACCAACTAAATCAGGATTTTGATAAAGATCTTTTAATACTAAATTATTGCAAATACTATTGACTCCTTATGAATCCTCAATTATTCATCATTTAAACACACTAAAGAAAACCCAAATTGATAATGATGAAAAGTTTTAAACATTAACGACTTTTAAAATAAAATTGAGCTTTGAATATATAGAATCCAAATATGTATTTTGTTATAATGTACATTAAGATATCTATGTACATATATTTTTTTATATGATTGTTTTTTTTTATTTTGTTATTCAAAAAATTGTAAAAATCGCCTGTAATCCTTGTACATAATAATACAAAAGTGTTAATTATTTTATTATTAATTCAAACACATTATAAGAATCAAATAAAACATAAATACATATGTAAAAATGTTGTAATTGTATAAATATTTTTGCAATGATAATTTTTATTTTGAACAAGATTTACAAAAATATGTATTAATAAATCTTGATCAAAATAAAAATGAATCACAGGGTGAACGAGTGTTCAATTTTAGATTGAATCAGAATTTTCTTATCATATATTTTCAATAAATGAATCTTATAAATTGAAAGAGGCGATCTTGTTATAATCAAGCTACCTTGGTCAAAATGAACAAAGGTTATGCTTGATCTTGTTATGATCGAGCAACTTTGGTTGAAATGAACAAAGATTATGCTTAAAAATTTTAATTTGTGCATTGTGATATTTGTACCTTGAAAATATGACTAGATTCAAATGAACAGGAAGCTTTTACATATTTATAAGATTTAAATATATGCTATATTTGTCAGCATTAAATGCAATCTTTTATTTATTACATGCTTTATGCCCAATCAATGGAGACCATTTTTTTTTCAAATCTAACTGATTCTATTCCCAATTTTGATTTCATTTCCTCTCGCCCATGTCTGATTTCCCGTACCAATCTATTGCAAGCATTCAGTCAATCTAAGTAAAGAAAGAGTTTGCCACATTTGATAACAGTCAAGTCAATGGTAAAGAAGATATTATTAAATATCAAATCTGATGTTGATCATTATCAATTTTGCTATGAAAATGCTTCTGAATAAAAAATCCAAGCATCACTCTTTTTAATTAAATTGAAAATTGTGTTTAATAAAGTCCATTATATTATTACATATTCTTATTCTTATATAATTCAATATTACATGACAGTTTACCATAAAAAAGATTTACGTAATTTTAATTTTGTTAAATTTTACTACATGATATATATTGTATGAAAATACGTGTTTCAAAAATGAGGTAAATTTTAAAACAGTGATGTATATAAAGGCCAACCTATGTGGGCATGATATAAGAATATAAGAAATCTTCCAAGTTTCACTCCCTTGTGGAAGTTGTAAATCCATCACTCATAAATGCGAGCTGCAAATTCTTCAACCCAGGAGACGTGTCTATTTCTTGCATATCATTTCTCTAGAATAGTGAGAGCAAAATTGGTCTCTGACCTTCCTTCAATAATATTCAGACTTTCATGCTTGATTTTATTATTTCATTTCTCGGTGTGGTGAAAAATTGTTAGTCCATATTAGTCTCGAGTATAGTATCGATACTCGCAGAAGTGTTAATACAAAAAAAAAAAATTATGCGGGGTGGACCTTTTGGGCCCTTATGTAATTTGTTACGTCGCCGAACACGTCTCAATAGATATTTTCGATTGGTGGATTTTAATAAAGTTGAAATTAAATTATATCATCATTAGTAAATGTAAAAACTATAACAAAAATATAGCATTGAAAGAAAGTAAGAAATCCATGTTCATTTAAAATATCAATCGACAATGAATCGGGTGTGAAGAATCCAATTAATAAATATTCATACAGCAAACTTTTTAAAAATGTTAACATAAAATTGTTTCTAGCAAACAAATTTGTTGATATTACCTACCGAATGGATTACAAGCGGCGCAGTTGATGTGAACGAAGATGATCATTACTCGGTGTGTACCTGCAATTTTTTACCAATATAAAAAGTTTTTGAATTAATTAAGATATTATATAAAGAAACTTTTATTAGACATTTATTACACATATACATTATTTAATAATCACTTTTTTTTGTTATGTCTCTCCTTCAGGGCGATGCCGTACATATCTGGGATAAGTTTCTCCAACTCTTCCTGTGGAACATCAAAATCCCGGTCGGCCCAATATTCCTTTAGTCTTTTTATAATATCACCGTACAAATTCTTAACACCGACGCCGTTTTCCGTCAGCGTCTTCCCGCTGATGCAGAATTTAGGAACTTCCCAATTCTTAAATTCTTCAAGTAAATCTAATTTATTTTGATATTTCAAAACTTCGATTATATATTCTCTCGCTACGTTTGGCTTCAGATTAGTATTAAGTAGCAGCTTTTGATATGGTCTGAAAAAAAAAAGTATTTATTTAAGAATAATAAAAATTCATAAACAATAAAATATAAAAGACAGAAGAAGACTTTATAACATTTTACAAACCATTTACACGTCTAAAATAAAACAATAACTATGAATGAATCAATGACTAATGAGCTGGGAAGCACCAAATATGAATTCTAATGGAGAAAGTGAGATCAAGAAATAAGATATCCATTAATTGACTGAGTGAAAAATACCACAATTCGGCATTGAGTCCCTACTACATATAGAAAAATCTCAGTTGTGCTTGCATACATATTGCGAATGCCGGAGGATCAATTACAAAGATGTATCTTCCTGATAACTTCGGAGGACAGGCAGCCGGTGGGTCACCCCAGATCACGAGCAACAAAGACTTAATGAAGAAAAATTGGGTCCAGTTGATCATCAAGTACTGAAACAGCACAAGACAGGGGAAGATGGAAGCGCTTTATCGAGACTTTAGGCACCCGACCCTCATAGGATGAAAATGAGCAAAAAAACATGGTTATTTTAACTTTCATTACAAAACTTTGTATTACACACGTTGGGTTATTTTCACTACTTGTTTCGAGAGGTGCAGTCCCTCATCATCAGGAGATAACTAAACTTAATACAGTATTGTAGACTACTCGGATATGACGCAGGGCTCGGGAAGAGGTTTCGGTCGTTAACAGGAATATGGACAGTGAGGTGAAATGTTAGGGAATGTTATATTGTTGATTTTTTTTCTGAATTTAAATTCTTTTGTATTTCAACAGTTTCCAAATTGTTCATAAGGTACCGATGACCTGATGATGAGAGGGACTGCGGCTACCGAAACTAGTAGTGAGAATAACCCAATGTGTGTGTAATACAAAGTTTTGTTCTGAAAATTAAAATAATCATGCTATACCATAAAGTAACCATCATGTTAATTAATGATAAAAAAAACATGGTGTCTATGAACATATTTCAAGATTCAGTGTAAATCTCAAATGTAAATGTCCTATATTAATTTTTTATGTTCCCTGAGCCTATTTATGTGAAAATCTTAAAAAATAGGTTTTCAAAATGTTCTAGAATTTTTTCAAGGGGTTATACAAAGTATCTGAAAAAAAATCTCAAACACGACTCTAAATTTACTTGTCACCCAGCTACAGTCCTATAAAAATTTGGCACATTTTTATGCTGGCATACAACCTTGACACTTAACCATTAAAAATTTGTAAGTTTTTAATAGTTATTATTGAGTTTCAAGTTTTAATGACTTACAATAATGGTTTTGAATACTTTTTCTCCTCCCTGTGTTCCACAATATAGTAAGCTAGATCTCGGTCGTACGCCGATGTCTTAAGCCTGCTGTACATTAAGTTGACATCGTCAGGTGTTGAGAGCAGTGACGCTAGCAGAGTCATGGCTTGGAGTTTGACCTTTTTGCCGACTTCCCACACTCTGTCGAGCTCTGAAGCCTTAGGGCGCTCGGGAAGACCTGTTTGGAAATATTTTATAATAAAAAATTAATATTCATATACATTCAATTTCAAAGAATCCAATTCAAACAAGCTCAATAATATTGGAAAGTTCCTGAATTTTTTAGATGATGTGACAACCTTTAATACAAGCCATTCCCCCAAAATAATAATAATACTAAAGTGTATTTTCAATTTGGCCTAAAGTTTTAAAAATTACATTTCAATATAATAATGCAGTTGTGCTTATAATTTACATACATATGTATTAATTTATTTTATAATTTACATTTACACTTTTTTACAAATTTAATACAAAAAATCTGGGTGTTCTTAATTTTTGCTTTTAAATTTACTTTCTAACATTTTTATTTCTAATTGTCTTTACTTATGATTTCATTTGGTTTCATTTAAAAAAAATATACATATTTGTAGCCATTGTGTTTATTTATTAGTGAAATAATATTTTACCAATATATTTTCCAACTCCAACGTGCAGCATTGTTTTTAAAATATCTCCAGAAAAGTTTGCCTCCAATGTTTTCTTAAGCTCCATCCATATTCTCTCTCCAGAGATTCTCTCTAGACCGGTGATGTTTTTACTTATCACCTCGATTGTGGCATCATCGTGATTATCGGATTTTTCAGAAATACGTCCATAAAATCTAAAAATATCTGAATTATTTATGTCTATCGATAAAATATACACCATAGTAGGTGAACGACGGTAACTTGCCACTGCATTGCTTCTTTTCGAAAATTGTCAGATAACCAATTGATAGGGATTTTTAATTAATGAAAAATAATATTAATATAATTTGTCTAGCAGTAAGTAGTAGTCTTGTCTAGTAGACACTCACCTAGTGATCGTTTTGAGCCTTGTCTCGAGAGATCGCTTACAAGCGCTTAGCATAATTTGAAAATAGAATATTGATGTGATATACATTCCGTGTAAAATAATAATAAATTGTGCATATATTAATATACAATTTGGTAATGATGCCAAATTGAAGTAAGTACGGCGCATTCTAATTTTGAAATACAGTGGTACCTCGGTATACGTACTTAATCTGTTCCAGATCTTTGGACTTATACCAAACTAATTTTTCCCATAAGAAATAAAGGAAAAATGATTAATCCATTCCTGTGATTTTTTTTTATTGTTATTGGTAAATTATACATTGGGGTTGTATAAAATATATTAAACACTGCTTAATACTAAAATATATAAATACAAAAGAAATTAAATTAAAATTTAACAGTTTGAAGATCATTAGGTTTGACGTTTAAATACTAATAATTTGTCTAAAGAAATTTGCTTCTACCTTCTTAAGATGTTTCGGAAATGTGACATTGTCTGGTCATTCCAGACAAAAAAAATACATAATCACGTGAAATTCAGAGAGTTATAGCGCGCATGGTTCACCGAATGGTAGAAACAGTTGTATTGACGTTCGTCGGCAGTCATGGCAGAGATGCCCCCTCTCCAAAAACTAAATTTAGCCGAATAAGAACATAAGCGCGCACCATTTGACGCACACAAGTCGTTGCCAAACAATGGTCGTATACCAAACAACCAAATTTTCATAACCAAACAGGACGTATACCGAATTGGAATAATATTATAAAATTATATATACCGAGGTACTACTGTATATGTATTATGCTATCAAAGTAAAAACTTGGTAGGTGCCCATTAAGTACTTGGCATTACATTAAAATAATTTATTTTTCCCGAACGGATTTAGTGCACACACACTGAAAATTTAGTTATACGAATATTTAGCTATATTCAAGTTTTGATTACTGTTTTAGCGTGTCACGCAATCCATATTACATATTGAGTAGTGATGCTAAACTGTTATTGTGATTCGATTGTGTTTGATTGGAATAGTGACTGATATTGAGATTGAAAGCTACCTAACTTCTAGAAAACTTTACATTAAAATACATAATTATAAATCTTTTCAATCTGAAACGTCCAGTGGGGTATCACAAGGGTCCCACCTTGGACCTGTTTTATTTCTACTATTCATAAATGACATTGTTGACATTTTTAATTGAGTGTATTACTTTGCAAAATAATCTAAATTTGCTTTATATGCGGTGCTGTACTAACAAACTACATACATATATCTTAATCTGGAAAAATGTAAACAAATAAGTTTCAATAGAAGTAAAAATCAACTCCATTTTCAATACAGCGTTAACAATATTGATCGACGTAGAGTCACAGTCATGCGGGATTTGGGTGTGCTCTTCGATGAAAAATTGACATTTATTCAACATTACAACGAAATTTGTAACAAGGTGATGGAATCCATAGGATTTGTGTTAAGGACAGCCAAAAACTTTAACTCGCTCCGCTCTCTAACAATTTTATATACATCTATTGTAAGAGGTACACTGGAATTTAACTCCATTCTGTGGTCTCCCTACTATGGCGCACATATTATAAAAATCGAAAGAGTGCAACATAAATTTCTAAGATTTATCAATTTTAAATTGCATATAAAATATAAATTGTGATTATTTAATGAGTACTCAATTTGAAAAAATTAGCCTGGAGAACAGATGTGAGCGATATAGTATTTCTATATAAAATTATCAATACCATGTTGGACTGCCCTGTGTTAACACAAATGGTTTAGTATAAAGTACCAACTCAAACGAGACAACATGAAGTGTTCTTTGTAGGTACACATAAATAATGATTTTATTAACTCGCCAATAATACGGATGCATTGGCTCGGTAACAAGTTGAATTTCATTGACATTTTTCGTTGCAAGAGCATACCTGAAGAACTATTTGCACGTGAATTATACTTAGTTTTTAAAAAAAAATTATGTTATATTTAAACTGTTATAATGAAATGTTAAATTAAAAATGTACTGTTATATTTAAATTAAATAAATTTTTATGCTTATGTAAAAGCCTACAAGGGTGCTGATGGAAATAAAAAAATTTAACTGTTGGAGGTTTAGTTTCTAGTGTAACAATAATTGTTCAAAAAATTACAAATAATCAACTACCAATCACCATTACAATCAAACACAATCACAATAACAGCTTAAGAGTGAGCTTTCATTTTTCCAGTTTGAAATTCTACACACAATAGATATGCTTTCAAGATCCGGCATAGGCCAGTTAAATTCTTATAAGTATTAGAGAAATAATTAATGACGTTATTGCGGAAAATGTATCCAATGGTTGCGGTCTTTCTTATAATGGTTGTATTTCTTAATTATGGCAAATAACATTCAGTTTATTAGTTTTAAATGAGTGTAAAGGTCTTATCTATGTAATAATTTTAAAAAAAGTCAAATCTAGTGTATAACTTCTGATATAAATGAATAATAAAAACCCACATTTTCGTAAAAGATGCAAAAATTTGAATTATTGTTGAAAGTTGTGCCTTAAATAACAATTTAACCATCACTAATATTGAGCAGTCACAAAAGGTTGAGCTTATACATAATAACTCACCTAAAATATCTCATTATTCTTAGATAATCTTCTTTTATTCTTACATCCGGATCTCCAACAAATACAATCCTTTTGGCAAGTAGATCTTCATAGCCGTAAAAATAATCATACACAGAGCCATCAAATCCTAGAAAATGATTGATTACGAGTTACTACTATGATTACCGATATATTTATTTATTTTATTAATTTCTATTATTTTAAGCTCTAAAGTGATGTTTAAATTCATGAAGATACACAAATACGATTAGATGGTTCAAGAGACTTCACCTAAAAACATAGAGTTGATCGTCAAATCTCTTCTATTTGCATCCAACTTCCAATCTGTAGTGTAGCGAACTTCAGCATGACGTCCGTCCGTTACCATATCAATCCTTAACGTTGTTACTTCAAAATTTTCTTTATCATTAATTCTGGGAGTGATGGTGCCATGCTTCTCCCCGTTGGAGTTTATCATCCGAATTTCCTCCTTTGTAAACATTTTTTTCATTTCCTGAGGAGTTGCCGTTGTCGCAAAATCCAAATCCTTCGGTGTCATACCCATCAAAAGGTCTCTGAAAAATATACAAAATGTACTTTCGATGGCTTATTAAGGCAAATGAAATATGCTGTATATCTAAAAAAATCTTAATTTTCGTTTATTGCATCATAGTGATTAGCTCAGTGTGACGTAATACGCAACTTATGTCAAAATGGCGATAACACTGTTAACAGAGAGCAAATTCAATTAAGATAATAAATTTGCGAAAGAACAGTGAGATGTGGTAGTTTTTTGTCTCTCCTGAAAAGTTTGGTATTTTTGATATACATTTACCACGACGATATAACACATACATTTAACAGTGCGTTTTTTCTAATGTAATGCACTAGAATGGCTTTTCGGCACTTATTTTTGATGGATTTTTCAATATCTAAAAAGTAAACATTGAAATAATATTTGCGCATTAATTTTTTAAAAATGTCAATATAAATTGGAAAAAATCAGAAAATATGAATTATTATTAACCAGCCGAAGTGTAAATATAATTTAAATGAAGATTTGAATATTGTTTTCTTAAATACTTGAAAAATATGAGAGTTCTGGCACCCTTTTTCTAGAAAAAAAGCATAGCATTTTACTATAAAATATGTTTTTTCGGAGGTTTCAGAGTGCCACAAAACTATGTTAAAAAAAGTGCATAACATTTTATAGGTTTGCTGATGAGGGTTTAATATATAAGAATGTCGTTATAGGTATTTATTTAGTATCTTTGTATACAGGATCCTGTACAGATGTTTGCATGCAGCATTTATTTATTTCATATCATACGTTGTAAGTACATTTCGTATTTTAATATCTACCTCACTGGGCTTCACCCGTGCTGATGCAAATATTTTACATTTTTAATCAACAGTCATATTATATATAATTAGTTTATCAACTATAAATTTAGAATAAGTAAGAAAAAAAAGTGTAAGTAACAAAATATAATGTAATATTTGATTGTAAGGATAATAAACATTTAACAAGTTTAAATAATCAGTACAATTTAATTTAACACACATGCACAGGCTGCTCACTCATTGGTGTTGGGTCTGAAGACTTCATTCTGTATGTGTTCATATTGAAGGGGTAACCATGCTATGAATGTACGTTCGGTCTGAGTCAGTTCGATCAGCATTGAATGCATGAATAAAATTATATTAGCTATTTCAGTAATTGTAATCGTGTATTGGGTATAAAAGAATTAAATGAATTGTGAATAATATGCAATAAATAAAATAAATGTATGTTTTTCCACAAAACAAAAGAACATCATCTAAACTTGAAATAAAATTCAGACATTGTTTGAAGAGACCAAAACAAAATTATTATTTTTTTACATATGAGATATTATAATTTCCATAACAATACATAGTTTACTTTAAGTTTAAGTGTTTATATTCATAATAATGGAAAAAAAAATAAAAACAACCATTTCACTGTTCCAAGAAAACATGCTAACATCTAAATACGTACACAAATTTGTTAACTGGCTCCAAATATAGTCCTCTTGTTCATTTTTTATCTGCGATCAATAACTGATTGGATCATTTCACACCCAGAGTATGGAATTCAGAAAAACAGTCATCTAATGAAAATATTTGGGATCAAAATGGACCAACAGGTTCGAAACAGTTAAATAATCTTCACATACCTTACTGCTCCTCCAGCAAGTCGTATTTCAAAACCATATTTATCAAACAATTTCTTTAAATCGTCGACTTCTGGTGTAAATATGGATTTGAATTCGGGGCTATCGAGTTTGAGAACCACGGGATTTTCTCTAGTTTTGATATCGATGTCCATCTTCGACCGAATGTATTTCGGATCTAATGAGTATTGTTTCTAGAAGATAGATACATACCATAGTTTCATTTATTTTCTATTCATTATAATTATATTAATTAGAATTGTAGTATAAAATACTCACACAAGTATAAGATTGTTTAGGTAGGTTAAATAGGTAACGAGATCTACGAGTAATTACAGAAATCATAACCATAATATTCCAAATTTGAAAATTCGTACATATAATATTGGCCCATACAAGAACGAAATATTTAAAATTATGCGGATTAATTGATATGATTATTCTTAATTAATTGTCCGAATACATGTTTTGACATTGTTTGCGGCAACATAACCTCTATTTTGACTTTTGACAGTTTTCAAAGTACTGAAGGTACTTTCGTATCTATGATTTCATCATCTCAATCATCTGGTTTACCTCCATAGATCTCATTCATATATACGTTCTCATTTACTAAATATGCATAGATAAATTGCGTAAGAGTCATAGATAAGAAAAGGTAAAAGTTGAGTGTCAGGTAGAAACTGTATTAATTTATATGACAGATTGTTGACAGCCTTATTATTTCAAAATGGCACATTACAAGCATGTTGCGCTCCGACGCGGGATGACGCGGCACTATCATATTAATTAGATGTAGAAAAGTATTTAGTAGGGACGATTTCACCTTGTCCATCTATACAAACCACCGCAATGAGGCCACATGGCAGGAGTCGTTATATTTTAACAATTAGCCAAGCCTAGCATTCAAAACGAATGACGGGTGTAATTGCCCTAGGGACCATTGGCCCAGGAATTACACAATAACCATTAAACGAAAAACAATGGTGGCAAGGTTGACGGCTCACGAGTGGAGTGTTTCTGGAAAAGACGTTGTAGAATCAGCATTCCCAAAGTAAGACATGTCATCTTCTTTTGTTATACTGGACACTTGTTTTCGGTAATTTATCTGAATGAAAGGGCGAAATATGAACCACGATTAACTCGTTAATCATCCAAAAAAATTGCTCGATACATTACGTACAAGTAACAGGTAAAATGACGTCAATGTCAAAATGACATGACAAAATGTCGTCATCTTTTGTCTTAGGAATAAATGGTTCCTAAAAGTATCTTGCATGAGAGCGGGATAATGGCGTAAAGACCATCTACACTAGCCGATATATTATGTTCAAGTGACATATATAACGACCAGTCGGAATCGCTCGCAGTACCTTGCAATATTAAGTAATTGCTTCCTGGGTTATTGTTTCATTTGGAAATTTAGAAGGGCGCGAAAATACGGTTCGAAGAACAGCGCCTTAGTAGATGCATGCATGTAAAATTAAACGAATTAAATTAGAATAAAATTGAGATTCAAGATTAAGGTGGGCTCTGCCTTACCAGAAAATTAATAATATGTAGTAGAAAATAAGCAAGTTTAAAACAGAGATATGTAATAATTACAAATATAGGAAATTTAGGGTACGATTTTATAATAAATGGATCAACGTCTACCAATTATAATCGTATGAAAAATTGTAATAAAGAAAGAATCCCCATATGCGATTGAATTTGAGATCTTGAAAAACAATGTAATTACTAATAATTAAGTTAATTGTACAGAGATAAATTTAATCGAAATTAATCATAGGAAAGCGACGTGTACCGGTTCATTACTATTGTCATTACTGGACCTGGTTTTAGTTAATATGATAATGTTAAGTGGTTATTTAGACAAGATGAACAATGATAATGTTAAATGGTTATATAATAAAATTGACAATGTAAGTGATTATAAGTAATAAGAAAGGATGAACTATAATTAATTATAAGAAAAAATAAAAAGCATGGTCTCTCATCATAAGGGTGGTCAATGAAATATCGTCAGTTTTTGGAGGGAAGAACCAGTCGACCGACGAGGACACTCCCTTGCCGCGGGTATTTAAAAAGGATAGAACACCATTGTTCTGATCGGTAGTTGACAGTTGACAGTTGGTATCAGAGGTCGAAGAGAGATGACAATTTGATATCCGAAGTTGGAGGTAGCCGGTACTCTGAACAGTTGGTCTCAGAATTCGGGAGAGGTCGTGAGAACGGTCTTCCGCGGAAAACCTATCAGTAAACCTAGAATAGTAGTCTGTCATTTGGATGCAAGCGGATAGTCAGCCAGTCAATACAGTTCACTTCAGACAATCGACACAGACCGCTCGAGAAATTGTGAGAGCGCACATGAGAAATCGAGAGGATTCGCTCGAGAATTGAGACAGTCTGCCACGGAATCCAGAAACTAATCCAGAGATCTGGAGACCAGACACAAGTAACACGCAGCCGGCAGCCCTGTCCGTCGCCAAGAAAGCCTGACGATCAGTCGTCTGCCAGCCACCCTGCTCGATGTCAGCAGCCAGTTGCCAGCCAACAGTCTTGCTCGCTACCACGTCAGGCGAGGCATAGTCGCCCAGTCAACGGGAGCAGTCGTCGGCAACGCCGCATCACTCGGCCAAAGATCGGGTCCCTGGAGGAGACCTCAACGCATCGCCACGGATTAACATAATGTAGATTAAATTAGATTTAAGTATAGTTAAGAATGTACATCCGCCCATTCGTATATAAAGTAGAGAATAAATAATTGATTTGTGTGTTATTTGTGTTTAAGTATTCACCTGTCTCCTTCCCATACCATAGTACAAAATAAAGCTGTGATACCTGGGAAATGAATCGCGGAGCGAAACATTTTATTACCGGAGTGTGAGGTGTCATTCTAATAATTAATTAAGAGCTTCAATCTTCTTTATTTAAAATCAAACCCCCCCATCAAGCATTATATTTCCCGGCAATTGCTAACTTTTACCGAAGATATGACTGTCACTAGCAAGAACATTGGTAACGGTGAAAAGTTAAGAAAAAAGAAGAAGAAAAACGAGTCGAGGTGATACATTTTGACAGATTAGTCATGACAATTTTATAGTTAATATTTTTTTGTATTTTTATCAATGAATGTCGGGTGACGATAGTGATTTCGAATCAGCTACAGAATCCACAGCATTAATGGATGGACATGTGGGTGAATCGCGCCCAGAAAGGGAGATCGCTGAAAGGAATACTCGTAAACGTCGCCCTCGCTCAGACGCCCCAACAAATTCTTATAGGGTAGGATAAATTACAGATTTTCTACATAAATCATGTCACAAAAAAACATATTTATTAAATGACTTCATTTTTTCAATAACTTAATTTTTTCAATCGTGTTTATTTTCGATTGTTGAAATTCTATGTTAAGGACATTAGCTTTCTTTTGTATCTTATTTTAATTTAATTTTAGACTGATGAAGCGGCAGTTCCTAACGTGACAGTGGCTCGGCCGTCTGGGGACTGGGTGGACCGTCCAGAAAATACCCAGAGGGATGTGACATACGAGGAACAGGAAGAAGAACTCAAATACGGAGCTAAACATGTTATCAAATTGTTTGTCCCAGTTTCGCTGTGCATGTTGGTGGTTGTGGCCACAATTAGTTCAGTTACTTTTTATACAACCAAAGATGTATATTTGTAAGTAAATATTGATTTCTGTACATTTTTCAATTGGTATGATTAGTCATCAATCATCATTTACTTGAAATTAAAAGTTCTTCAAGCTCAATGTCAGTTCAAATCCATTGCAAGTGGTGTACTTGATCTATCTGAGAGGCTGTACTCATTGCTGAATAGAGTGGATCATTCCCTAGGGATGGTGGTAATAAATCCTTTAATATTATACCCCAATTAGTATAGTTTATTAATGTTTTGTGTATCTTATTAAAGTAAATTTTAATGACTCAAAATTTATTTTGATAATGTGACATAATAAGAGGTGTGACATGTGTATAATCTAATTGTGGGCAATTTTCCCTCTAACAAGATATGGCATCACGCGCACACAAAAAAATATAGCCCGTACACAATTTTTAACGAGACTTCTTCACGTGGCGACCATATTGCAGTATGTTGATTATCAATATTTTGGACATTAAACCACTTTCTAAGGTATCACAGCCAAGATAATTTCTTTCTGCCTACGCCTCTGCTGTCTTCATTTTCTCCTGCATAATGAGTTATAAAAGATCACATTGTTCTGCGGAGAACGTGTCCGAAGTATACAGCCTTCCTTGATAGTTGTTTTAGAGCATCCCTTCACTTATTTATGCATCTTACTATATCTTCATTAGAGTCATTCTGTGTGAAATCATCTAATTTTAAAATAAATGGTTGCTTGACCATTTCAGATATATTTATTTTTAACCATAGGTAACCCCATGAATGTGAAGCTCAAAACAATTGTATTCTTATTTGCCACCATACTGAATCTAGGCTCAATTTTCTTCGCAGCGACAGGCAAAAATGGGGCTTTGCTGAGGTTTCGCAAAATGTATATTGTTTTCCCATAAAAGATAAAAGGTTCTGGTTTTCACTAATATAAAGAAGACACAATAGGGTTATAGAAATGATAGAAAATATTATATAAACCATGACTGAAATATGCTAAATTTGGAAGTTTGATTTGATGACCCATCAAGGTGACTGGGTGTTGGAACCACAAGATGAAATTTTTTTTGTTATAACTATGGCTAATAGAATTCCCAGCTATGAAGAATTAATGTTTTGATTAGGAACCCTTCCTGCCTTTCTTGGCAACAAAGTTTTAAAATTTTCAATTTTTGCTGATTTCAAAGTCATATATCTAAAATGGGGGACCAGATAAAAATTAAACTTTTTGTGGTCCAAGCTGGTTTAGAAATTAAAATTTCCGTGTAAATGTAACCAACAAATGGATGGAAACTTTAACTGTACCTACAAATGTATGGAAATTGTAACTTCTAAACCAGCTTGGCACCAGTTCATGTATACCAAAAAATTAAATTTTTATCTGGTCCCCCATTTGAGATATTTGACCTTGAAATCAGCAAAAATTTAAAATTTTTAAACTTTGATGCCATAAAGCTGGAAGTGATCCTAACCCAAACTTTAATTTAAAATTGAAAAAATATTAAATATGAATTAAATATATTAATTATAAAGATATACATATAAAATCAATTTCATCGAAAAATAAAAACATTGTTGTTGCGCTACTGGGATTCGAACCTGGATCTCTTCCCTAACCGGGGGAGGTGCTTTATCCAACTAAGCTACAGCGGCACTATTTTTATCGACAATTTTTCGACCTTATATGTTACCTTTTTGATATCAATACATTTAATCTTTCCATCATTTGACAGCCATCTACCTTATTTTTACAGAATCTCAAATACCTTTGAGTGAATCTGATAGTAGAAGCTAGAATTATTAATTTATTTTTATTAAATTTTGATAATTACAACTTCACAATAAGAATGTGTTCTCCTAAAAAAAAAAAAAAAAATATTAATTGGGTCACAAATAGTTAAAAAATTTTGCTTTCTAAAAATTGTGAAAAATCTAAACATTAAAATGTAATAAATATTTGCAACCCAATTAATATTTTTTCATTTTTGAAATAATCACTCAGCTCTACTGGAAAACGTGTTTTGCAAAAATCTGGGCATACACCGTATTCGCTAATTATTGCAATCTTATTGTTTATTTTGTTAGTAAACTGAAAACCACCCTCAAAATATTATTTTATACTTGCAACACATGAAAAATGAAATTGCTAAAACTTTGCAGTGTGGAAATATTATATTTTTACAAAAGCTTACTTATATTTCATGGATTACTTGATTTTGCACTCGTAAAAAATATATGAAGAATAACTTTTATTCATTAGTCATTTTATCAGTTTTATTTTACAGTTATCTAATTCAGGTATAGATTATAAGTTGGTCTACTCACCTATAATCTGGTATATGTTTAAAATGTTGACCAGATACTATCCGTAATATTCCATCATTGCAGAGTGTACACCCCATTCCATGAGGAGAGTCCCGACACCAGCACCAAAGTATGGAATGCGGTGGCCAACTCAATGATCCTTTTGGCAGTTATAATTGTGATGACAATATTGTTAATATTGCTTTACAAATACAACTGTTATAAGGTCGTACACGGGTGGCTTATTGCCTCATCCTTGATGCTGCTTTTTATATTTTCCTATCTCTACTTGGAGTGAGTATTTCTAATATTTTTTAATTTACACTGCACAGATGTGTTTTCCTGAACATGTTTTATGTAAGATCACAGTTATATATATGAAATATTATTCTGATTTTATACTTTCTTGGATTTTACAAAACAAAATTATTGTAAAATGGGAAAATGTCAATAGAGAATTATCACGCTTTATCAATTATCAACATATTGTTATTCGAATAAAATACATAGTTACTATGCTTTTTTACCGCAACTACTTGGAAATCAACGTAAAACAATAACAGCTTTTGCAGGATGTGTGTATGATGAAGTATCAAAACGTCACCAATGTGAGGTGTGGTACTGCCTCTGTTAACCCATCACGCGTGTTCAAATGTTTAAATATTTAACATGATTCAAATATAGAGGAATAAAATAATCAGACGAGGTAATGAATGAGTAAATGGTACTTACGGTTAACGTACATGATTTATTCAGAAAAGTTACACAACTACAGTCAATGCGAAACTATGCATTGATGCTTCTTGAAAATATCGGGATAGGTGAAAAAAAAGAAAACATGGAGAAATACACATGCTACTTTACTATTTAGAAGGAAATGAACAGTTTTTGCTACAATTTTAAAACTGCAATGACATGTTGTATTAAGTTTTCATTTAAGTATAAGTACATACTTTTTGATAATGCAAAATAAAGTAATTTATTAATGGAAATAAATGCGGCCAAGACATAGCATCGACAAGTCCTCTTCAATATCTTCTACTCCGAGTAGAACCTGCATCCAAAAAAAAAAATTTATTATTACTAATTAACTAACTAACTTACCACAACTTATCGCGGGGGTTGGCAGGGAGGATAGAGCGCCACACTCTTTTGTCCTGACACACAATTCTCGCCACATCAAACTCACCGATTGTTGAGGCTTCTAACAGAACCATCTTCCAATATCTGGTTTACCTGGTCGTGCCAAGTCTTCCGCGGACATCCTCTATTTCTGGTGCCATCAACACTTGCGTCATATATCTTTCTTACCATTCTCTCCTCATTCATCCGTTTCGTATGACCATACCACCAAAACACCAGTCTAATTATGCAAATATAATTACTATCTATTTGTAAGAAAAAAATCTTCTATTTTGAGAGGGAGATCGTTTACATTGTGTACACAGTTATAACTATACAAATTAATTTAATCAACTAGAAAGATATATAGAAAAAATCTATTTATTGAAAAAATATTTTAGCTGCTTCCAGGATCTTTTACTATCTGGAGTTACTATCTACGTTAACCAATTCGCTATATCAACCAATTAAATTTAAGACCAATTTTTATATCCTAGTAGCGACTAAAATATTTTTTCGATAATTAGATTTTCTCTGAATATGTTTCTAGTAGATTCATTAAATTTGTATCAAAAACACCACAGAAATATGTTCTGAAATTTCAACTTCACAATAAAAATGTGTTCTCCTTAAAAACACTTATTGTAATACTTAAAAATAAAAATGCAATTTAAACAGTTTAAAGATAATACATTAATTCATGTTTTTACTTTTTTAATGAATGAAATGGGTTTCAGGGTTGTCTTAAAAGCGTACAATGTCCCAATGGACTACCTCACGCTGGGCCTGGGCATGTGGAACTTTGGCGTAATGGGTATGATTTGCATCCACTGGAAGGGACCTCTTCGCTTGCAGCAGGCTTACCTCATTTTTGTGGCTGCCCTCATGGCGCTAGTGTTCATCAAATACCTACCCGAATGGACCACATGGGTGGTCCTGGCTGTCATTTCTGTTTGGGGTATTTGTCTTCCTTCTATTGATACGCTTTTGACAAAATTAATTATATTAGCGTGTTCCGTGTTCGGGCGAGTTCTCCAAAAAATGATCCAATCATGCACTATGTATCTGGCGCATTTTATGGTCATATTCACAGTGGAGCTCCGTGATAGCGGGTCCTTTTAAATCTAAGCATAAACATCAGTCAAAAAGAATTCAATTTAGTTTAGATTGTTTAAAAATGCAGAAATTGCGTGTTTTAGAGTCTAAACCTGCTTAGAAAATTTTAAAAAATTGGGAAAAATAAGATGCCTTCATATTAGAAAGTTGAGGAAACTATTCATTTAACTGTAACAATTCTTGAGGGAATGTTTTATCCAGGGATTAAATCATCCATCTCAGAATTCTGTTGAAATTACTTTATAAAATTATTAGAGAAAATAAACCAAATACATATATGAAATACTGATTCAATTAATCAACTAGTAAGATATACAGAAAAAATCGAAAAAATATTTAGTAATATCTCTTCCTCTCTGGAGAAGCGTATTTACCATTTTTGCTATAGCAATCAAATACATTTTTGACTAATTTTGAACTTATATTTTGTAATCTTTTCAATCGATACATTTATTGTTTTCCTTAAAAAAATATATAGTATATGTTGGAAAATTACTATGTATAGAGTAATGTTAAGAGTTTTTATACAGATTTGGTGGCAGTTCTCACTCCAAAGGGTCCATTGAGGATATTGGTGGAAACGGCGCAATCAAGAAACGAGCAGATATTCCCAGCACTAATTTATTCCTGTAAGTATTTTGATATCTAATAATGTGTTACAGTATTTTCTATTATGATAGATGACATAAGTTATTGGAAATAAATTTAAATAACCTAAGTTTGACATACGACTAGTGTTTATTTTTATTTTTAGAATTTTTTAATCATTGTGAAAATTGTATTTCAGCAACATTCATGTACAGCTACATGGCGGCCCCGACATCTCCGCAGTCTGAAGGTAGGGCTCCCACACACTTACCATCTCACACTTCCGGTATCACTCCCGCTTCCCAGCTTCACCACAGGCAACCCCAAGCCTTACCGCCACAGAGCTACGAAGAAATTCCCCTTGCTCGCCTGCACTTGCATGACAATCGTACGTCTATTTCATCTTACATTTCTTAACACCGAGGGCCAGTTGTTTCATCAGTGGTAAATTTTTACTACAGTAACTTTTTACCATCGCCCGTGTTTGCTGGTTGTTCGAACATCGAGTTTACTGCTGTCAAAATTAATCCTGCATAATAGTGTGGCAAGGCGAATAATCATCAAATACCTGTGAATTTTACCAAAATTGATTTATTTTGAATATTCACCATTAACAATACATATGATTTTAAACTTTATCTTTATTTATTTATTTATTCACCGCTGCGTCTGAAATCTGTCACTTTTCTGGTGAAAAATCTTCGGTCTATGTGCTAATATAAATTTGGCAGTGAGGTCATCGCCATCATCATCATCATCATCATCATCATCATCAATATCAATGATTGATGTGATAGTGACTTTTGAAACAGCTATGAAGAGTCTGCCATTTTTAAATAACAATTTACGGTTTTTACCATTCGATATTGGATGGTAAAATTAATTTACTATTGAATGCACTTTCGATGAGTAAATATTTTTTATCGACGATCGAACAACCTGTTTTTGCATTCTTTTTACTAACGTAACTTTTTTATTATATTAAAAATTTACTGCTAATCACACAACCGGCCCTAATACTCGAACACGGCAAAGGCCAAAGTCCATAGCTACTGATATTTGGGTATTGTTGTTGAAAAATATTCTAATTATCTACATCTCGATTGAAGAAAAGGTATCATAGATTGTATGACTGGTGAAAGAAAGTCAAATTGTGCATAGTCAAATGATGAATAGGTTTCACCAAATAAAATTAATGTAGAATGTAGAAGAACTGAAAGTCATCTGTCAGGATAGGAATGTATCATATACTATTCACTCTGCTTAGCTTATTGTAAATATATAATGACATGTACATATGTGTAAATTACTGTATATGTATACTCAATTATAAGCAAGAAATTTCTTGCCATTTTGAAACAATAAACTATCTTTGAATCACCTGCTGCATGTCATGTTTTACCATAATTTTTTTGCACAAGTGAACTAAAATTTAAACAAATGTCCTTGTAATGGAATTTGCAAAGATTCGTGGAAACTCAAATGTGGAAGTTCAATTTCAGTGTAAAACTGCCACTGGCGGAAGATGAAACTGTTTCATATCATGGAAACGTATCATATTTTAAATGTATATACAGTAGACTCCTGATTATTCGGGATCGGATCAACCGTGATGCGGATTAACTGGGACGTTTCAAAATCATTGAAATTTTTTTCATAACGCCTTCTAAACATGTGTTTTAGAGTCGAGCATGTCAGCTGTCTGCCGTGTCAGAAGAGCAATCTCTCAAAACATACAAAACCTGGCTTCAAAATTTTTCTCAGTGCAACTGGATAGTTCAACTCTCTGGATATAAATCTCTTTGAGACTTTATTCTTTAAACATTTTTATGATTGATTAGATTTATGATTGGTAATTTGTTATCAGTTTTTTATTTCATTTCTTTCTTTCATTGTTTATTTCATTATCAACTTCAACCTGTCTATTTTCAAATTTTATTAACATTATTAATTGAAACAAACAACAAACTTTTGTATCAACCGCGTTGATTACTCTGACATCGACCGGTTTCAATACCATTGTATCTTCGTCAGGACAGATGTACAGTGTAAGCGGGTGCTAAAACAAAGTTAATTATTTGTTCCAATGAATAATGTTGTCTAAACACAAAGTTAACATTAAACATATTTACTAACACTGATTGATTTATTACTTTAATATCAGTGATTGCATGTGTACAAAATTAGCTTCAAAAGTTGACTACCGAGCCATAGATTAATCAAATATATGTATTTTATTATACTTCACATAGTGATTAAGTTGGAATTGTTATATTTATTCATTTGAGTAGATAGCTTTCTAGCTTTTGTCTACTTTGTATTGAAATTTTGCATTCATCCGGAGATCTGATTATTTGAATCCATAATTTATTGTTTTCTAATACCTTAAAATTCTTTAGTACCTTTTGAAAATGGCCTTTTAATATACATATACATCTTCATGGAGGACTTGTATGGGGGTGTATGGGGAGGATATATAATAATTTTTTAATAGATTCAAATGATGCCGGTTTTGACAACAATTGGACAGAACGGTCTGAGGAACGTGTGGAGAGAAGAAGACGGGACATGAGGGTAGAGCAGGAGGGGTCGGGAGCTCCTCGTACCACCACGGTGCCCAGAAGAACTACGGAGCCCCTAACGCAGCAGCAGCAGGCTGTGCAAGAGGAAGAACGTAAGAATCATTTTATTATAGTAAAATTAAACTTAACCACAAAACTGAATTACTCAGGTAATTGGCCAGGCGGTAGATATCAAAATGACTTTTCAATGATAAATGTTAGCTTGATGAAGATAAAATAAATCACCTCATGTTTATTTGCAGCTTTTTTATGTCTTTCATATATTGTAATTTGATCTCTAAATATGTTGTATTTGGTAGTACCTCAAGTAACCGCAGGCCCCCAAATCCTAGATGGGGTCGTAAAGGTTAATGATTCACTGCTGCCTTGCTCTTACTCCGAATGCCTGTTTGTGCATTCATAGAATTCGCTCAAACTATTTGTATCCAGACTGCAAAACACAATAGTATGCATCAGAATCTGCTTCCAGTACAGTCAAGTTGTCGTGTTGTCTTATCAGATGCCCCGCCCACTGCCACTTCAGCTTTGCTACCCGGTATCCTACAACTTTGAGTCAACAACTGCATCAATTGTAGCATTCATATAACAAAATCCCCAACACGGTTCTCTCTTTGGGCCACATTGAGCATTGTCATCATGGGCAGGGCAGGTATGGCTTTCCCCATACCAAACTTGAGTAGTTCTAATAAACTCAAGTAGAGTAATAACATTGTTTCATTTATATTCATTCATTATGATGAAACTAAACAAAGTTAACGCCGATTCTATTAATAATACAATCTTGAGGTTTTGGAAGCTTGCTCATCCGAGTGCTATTCGCTTCTTGATTTTTAACAACTTCTTCTGTGATTCAAGATGCTCTTAATGCGACGCCTTGACCAAGGTAGATGTACTCGTAGATGTATTCAATTTTCTTTGTGCCAACTTAAGTGTTATTGTAGATAAATACTGCTGTAAATGCTGCAAACAAACAAATCTTGTAATATATATGTTTTGTACAGGCGGAGTGAAGCTGGGTTTGGGAGATTTTATATTCTACAGTGTGCTGGTAGGGAAGGCGTCATCCTACGGGGACTGGAACACCACACTGGCTTGCTTCGTGGCTATATTGATTGTAAGCATAGTTTATATATATATATATTAATATTATACAAATAATAATGGACTGCATAAAAACATAATATCCCAATGTCCATCTGTTTGTCATGCGTAGGGAAATTTGAAAGGAAACTACTTCGAAGCGAAACGATATCCTTTTATGATGTGTCACCTTTTTGTTCTGAAGATACACTGCCCTACCTAGTGAGGTGGGCAGGGATTAGATGAAATGCACATGTAATAATGAATAATATCAAATGTATAAATAAAAAAAATCTATAATTGAGACCCCTCCTGCAACAATACTGTATTTCGGTTTTTACAAATGTTGATAGATGGAGCGTCAGCCATCTTGGATGATATACAGTGTTGTTGCAGGTAAGCTCACTTAGAAATTGTGTGTAATAGTATTTTAATTTATTTTATATGGATGTTTAATATATCATTCGATATGCAAAAAGATATACAACGTTGTGGCATTCATTACTCATTCATAATTTATAATCGATATGCAGTGTTGTCGCAGGGGTGATCTCAATTATTAAAATATAAAAATTATAATTGGAAAATAGTACATAATACTTTTGATTTAAATACATATTACATAATTTTATTTAACAAATTCAATTTCTCATATCAACAAAAATATCTACGCATCGTCATCATAGAAACATTAAATTATTATGTATTTTAAATACATATTAAATGTATTAATTAGAAAGATATACATATAAAATCATTTTTATCGAAAAATATTGTTGCTAACGGGATTCAAATCTGGATCTCTTCCAATCTGGGGAACATGCATTAACCGATTATGCTACAGCACACAGTCCATTGATGACAAATTTTCGTACATATATGCTACACTTTTCAAATTGATACATCTATCGTGCCATTATTTGAAAGCCATCTACTTTATTTTTACGGAATCTCAAATACCTTTGAGTAATCCGATAAGAGACGTCAGAGTTAACAATTAAATTTTATTAAATTTTGGACACATTGATACAACTTATATATTATCAAGGAGAACACATTCTTATTGTGAAGTCGTAATTATTCAGAACATGGGTGTGTGTAATTTTAAATATTATATATAATATACAAATTACATTTAATTAGTATTTACATTATCGCAGACCGTCTGTTCTGAATAATTATAACTTCACAATAAGAATGTGTTCTTAATATTAAGTATTTCCACAAATGTATATTGACAAAGAATGTAATTGTGCAAACATTGTAGGATTTTTTTTATTATAAAACTAATATGTATGACTTTCATGTCCATCCCAGAACTGGTAGAAAAATAATGTTCACCTTTTGTTTCCAGGGCTTGTGTATTACACTGCTGCTGTTAGCAATAATGAAGAAAGCCCTACCGGCGCTGCCCATATCCATCACATTCGGTCTTATATTCTACTTCGGCACGAGAGCCGTAGTGGCGCCTTTCTGCGATGCGTTGGCCAGCGAACAAGTTTTTATATAGCTCCTTATTTCCTACACCGAGTGTTGCCAGGTTAATTAATTTTTTCCGGTAGGAACTATGGTACAATAATTATTTGATGTAATTAAACGATTTTTAAGATCTATGTACAGCGTAGTCTGCCTCTGGAATTGTTAAACAATTGAAGGTTTTACATTTTTTCACGTGTGCAGGGAGAAAATTGTGTAAAAGATTTTAACGGGTTTTTATTGTAACATTCTTATTTTTGAAGTGACAATTTGAGACAATTTAACGATCCGTCTTTTGGAGCAGAGCTCGGTATAAATAGTTGGAAATAAACAGAGCAAAATAACACCAAATTTACATATAACAAATTAATACTTAATTTAATAATATTGCGACATTATATGACTGTGTCTCAGAAAAAGTTCGTCCTGTTATCAAACATGTTTATCTTCACTCACCTATCTCTCAAACTGATTTGTAAATTGTAGGTATGTGAAAATATATTAAGGCCCACCAAATAGATAATTAATTTAACATTCCATCGATAGTGATAAAACAAAATAAAAGACATTGGATGTTTTAAAAGTATGTGATTGTGAAAATAATGGAAATCTTTTTACATTTTGCACACGGATTGGCCGGGTGGAACAAAAACATTGGGGTTCTTCAAAACAATTACACTAGACTCTCGACTGTCCAGAGTGATGGAGAAAAAAACGATCCGGACAATCTCTCCAAATTGTTACAAATATCATAAAAAATAAATGTCATCCTAATGACCCTTTTGTTAAAAATACTATCCCTTGCACTAAACACTAAATCTAAACGCGCGTAAATAATAATTTGTGAATACGAATATGAAAAAGTGGACAGCCATACAGGAAGAGAGCAATTCGATGGACTGACTAAATCAAAGAAGCTACTGGCCATCCTCAATAATGTAGAATCTGACTGGAGACGAATTTTGTAGTCATCTGAAAAAAAAATTATACATTTTAAATAGTATTTTGAAATGTTATTTAAAAAAATTCAGTTAATTTTTTACTGATCGGTTAATCCACAACCTGGATAATCGAGAGTCTACTGTAACTTGAAAGTCCATGCTTGAAATCAAACTACTTTTATTATTATTAAGGCCGGTTGTGTGATCAGTAGTAACTTTTTACTGACGCCCGTAGTAAAAATCCTTTGCAGGTTGTTCATACATCAAATTTACTACTGTCAAAGCATAGATGGAGATGTCTATGGGCGTGACAAATAATAATGAAATATGCTTTATTTTGTGCATTATCTATGGATTTTTTCACCTAGGCATATTTTTTCGTATTATTTATTAAACAACGAGATCATCATCGGACGAACTCTCATCACTAAAATAATGAGATATTGAATGATTAATTGTCGTATACTGCAACTTTCAAAGTGATCAATGTGTCAGACGACTTTTGGAACAGCTGTGAAAAGTCCGCCGTATTTAACTTTTGATTCTCATTTTTACTATCGGATATCGGAGAGTAAAATGAGTTTACTACGGGTTGTACTTTCAAGAAGTAGATATTTTTTTAATAACGATCAAACGACCAGTTATCGCAAAAAATTATAGTAAATAGTTGCTACTGATCATACAACCCTTAATCTTGTAATGATATCATGATACAGCAATAAATTAATTACATTTTTAACAATATTTTTTCCTTCAATTGTCCTTTTTACACGATATACTAAAAGTTATGGGGCTATTCATTTAGTAAGTAAGCAAAAAATCGTCAATTTTTTTAACCTTTTTCTCGCCTCTATGTGTACCAGTACTTTGGTATTTAGTACCCCTCTCCTGACAAAAAATTAAATCTTTTCACAGCTGTTTTTTGGGCCAACTCTATCTCATAATAATACCGTTTGTTCTGTAAGGGTACTTACTATTCTTGCTCATCTACACAAAAAAGAACTGCCTGCTGTAACACGATGAAAACTAATGTAGACAGAACAGTAGTCGATCAAGTGTTTACTTTACCTTAGCAATACTGCTATTTAAGAACACATATCTTCATGTAAATACTAATTATATTAGATTGTTATAAATTGTAACCTTCAAATTCAATTAAATACAACTTTTGAGTAATCTGTGTACACGTAAAAGCCCCTAACTTTGAATCAGCCATGAAGATACGCTCATGTGATTTAGGTTTAGAAAGAAATGAGAATTATAAAATATATTTATACAGTACTATAGTATCTATGCAATCCTTTATTAAATTGATCATATTGTTGATGTTTGTAGCTTAACTTTGTGGTTAGACATAATTTAAAATTGTATTTAAATTTAACTTTCTTTCAACCACTGTGTTGTTTTTACGTCAACCGGTTTCGATACTGATGTATCTTCTTCAGGACTGGTGTACAACTGAACTATTCCATAACATTTAAACAACATCTATTACGGGGCGTAGACGGAGTCTTGGTAAGAGTGGGGAGGTGATTGACAGGGGGGGCATTGAAATAGGGATCATCTTTTAGTTATAATTTATACTTGCTTGATTTAATTAATTATAATGAAAAACTGTTTTTAGTACATATAATTATTATAATACAATAATAATAATACCATATCCATATATGTTTATTCGCATTAGTATGTTGCCAACATCCGCTGCGACCTATTGTTTTTGTAACAGATGTTTGCTTGAGCAAAATATATACACAATCAACGTTTGTTAATGTACCAGTCAAAAGCCGGCAGACAATGAGTTAAACTTTTTTTTTTTCATCTTTATACTGGATATAATTGGATTCAAATGTTGTGTTTTGAACTCTCAAATGGTTTAATTGCTTAAAACTGAATGTGTTAATATTTTTTACCGTTTGAAGACAATGCTAGTTAATGATCTCTGTTTTTAAAATTTCTAATATATTTATTAGTAGTAAATTGATTGAAATGCAACATGCTAGGAGATAAGTTTTATAATGAAATTAGAAATTATGTTTCAGTATAAATTTGTACAAAATGATAAATATTAATAAATTGCCAACAAACATGAGATAATTCTCAAAGTAATAATTATTCTGAGATTATAGTTTTTTTTTTTTAATTCTTTTTTTGTTTATTATAATGTTTTGTTTTGATTTTTCGAAACGAATAAAAAAAATAACATCCATAACAAAAATTTGTTATTATTTCATTAGAATAACTTGGACATCAACTAAATTGAGAACTAATTAAGATTACTCCGCTTTGTGGTAACATTCCCTTAGTACCTATGCTTTCATTTGTGTCGCGATTAATTTTTGTGATTCTTTTAGGTCGATATAACAGCTATCGATATTCATCACCAGTTAATAATCTAATCTACTATGATGAAAAAGTAGAGATGAACAATTCAAAATTCAGTCAGCTAAATTTCTTTCACTTAATTCATACGGTATCCATCTACTATATATTTCAAAACAAATCCAAGTAGCTTGATGCTATTCTATGGGGCTTGGATTTTTGCAGACAAGATGTTTCCGGACACGAATATGCGGACGCTGATTATTCCGGGCATAGATTTTTTCAGACAAAAAATATTATTAATATTATAATTTAATGTATACATTTGAATTGTTAAATTTTCAACCCCCGAGTTCAATGTAGCAATCAAATTGAATTGAAAATTGAATCCGATGAATTGTTTTATTTGAGTTGGTATTTCGATTATTTTTGCATAAATTTTCACTAGATGAAGTCTATAAAAATGGACAAAAGTTAGGTTAGGTTATTGCTATCATATACGTCATGTGTTAAGGGGTTTAAATTCAATTATAAAATTCTCTAAATGTGCGAGATTGAAAACTTTATTCACTGGACAATGCAATTTGATTGCTACGTTGAACTTAACTCCAAATGTTTACATTAAAATATATACTTTTTAAATATAATACTAAAATTATTTTTTGTCTTCAAAAATCATTGTCTGCAAACATTACCAAACCTGTTCCATGTCTTTCCGCAATTTTTAATCTTACTGAGTATAGCTTTTCTCCAGGTAAATATCCTCTCATAAAATGTCATCATCAACTTTAGGTCTTCCAGAGATTCATTTCACCGCCTCTAAATTTAGCAATGTTTTTGCCACTCTGGCATGTACTCATAATTAAGGCAGTCGGTCCAAAAACAGCACACAAGTTAGTAGACACTACACTCGCATTATTACTCTTTTCATACTTATAAAGTATCCAATATTGTATGCCACTTTATCAGCTGATATCTTTACATCACGGTTGCCATTTACAAACTGAATGATAATGTATTCTGATGTTCACTATAGATACTAAATACATTTGGTAGTTGAAATTACCTAATTATATACATATATAACACAAATTTAATGAATCAACTAGAAAAGTATACAGAAAAAAATTATTTATTGAAAAAATATTTTATTTGCTTTTCTGTATATTTAATTTGTATTAAAAATACCACAGAACTATGTTCTAAAAATTTTCACAATAATAATTTGTTCTCTATATTTTTTTTATATATACGAGGACAAGTCAAAAATTATCTACGTTTTTCTTTCTACAATTTATTTTAGACAGACTTTACGAAAGCCAAGCTCGTCATGTATGATTATGGGTAGAACTATGACAATGATGAAGAAGACGCTACCTCACCGATGTAACTTGCCTATTCGCTAGAACCATCTCTCGAGCTTGCGGAATCTTGTTATCCGTAGTGGAGGTAGATGGGCATCCTGCTTCCTCTTTGTGCGTCACACTCATCTGGCCACTTTTAAACTACTCGGTCCATAAAAAAGTACTTTTACGTGATAAAGCACTGTCCCCGTATTGTGATAAAAGTCTATGATGAATTTTAACCCCTTTCACACCCTCCGACCAGAGAAATTGTAACACTGCTCGTTATTCCTCCTTGTTGCAAACTGCTAGCGGAGCGGACATGTTTTCATTGTAATAGCCGGAAAGCAAATGACGCAATTGGGCGATTTTGCATAACCATTGACTTGTATTTTCACAGGTTTACATAATAAGTAAAGTCATAATTAATTTTTGTTTTATATGTATGTATTACTATTTTCAAAATCAATTCTACAATAGTTACAAACAAATGACATGAATTATTATTTCTTCATCACGGTTACATTACCAAATATGAGATTTGTCTTTGGTATTGGTGTCTTTCCTACATATTGGTTGTAAGGTGATCCGTAGTAAACGTTACCGTTAAAAATTTGTACATCACTTATCGCTGAGAGAGTTCCATCGAGATTATGCCAAGAATCTACCATATGACCCTCCCAATCCAGAAAAAGTACGGTCACTCGTGTCGGCGCAAAACATGAAACGCTTTCAAAGTGACCAATCTGAAAACATGTTTATCAGTTTTAAAATTGTTATAACACTTGAGATTTTTTCAAATCATTGACTTTGCACACAACATAAAGTACACCATTAACATTTTTAATTAAATAAATGTTGGGCATGTTAGTCTGACGGAGTCACTAAGTGTTATGGTCAACATCTCATCGCCAATAATTTAACTATTTATATTAAATAATCTATCTATGACCAATGTTTTCTTTAATTTCACATTACTAATGAAGATGTATTAAAACACATGAATAAGTCAAGAGAACTAATAACAACTATTAAGGAAAGCTGCACACTGGTCACATTGTCCACAATTAAATATGTGATTTTTTACAACACAGATAGAGGGCAGCAGGGGCATAGGTAGAAAGAGATTATATTCACTGTGTAACCTCAGAAACTGACAGAATGTTCAAAATGTTAGTGATGTTATACATGATAAATCAATATACTGCAATACAGTCGCCAACCTTCAATAGAAGGCGACACATGAAGAAGTCTTGATAAAAATTGTGTGCGTGCCGCACACCTGCTCAAATATATTTTGAAAGATTCAGATATAAAACGTGCACTAATTTTTTTTTCATCGTCGCTAATGAATCCAAGTTACCGTCTTAATTTCTCAGTACATATTATGTACAGTCCTTGAAATGAGATCATCTTCGACAATGCTGAGTTTGCCGCTGACTGCTTTCCCTCTTTCGAATTCATAGACAAATTTTGTCTTGCTTGCTTTCCGCACTATACACCCGCAGCAGGATGTTTCACATCCATCTATCATGAGAGACAAGGTCTCTCGCAATTTTTTTTATTCCACCTTTATGAAGCCAAATTAAAAGTTTGTTGTCAGAATTACCTTGTGTACTATTTTTTCAAAAATTTCCATTGGGATGATTCTAGCGAGTATTCTGAAAATGGTCTCACAAAACGCCATGATATGGACAATGCATCTACGCACAAAGGTGTAAGGGGATATGTATTGAAATAAAACAGGTTCTGAAGCATCTCTCGCGTGAACAAGGGGAACTGTAATGTAATCCGAGTGTACTTTGAGTCTGTCTGGAAAACCTAAAAGCATAACACCAAGGTGAAGCTATTGTTTCATTAAATTAATCGCACTTGAATAATATTTTTTAATAGTATATACAAAAAAAACAGCACAAAACTGCTATGTGTGCCACTATTTATTTAAATTTATTGATTGAACTGAAAGGTATTTCTCAAAAACAATACTTAATCCCATATGCTCTTATTGCATCCATATCTTCAATTTATTTTTTCGACACAATTTACTAAAGTGAGTTGACATAAACAGCCTTAGTTTTGCAACAAATTTAGTTCCCTAATTTGAGTGGAAAATTTTCAGATATGTGAAAATTTCTTTCCATTACTTAATCAAGATACAAATTTTAAATAAATAAAAATTTTACTAGAGCTTGAGTATTATCACTTTTAAAAAATGTTAAAAAGCTTACAGTACAATTATAAGTAGACATAAGGGCTGTAGATTTTTGACATTATTTGCTGCTGTGGAAGACTACAAATTTACTAAATATCACGTCATAATTTTTATAAAGGGACAAAAAAATTAAATGACTTGTTTTTCATAAATTAAGATAACACCTTAATAAGTTATAAAAGAAATAGATTTTATATTATGAAAATACATGTTTATTGTGATAATTAGTACAAATTAGATAAATCACTATATACATGTTGAAAAAATATATACATAGTTACCACTGGGACTGGAACCCGAAACATTGTATTATATAATCTATAATGTCACTATCGATTGGCAATAGGAAGTTCCGGTTTCGAATCCCGGTGGTACCTATATTTTTTCGATAAGTCGATTTTTTTGTGCATTTAAAAAAAATGTGATTTATCAAATTTAAAAAATTGATTTAGTCTCAAATAATATTAATAATTTAACCCTCAGCATACCGTGATGTAAAATACCTGTTCGCAGCCATAATGTCAATTTGTATTACCCTGAGGAATGTGTAATTTTTAAGTATTTTAATTAAGAAAAAAATACCTTTACTAGTTTCAATGATGGTAAAATACGTGTTATCATACTTTTATTATAAATACTGATAAATATGATTATATATCGGAGCATTCATCATATGCAATCTAACAGTGGCATGTATCGATCTTACCGAGCGGTAGACCCATGTTACTGAATGGCTACGGAAGGGTTAACATACCTAATCATGATGAAGAACAAAATTTTAAGTAAGTATGTTTGATAAAATATATTTTCAGATTTTTGTGCAATTATTTTTAACTTTGGACAATTTATATATCCTGTATACAAAATTGTATTGAGATAAAACAAGTGAACTGCAAGAATTGTGTTTGGGAATTTATTAACTAAAAATAACTCTTGATTTGTTATTAGTTTGTGATTACATTTTACCAAGTTAGTATTAGTAATTAGTATACCTGGCAACCTGTCTAAAAAGATCTCAGTGCTCCCTTCTTTGGGCCCGGAGACATAGTGACGCAGCAGTCTACTCGTCATCATTTCAGAGATTACAACAAACTCTTCATTGGGCGACAGGACGACCCCGTTTGGAAAATATAAATTGTCCACCAACACACTATTTTCCTTCGTTTCAGCTGAATATTTCAATAGCCTAAAGATAACAAATAATACTAGTAAGGCATTATTTAATATCGCAAGATTTAGTGCAATTTTTCAAATGAATCCTTTTGACTTCCAGAAATCTTATGCAACTGAATATGAGTCATTTTAAAGTTTTGAAATTTTACTATGTGTACACAAATGAAAACTTTATCATACTTTGACTTTGTATATCTGCTAATTACAACCCTTTCTACATATAGTATCATATCTAACAAATAACTCATTTTTAGTAGTTCTAGTATTTTGCGTGTATTTGGTACATTTTTAGGTGACAATAAACTTTTTTATTTATTGTGTTAAAATATTGTAGAAAACAGTATACGAGTATACAGAGTGTAACAGACCTTGTTCACAATATTTTATAGGTGAATACCTGACTTAATTATGAGTTGAAAATATTCTAGGATTATGTAAAAATTCTGTGCTGTTATGAAAAATATTATTGTTTGAGATTTTTACCAAATCATGTTAAGCTTTAAGTCTACACACTTTGAAATAAATAGTTTGCTAAATGGGCTCAACTGAAACATTTTTGACTCGTATTTTTAATATGTACTATTCCCAGTATATACTTATATACTGAGTACAAAACTCCTAATATATATATATTTACTGCCACTTATGATACGTATTAAATATATGCAAAATATATTTTATATATATTGTACGGCAATAATTTAAAAAGAATAACTGAAAATGAAAACCTATTTGTTATTTTAATTTTTAAATAAATCAAACTTTGTACAGACATACAAGTGAGTTGTAGTCCCTCATCAAATTATTATCGTGTCAAAAATAAAACTCAACTGTGTGTGTAGTACTATGATAAAATAATCATGTTGCACAACAAAGTAACTCAATTACTCATATTATAGATTTTGTTGTTCTTGGGCACCAATTAATGTTTAACAAAAATACCATCACCGAGATTTATTAGAATTTTAATAGTTGGTAAGTACTACCGTCCGGTTCCATCCATAAACATTGCAAATACTCCATTCTGAATATTTACATCTGTGGAGGAATCTGTCCAATATATATCACCATTTTTGCTGATGGCCATGCTGTTAAAAATTTTAGGAACTCTGCCGTCTATAGATATGTTGTGGGGGACAAGTTGTTGTTTATTTCCAGTTTTCACATTGTATTTCCAAATTCCGTAGTACGCATCAGCAACATAAAGGTTGTCAGAGTTGTCTGTAGCTAATCCAAATGGTCGTCCACATTTTGATTCTTGCCATTGCCCATCTAAAAACAATTATTTAAGAAATTAACTATTTATTTATTTAAACCTTTGTTGACATACATTTTTTTGTAAATCAGAAGTGAATATACATATATGATACACTTATTACTGTGTGGGATGCAGTAGGCATCTACCTCTGATACATAGCATTGTCCTGGCTACTTTGCTAGACTACCGTCTGTGTTAAAGTAACCAGTTTTTTTTCCGTGCTGTTGTGGTGTTATTTAATTCAAATTAGAAATAAAAGGTTCAACAGAGATATAAAAAAAAATAAAGAAAATAAAAAAATGTAGTGAATGTGTTGTAAAACTAAAGTGAATTATTAGTGTAGGTATTGGTATTGTGAATAAATTGGAACGTTGGACAGCGATGCTTCTGACTGATCTCAATCCAATTGAATCATATATTGAGTCCATATTTGCGTAATCTTATTGGAAGTAAACGGTTTCCAGTTAGTGTTAAGTGTGTTGTACAGTTTCTAAGAGCTAAAAACATGTAGAAACATTGATAGAATGTCATCGTTGCTCTTGGAACTGGTGTGATGTTCATTCGTTGTCTCGTGTTGTGACCATGATTTATTGCTAGGGGTGAGTTATTGTTAGAATGGAATATTGTAATCTTTAAATAGAAAATCTGATGAATATCTAAAGGGACGACCATTTATTACCCTAAGAATTGTCTTTTGTGCTCTTTTAGCTTACTCTAATATTGTTTTTGCTGCTCCTCCCCAAATTAAAATAGCATAATAATAGGTTCACTATATGTTCTTTCCAGTTAAGATGATCATCGATCACTACTTCCAAATGTCGAATAATTTTAACTTGTGTCAATTTTTTACAATCACACATCTCTATCTGTATATAATCAATGATAAAAATTGATGTATTATGATTACTGCTAAAATTTTCGTAGTCAAAAAATCACTAAATGCTTCTCTACATCTACAGAAAAATATGAATGTGACTATTGACCAATGTTCCAATTTGGATCACAGTGGGCGCATAAAAAAATCTTTTGTGCAATTTTAAGTACCAATGCTTTTATATACGCACTGAGGAAAACAATAAGTAAAACATCATCAGCAAAGGCTATTGCGAGGGTACTGTTAGTGTTTTATAGCTGTATCGACGTATGCTAAAGATCTTCGAGGCCGATCACATTACTAATGAAGATGTATTAAGACGCACAAATAAGCTGTTTTTACAGAGGACACATTCTCCGCTGTAAAAAATATGACCTTTTTCAACTCATTATGCAGGGGAAGACAGAAGGTAGGTAGAAAGAGATTATCTTGGCTCAGAAAGTGGTGCAATGTCTAACATGTTGGTTAACAATGTTATACTGCAACATGGTCTCTAACCTTCAATGAAATATGGTGGCATATGAAGAAGAATGATGTTGAAGATGTTAAAAATTGTGTGCACTGTGTAATTTGATGAATCGATTTTATTAATTTATAGTAACAAAACGGCAAAGAAAGAGTGTAGCCAGATGCTGTAAAAATACGTCATGAAATAAATGAGCGGGAAGTTGACGTGCGAGATAAAATAAGAATACAACCAAAGAATGTGGGAATAAAATAAGCGCTATTAAAATTGTGTTGTACTGATACATATACAGGATGTCTCGTAGTCTTGTGCATGTATTGTGAAGGGTTATAGTAGAAACAATTTAGAGTCAAAATAGTATGAAATTCTTCTTTTACTGTCTCATGAGACTTGAAAGTTCATGGTTGCATTCACTACAGGGTGCCACGCATCCCTCGAGATTGCCATTGTGGTCCAGTCTAATGGGTACCCTCCTATATTTTGCTGGTCCATCTTGACATTTACTCTTGTTATATGTCCCGTCCACTGCTTCTTCCTGCTTTCTTCCTCAGTGTATCTGGACGGTCCACTGCTACCGGAGTTCCAAGACCTTTACCTCCTCCATTCTTACTTTAATTGAAATCGTATGAAGATGAATTTATTTATTTATTTGTTCTTAATATACTGCATACATAAGTACATATATACAGTCAAACTTGGTTATAGCGAGCTCGAGTATAGCGAGTTCATGGCTATAATAAGCAAAAACTCATTCATATTTTAGTTTACGCAAGTTTTCATACAAAAGTGAACTGTTATAACAAGTTGCTTCTCGGTTATACCAAATAAATAATACGGGAAACACATGAATATATAAAGAAATGGCTGACACGCTGACCTTCACCGACCGTTGGGTCACATAATTTATGAGATTTCCGGCCGCCAAAACTTTGATCATGTTGACGCGTACAACTTATTATTGAGCATCAAATAAAAAACAGGCATCCAAAAATATTATTGTACAATCTCGTTCCTTTTTACATTTGTGTTTTTTTCTGAATTCAAATTTATTACTAGATATTCTAAAGTAATGTTTGTATGCGTCGTTTTTGATTTTTATTAAATCAACATTGAATTTCAAAAAGGTAGCGAATTTATTAATGATATGTAATTTAAATAAACATTTCATTACCTAGCATTGATATAAAGAGTAACGGCTACAACAAGTAAATTTAGTCGGTCCCCGTGCTCGTTATAACCAAATTCGACTGTATATATATATTTTTTTTTTTCTTTTTAAAAAAATTGAGATGCGCCACATAGAATGCATGTCACTATTTTCAAACTAAGTTAAACGCTTGTGCTATGAAAATAGGACTAACTTGATGGCCTCCTGCAACAGGGCTCGAACCCCCGATCACCAGATCACTAGGAGTGTAACTGTTAGACCACAAGCACGTCATAAAATCAGAATTGAATATAAACAATATCAAGATTTTCCTTTTTAATAACCTATCTTGCTTCGTTTAATTTTGAATATATGTAATTTCTGCTCCTTTCTTATATCGTCTGGCATTTCATTAAAAATCTGCATCACCAATTTCTAAGATTTTGTCTTTTTTCTGAATGGCAATCTCATTCTTCCTCTTGTATGATTTTTGTGATCATATTAATTCGCATCAATTAATTTTTTCTTATAAATTATGCTGATATTTTTTTGTGAAAATTTTAAAAATTCAGACCATTAGGAAATGTCAATCGAAATAAATAAAAAAAATTTGCCTTTCTAAACCTTCTTCATATGGCAGTTGTTTCCCTTAACTACCTTGGTTATCTGATTATTTTCACAATGATATAAGGAATAGAATAAGATATAGAATAGAATAATGAAATGAATACCACCGCTAAATAAGTATAAGAAAGTGTGAGGTGAGGTTAAGTTGAGAGATTCTTGTTGGAACAGTAATGTCGAGCTCTTCTCTTCGCTATCTCTTCATATGCCTATACTGCAGTTAAATATTTTAAAAGAATACCATGCTAATTTTTTTTTTTTTGCGTTAAAGCGCCACTGTAAACGATTAAATGCGTGTTACAAGGATGTTAAACGGATTTGGGATAATTAGAGTTTAATATGCAGTTTTGTAGATATTTTTATCAGCTACATGTAGAACACATTGTTTCTCGCAAATACCAAATATCCAAAATACCCCAAAGCAGACAGAGTATAAATTACTCTTCCCCCTAAAATGAAATCAGCCAATTACAACTTTTGTTGATGATCACGTGATCTAAACTCCAGTGTGGCTGCCAGAACGATACATACAGAAGAAAAAAAATTACATTACAGAATTGTCTGAATGGTGATGTAAAAACAAACATTTTGTACATTTGCTCTCAAAATATGCATTTTCATCCATAACTCAAAAACAGAGAAAGTTGTTTTATGGAGTTTTGGAATTAGGCGCTACATTTGTTTTACTGTTTTGGAACAAATGAATGAGGAGAAATCGCTAAGAAAGATATGTGACGCGAGAGTTGATCTCACCAGAAACAGGACATCTGCAAGAGACTTGGCGTAACCAGGTTTATCAGATACTGACAGATGGTCCTCTTAGAAGCATGCATAATATGAATGTGATTAAGGCTTGGTTAAGTGTCAGGACAGAAAGTATGGTGTTCTATCCTCTCTGACTACCTCCGCAGAAACAATGTGATGGTAAATTATAATATAACAAATAATGCATACACGTGATTAATCTAATGATGATCGTAATCTTATATATAAAATCCCAAAGTCTTTCTGTATGTCACGTATGTATAAGGAAATTGATATGTTTTTATGGAGAACATATTATTGTTGTGAAGTTGCAGTTTTTCAGAACATAGTTCCGTGACATTTCCCTGGAATAGGAAAAGGTCCAGGTTCAAATCCTGGTAACTAAAATATTTTTTTGATAAATAGATTTTTTCTGTATATTTTTCAAGTTGATTAAATCAATTTGTATTTTAAAAAAATGATGTGTTTTATTGGAGTGGAGTGTCAATTTCTTTTGAAATGTGGGTAAGTGACCTTTTCATTCTAAAGGTACATTTTTTAAATAGAAAACAGAAAAATCCATTTATATTGTCAAAAATGGAACCGTATTCTTATTTAATAGCTTAATGATTTTAAGGACAATTGTTTTTCAAAATTAAAATATTTAACTATTTTCCTAATGTTTCAAGACGTTGATTATTAAAAGGTATTTAATCAATCTGTAAGAAAATCCAGTTCAGAAAAGGTGATGGGTTTTAAAATTTAGTCGTTTGAGATATTCTTACCACAAGGTGCCCCAAACTTAGTTATTTTTCTGATTCCTTTGTCAGATATTTTAATAACTTCTCCACCATGAATTCCGGAGTACAGTTCATCATTTAAAGCCACCACAGTCTCGGGCCCTTTAATTAATCCTAAATGTAATTGCTCGGCACCATTTATTAAAGTATTTACTGCATACGGCCCTGTGAGGTCCACCGTGGGTGTGATGCTGAAAAGTTAATTTTTGTGAACTGTGCATTGCTTTAAATCTACAATCAAAACTTCAAATGTTGCATTGGAATAGTTAGTGCAGTAGAATCTCGATTATCCAAGTCTTCATCTCGTTGAAGCCAAATCTATTTTTCTAGTTGCGGAATATCATGGCAGTGAGGCGAGCAACGACTATTAAAAATTACATATAAAGGACTTGATTCAAATATAAAATTATAAAGAACACATTCTTATTGCGAAGTTGTAATTATTCAGAACATAGATCTGTGATGTTTTAAATACTAATTAATACATTTAATTAGTATTTCAAATATAAAATGTTATTGTTTTTTATCAGTGTAGTAGATATGTAAATTGGCAAACATTTTCAAATAAAAATATTTTTAGTTGCATCTAAAATAACCAGTATGCTACCGTTTATGGATGTGCTACAATAGTGTACTGTAGTATGCATCCATTTTTATTTAATATATGTAAGAAGCCACAAAAGCTATGCAGTAAATTTAACAATATTATAAAAATTTGAATAATCAATAAAGTGTACATTATAATTTATACTTACATGTAAGATGTAAAAGTTCCATTGGGAGTTAAATCAGGAAGAATGAATATGAGCAGACTACAAATAATGAATTTGAATACTCCATTATTCCAAATGTGAAATTCCATGCTCACTTGTACACTTTCCTGAATCCTTTAGAGTGAACAAACCAGGAGGTGCTTTTGTGCTCCAAGAATCTTTGCAACTGACTTCATAAGAGCACTACATTGTCTCATTGTGAACAAATGTACAGAGCTATGTACCTCATGCCGTGAGTGTGTATGTTTTTTCACCTGATCACATTTCGTGTATCAAATTACAAACACCTGGATATGTCTTGTATATCTTAAAACAAGGCTTCATGTATTGATTTTCTTACAAATTTCCACATCAAAACAATCTGCAGTTGTCAATAAATTCAAAAGGTTTATTTTTATGAATTACGTATGTGTTTTAAAAATAACATTTAAAAGATAGTTATATTACTTTTCAAGTTATTTAATATACTGTTTTCTTGTATTTATGAATATACAATGCACAAATAAAATATATGCATAGGGTGCATAAACACCATTTACAAATTTAATGTGATGGGATTAAAATCAAATAAATAAATAAAATGTAATAATTAATCAATTTAGTCTTTTTTTTTTAAAAAAGTTTTTATTAGTTGTTTGATCTGGTCTGAATTGGTCTGGCTTTTCTGAAAGAGGATACTTCTCTTTTGGTCCAAAGAATTAAAGGGAATTAATTAAGAGATGTTTCTCCCTTCAAACCTTTATTGCTTCTAATCAAATATACATATACATAGGGCGACAGATGTCGCCTTTTTATAATTAAATATATACTTGGGGCGAGACATGTTAGATGTCACCCTAACATACTCCGCACCTTAAAATAATACTTTTAATCAGTTACAATAATATAGAGGGCGCCAGCTATCACCCAATATATAAACTTAAACTTGTTTTACAAATCGCGCAATGTTAATGTAAATCATTTGAGCACAGAAAAGTAATTAAAAGTAAAACCTATATCTATGTGTGTATTCCGCGCCATGACAGAGTACCAAAAATATTAACTGAAAATATCAAATTGAAATACATATGTGTGTACTCCGCATTATGATAGAGTAAAATGAGAAGAACTATAATATTCACATATTCCATGTATGTGAATATTATAATTACAGTGTTGTCTAGTTAGGCCTGCACTGGGATTAATTGAATATGAAAATCGGTTTGATTTATTCACTGTCAATGTAAAGATTAAGTTTTCGATTCCCGGGCATAAGGGAAAGTATGCATTTATTCATTTTAATAAAGAGTTAGAGTTTAACGAGTTACGAGTGCCTAAAAATACGATTTTTATGAAAATGGAAATATTACGTAAGACAAAAGATCAATTTTGTTTTTACTATTTAATGGATAAAACCGCGTAATAATTAGTTTCTTATATTATCTTGCATACAATACATAGCCCAAGGGTCCTTTTTTCCCTTTTTGAGTTGGGGGACTAGTTTTTTTTAGTTTAGACACATTTAAATTGACATTTGTTTTATTTTAGCGAATCAGAATAAAACTTATTGATATGAAAAAATATAATGTCAATTTTTCTAATTCGATATTGTTACGGTCGCATCTCACGTGTGACGTTTACGTATTACGAATATTATTTTCGGCGCGAATTTTATATGAATGTTTAGCTTTATTCAAATATTGCAATATGGCAATGCGAGCCCCTCCTCACTCCGCTCCTAACACACAGCTACCCCTCTACAGCGGATACACAGCTACCCCCTCGTGTGTGGGTGGGTTTTTCCAAGCTGAAACTACTCTCTCTCGCTCTACGCCTGTCGAATGCACCGGACCTGCTCCGGGGCGCCGTCGGCTTTGCGGCCGGCCGCCGGGTAGCTCCATACTGACCGCCATCTTACCTCTTCCAGGAAGCTGCGATGTACCTCCTGGAAGGCATCCGAGGACCTCTCCTTGGACATGAGGCAAGCGGCGGATATTCCCGCCACTCACAACGAAGGACTGGAGGCCACCCACCACGAGACGACCGGACGCGGCCACGGAGACTACATGACGAGCGAAGCCGCGGAGCCCGCGTCCGTATACTGGACCAGGGTCGGGCTCCAGATGCCGCTTGTCGCACGCGCCAGTGGCGGGACACACGTGGCCATGCAATCGGACACAAATGTGAAAACAGACAAAAGTGAGTGGGAAAAACAATTAGTGCGCCCGCATTTAATTAAGGTTATATATAAGTAATAAGAATTTTCCTTTTTTCATATTTCCTTGTGTTGTAAATAAATGAGTAAATTTGTATATAAAAACTCGTATTAATTTAATTTACCCTCCCGCCATCTCCTCGTGACCACTACAAATGTTGATTGCGCAACGACAAGAACGTTGCTTTCACATCAATGTAATGTACGTGCGTGGGTCATTTTAATTCATAAACAAGAGAAATTTTATGTTTATGTTATTGTCTATGCCTTGTACTCCCTTATCTATGTTTGTCACTTTTACAGATGTTTTCATTGTCACTGCATTTTGTTGATATTAGTTTTATAATTTTCGTAATAATTGGATGTCCTGTGATTTTCGAAGCTAATATTTATAAATATGGCCTTTTCCGGCGGTTATGATTGGGATGAACACAATCGCCAAGCAGTTTTCCAAGGGCAACAGGCTTTGGAAAGAACCTCGCAAAGTTTAGCAAGATCTCATGTAATTGCCGTTGAAACTGAACAAGTGGGAACTGAGGTAAAACATTATTGGTGCTGTAAACGAAAACATATATATTTTTAGGGATTTTTTCCTCCGGCAATCCTCATTCTTACAACCCCCATTTTAACCAAAAACCCACAACTGAACAATTTATTATTGATCAAAATACGGCCGGTCCTCGACTTTCGTACTTAATTGGTTCCTGAAATATGTACGAAAGTAGAGCAATGTGAAAAAAGAGAAAAGTGTTTTTTAAATATTTATTTTCAAATAAGGTGCATGTCTGCTGTTTTCTTTATAAATTTATCAAGAGTTAAATGAACACTACTTTTGTTTATCATTTCTTGATAAAGATTTCTGTAACACGCTGTGTCTTTTTCTATTGCCCTTCATACATGAGATATACACTCAATTGGGATCACATACCTCCTTGATAGTCAAAAATTTGTCAAGATTTATGAAGGTTTTGTTCATATTCTTGGTTGTCAAAGTCTCAACAGTGAGTTCATTATCTTCTCCTTCATTAATCTTTTGTAGATTATTAAAATCTTAATTTGACAAAGGTTCTGAGAGATTCCATTAACTCATTAATATCTTCATTGTTAACACTGATTCTTCCTTCGCCAAGTACGTACAGGCATATTTTTCAAAAATAATCCTGTCTCATCCACATTGAAGATTTGACAAGAAGAATAACCTCTATCTTCAATGATTTTGGATAAAGTGGAAATAAATCCACAGGCAACTTCCTTATCTACACTGGCAGCTTCCCCAGTCAATTTAATATGATGTAAAGACCTAATTTAAATTTGTCCAATCAGCCTTTGCTTGCCAATCTTCTTTTAATTGTTTCCTCCAATCTTTATGCAAACTAAGAGCCTTAGCTTAAATAATTGATAAACTCAGAGGGATGCCTTTTTGATGATGATCTTCAATATATAAAGTCAAAGATTTCTCCATTTCATTCATTACTATACCATGTCTTTTTGAAACAATTTTTGAAGAAATATTGCTGCTATTTTGAACATATATTCCTTAATTTTATTCTTGCTTTTAAAGATTTTTCAGAAATCTAAATTTTAAATATGTACGAAAGTCAAGGACCGCCTGTATGTTTTAAAAACAAAAGTCTTGTCCACCATTTATTAAATATTACCTTTTTGAAATGAATGAAATAATAATTGTGTATTTTGTTTCTTGTTTGGTATTCAACCTCTCAAAAAATTGAAACTGTTTTTTTTTTTTAATTTAATAATCACCATAGTAAAAGTTACTTAAGTAAATTTTTTTTCAAAAACAAGACTTTCAGTTCTTCTACATTCATTTTATTTGGTGAAATCTATTCATCATCTGACAATGTATCATTTGATTTTCTTTCACCAGTCATACAATCTATGATACCTTTTCTTCAATCGAGATGTAGATAATTAGAATATTTTTCAACAACAATACCCAAATATCAGTAGCTATGGCCTTTGCCGTGTTTTGAGTATTAGGGCCAGTTATGTGATTAGTGGTAAATTTTTAATATAGTAAAAAAAATGCAATTACAGGTTGTTCTATCGTTGGTAAAATATATTTATTCATCAAAAGTACATTCAATAGTAAATTAATTTTACCATTCAATAACAGATGGTAAAAACCATAAATTGTTAGTTAAAAATGGTGGACTTTTCACAGCTGTTTCAAAAGTCATCTGTCACATTGATACTTTAAAAACGGCAGCATACAACATCTCTTCACACATATATCATGTTATTATTGATTACCTGTTTCAGTCGATATAGTAGAGTTCCATGGTAGATTTCCCACCAATCATTGACATTTTTAAAAATAGGTCAAAAACAAAAGAACTTATTCTCCTTTATAGATTTGATTGTTTTCATTTTCACCTTTGATCTTATTTTTTTAATCCAACATTCATTGTTGAAACTGTTTTTTTTATATCTTGAATAAAGAAGTTAATTGTTATTATATATGTTATTTGACTAACACGATATCTGTTGAGGAAATATACATCTCTATCACAAACGTGGTACCAAAACATTGGAGCTTTGCTAACAAGAGGCATCAGATTTACAAACTGATCCTAGCTAGTAAAAGTCATTAAGCTCATCATTCCACTAATAAATACTAATAATAGGTATGCCTGTAAAAAAAAAAACTTAATAAGGAGAAAATATTTTTAGGTAATCAATGAACTCAGCGAACAGAGAGAGTCACTACTACGTAGCAAGAACAGACTTGAGAATATGGATGTAGAATTGTCTAAATCACACCGGATCATAAAGGCGATGGGACGTCACGTCCTTCACAACAAAATTATCCTTATTCTTATAATTGTCTTAGAGATTGGTATTCTGACTGCACTAGTTTTTATTAAATTCTTTCGTAAATAATTGACACAGTCCTTTATTAATAAGTACAAAATAATACTGTTAATATTTTCCTTTATAATATTATGTAATCATTAATGTAAATGTGAGTTGCTCAGAACCAGACTTGTCTCACTCACAAAAGTTTTAAAGGTGAGTTAGGCATATCATCATTATCAAATAGTCATCCAATAGTAATGACATGAATAACTTATTTTTAATATTTTTGCAGGTTAAACAAGTCTGGTTCTGAGCCACTCTTATAATCAAAAAAGTGTATGAGTAACATTCCTACAATCCAGTGTAAATTTACTGTTTTTTTAGCTCCTACTACATACATACAAAAATGCAATGGGTTGGGTTCCAGTATTCAAGGTATTCTTTAGTTTGCTTAAGCTTAATTCGCAATTGAACTACTTAGATTGACATGAAAAACAAAATGTCTGAAAGGATTCTTTATGAATTACCGTATATACTCGAGATTTATTTTTGCCACTTTGAAGCACTATTAATTTCAAATTAAAATAGTCTAGTCATATTTTTCTGTAATTTAAAAAAAAAATTGATACCGCAAATATGTGAATTAAAAATTAAACTAATTTCATAAGAAGTCTGTTTGAAAATAAAGGTATTAGAATATGCGTTCAAGGCATTTATGAAAATTCAAACGCGGGAGTTCAAAGTCAACAAAATACGTTTTGGTGACTGACAAAAGATGAAGTTATGATTATCGGAAAAAATCCCAAAAAACAAAACTTATTGTCCAAAGGTGCATTTTAAGAAAAATTTTACTTTTATTTACACGTCATTGATTTCTGACACTTTGAAAATCTTAACTCTGACTTATACTCGAGTATATATGGCACATTGCGACTAAAACTTTGCAGTAATTTATTTTTAAACATGCAATAATTATTAACATTATACTGGTTATATTTAGGTTTTATGAATTCCATAAAAACCACAATTATTGCACGATTGCTGTCTGAATAAATACCATTACATTTTGATTTTGTCAGTTTTCATTGTGAAATAAACAATGTGTTTTTACAGCTGTAAAAAACTATTCTAATAATTATTAAGCTAGTGGGAATTATGCTTTTCGGCTAAATTTGATACAGAAAATGTTAATCTACTGGTTGAGAGTAGCACCTCAGAATCAAATTAAGTGAACAATTGATTTCTAATTGGTTAATTGATATACATATTGTTATTATGTACAAATCGCTACGAACCATTGATTCTCAAAAAGAGGCATGGATGGATGTATGTTGAGCACCACACCAAAAGGTAGGAAAAGTGTGTGGATAAGAAAACAGACAAGAGTAGTTGATATTCTTGAATATGTCAAAAAAAAATGAAATGGCAATGGACAGGCTACATCACTTGGAGGTCGGACAATCGTTGGAGAGTTGCAGTCATTCAGTGGTACCCAGGGGGAATCGAGGGGCCAATGGGTCATCATAAAACCCGCTGGACTGATGAAATTATCAAACTCTGCAGAAGCATGTGGCAGCGCATAACAATGGAAAAATGAGAAAAGCGATAGAATACAAGTGATAATGATAATTTACATATCTCAGAAGTGTTCCTGTCTTTCAATTTTGTCGATTTGCGATTTTGAAGGTTAAGAGAATGAAAAATACATTTTTGATATTAAATGATAATGTCAATGCATGGGTCAAAGTAATGTTGTCTACTCGCCAAGACAATAATTTTAATTTTAAATGTTTATATCCAAACAGCCGAATATAATCTATTTAGAATCCTTTCCTTATGGGGAAGTAAGTGTATTATAATATACGACAAATTAGCTGTAACCTATCTAATGAAAACAACACAAATATTTCAATGCGCCATCTTCCATTTATATTTGTAAATTGGGAATCCTCTCACATTTAAAAGGTATAAACCAACCCTTTTCGCAGTCACAAACCAAAAACCAGATATTCTACTTTATAAAATGTTGTTAACAATTGTTAACATATGTTGAGCTTTATAAAACTGATATTTTTATACATCGATAATATTTACATATATTTATATAGTTGAAGTACATATTAAGTAAATTGTTTTTTTATTATGTACAAGAATTTTATTGAAATAAAATCTGAAACAATTTGTATATTTTATTCAATAAATTTATTGCATGAAAATTTCAAAGAACTATAAAATACAATATTATGTTACAACTATAACATTCACCAATATCAACGTTAGAAAGTGATTTAAATGCCAAAAATACCTAAGAAATCTATTTTGTAATGATATATTTTCTTACATTTATTCACCATAATTCTTGTATTATAAATTATTTATTATTCCTTAAAACATTTATGTTGTAAATTAGTTTTCATGAACAACAATGGACTCTCGACAAACTTATATAATGAAAATATTTGTATATATAAATATAAATTATTTATTTTTAATGAAATCACATTTTATTTGTGATGTTACGATTTTACTTAATGTAGTTCTGCAATAATTAAAATAAATTAGATGAATTACTTAGAAAGACGCGTAGGAAAATCTATCTATCGAAAAAATATAGTCATCACCGGGTCTATTCAAAGGTTTTAGAGAAACAATGTAATTAAAAAGATGGTCAATTCCAAAGGGTAAAAATTGATGTCTCACCAATAAAAAGATAAATGAAATCCAATGACAATTTATAATTAATTAGTCGAGCTCTGGGTTTGAGTATCGTTGGTAACTATATTTTTTCGGCATTTCTTGCCAAAAGAATTATGTTATCTCTAAAACCTGTAAGTATCCGTACATTTTTATACTAGTTATATTACAAAACCATTGAATTAAATCGTTGCCCCAAAAGGAAACTATTTTTATCAGATTTTTAATTAAAATCAATTATATTTATAGTACTTATATCAATATTTTCAACAAATCAGATTCACAATAAGAAACGTTCATAGACATGCCTTAATAAAATTCAATCCAATAACACAAAGACAGTGGTAATAATGACAATAATCCAAGCCAGTTCTCACAGAATCATTTCAAAACTAATATAAAACCACAAGTATTAAGAGTACAAAAAATTTGCTCTAATAAGTTTATACAACACTAGCAGTGAAGCATTCTTGAATAACAATTGATGAGAAAAATCCACATATTTTATATAAAATATCATTCAGAAATGTAAAATCTATTGTACATGATCATGAAATATTTTGTGCATTAGTGTGAAGGCACCAATAGTGTATGATTTCACTGTGCTACATAATTATTTCTTATTTTTTTATGCCTCCAAGGCCTAATAAAACATGTGCAAGCACTACTGAAAACTGGTTGTCATAGAATCAAGGGTGAATAGGATTATAATATTTTATAACCTGACTTCTAGATTATTATTTCTAAGCATTTCCAAATATAATTATTATTATCAAATCAAAACAATGCACCTTAAAATCACTCAACTTTGTTCTAAATTCCCACATTTTATTTAAACCGCTCTAATTAATTTATCAATTAACAAATAATGCCAGCATGCATACCATTATTTATAAAGTTTGTTATAATATAAACAGATAACATTTTATACGGTAAAACCCCATTTATTTGAAGTTTGACATAATTCTTTTTTTTTTAACACGGTACCCAAAATGTCAATTTTATAGTTGATTAACCCCGTTAATTCAAAAATCCCAGTATTTCGCAATTCAAGTAATTTTGAGATCTTTGCGCTATAAATCAATATCTTTTTACATCATATACTTCAAATTTTTGCCCATGCTCGCTTGTGTGAAGCCTCTTTGGATATTTGCCAGCACACCGCACGTCTGAACCCGTTCGTGTGGGACTTCCTTATGTCTCGATTCCCGCTGTCGCTAATTGTCAAACCGATCAATATTAGCACTCGACGCATGACAATATTTTTCAAATAAATCGATAATAATCGCCACTGCACGTCGTAATTGTCAAATAGATTCGATAAGCACCGGTAGTTGTCCAATATATTGATTTTATTAGCCACCGGACTATTAATTTTCGACATTCATATAATTCATCATCATATCATATAATTTTAATTTCAAATTAACGAGGTTTTACTGTAATATGGTTTAATAACAAGAAATTACATTATCATACTTACATTCTGAATTCTACACACATTTTGGAAAGGTCTTAATATTAAGACAACTCATGTATAAATAAACCTAATCTTATATATTTCTATAAATATATTTGAAAAAGTATACTGAAATGAAAATGTAAGCATCTTTTTTATAAGGAAGGAGATGAGAACCCATCCAACATAGTTCAAAATATTTTTTTTTCTTAAAATATAAACTTAAGGCTTTCCTTTCAATAATAATTCAAATTTTCACATTTTTTACGAAAATGTGGGTTTTTATTATTCATCTATACACTACACTAGATTTAACTTTATTTTAAATTATTACTTAGACACACTAATTTAAAGCTAATAAACTGAATATTATTTACCATAATTAAAACAATACAAGCATTATAAGACCGCAATCATTAAATACATTTTCTGCGTGCCACAAAATTGCTTTAATATGGAAAATTCTTGCATATATGAAATATATTTTCTTATAATCTTGAAGTCAAGATTACGGAGACATATCCGAGTTGGGACAATTAAAAATTAATAGAGTTATAAACCATTCAATTTTCGACATTGGAAAAGACTAGATATGAGTTATTTTTGACACATGTATCACATGCGAGAAAGTCAACAATTTTATTGTCATCTCTTTCTATTCAAACCTTCCTTTCTTGCATGAGTTACGTAAAAAATAATAATAAATTTCTGTGATCTTATAAGAATTTAATTATTAGCCTCATTTAGAAAGCGTATGTAATTTGGATAAGTTTCTAAAATCAAACTGGAAAAATGAAAGTACACCCTTAATTAATTAAACATCTCAAAGCCAGCGACAAACTTGTCTTTCTCAATTAAATGGAATAAACAATATATAAAATTTGATTCAAAGATATATGATTTTACAGTCCAACAAAAAAATATTAGATTAATATCTATTTATATTAAATCTATACTATTAATAAATTGTTGCTAAATTTCTATTATTGCTTACAGTAATAACTTAAACTGGCTAAAGATTCTAGGATTTATCCTTAAAACAAAACTACTTGAATTGAGGAACTGCTATTTAGTAATATCTTCAATATTATGTTCCTACTGAGAACCAATATAACAATACGTATTCATCCGCTAACTCTTCCATTTATAAATTCTAAAACATATGCTGCCTTATTTAATCTTAGAAACATTAACAACACCTATTTATTAGGTTGTTTCGAAAACAATGGCTGATTTTAATACTAACTCATTGAATTCTTGCTAGGAAATGTTTGATCATTTGTTTTTGTTTGACAGTTAGGAATTTGCTACATTTATTTATTGAGTCAGTGACTTCAGACATGTGATAGAAAAAAGAATTTGAACTTGAGCATTGTGCATCTTAAACAGCACACATTGTTAACCAAGCACGGGGGGTGGAGGAACCACTTCTGAACGAACAGTATGGTGTTATTTCGAAAAGTATAAAAATGAAGATGTAACTCTTAGAGGTGAAGAGGGTCAAGAATGTCCTGCTACTGTTTAAAATGATGAATTGTAAGCTTTAGTGAAAGAATAAACTACCAGCACTGATTAACAGAGGACCATCCTGCTTCATAACTTTTACATTTTCAAGTTCCTCAATAACTAATTATGACAAAAAAAATAACAAACAGCAGAAAATGCCTTTTAACACATTGACTGCCGGTCACGTCTATATGTAATATTACAGTGTCTTGTTAGGTGCAGCGAACCCCCGAGAGCGGACCATTTCCATGCATGGTTTGTTTGCGTTAGTATGGTCACCGGCATCTTGTACAAACTGTTGTTTTTGCAGCGGATGCGTGCTTGAACAATAATATATAATCGATATTTGTTAGTGTTGCAAAAAGGAATCGACAGTCAATGAGTTTAAGAACTCTTGTATTCTATAATCCGCCTAAGTATATCATTCTACAGGCATAAATATATTTATTGGCAAAAATGTGTACTCTTAAATTTGATTAATAAAGTTTATTTACTCTTAATGTTTTGATTCTTTGAATGTTAAAATCAAACATTATTTTCAGAACAACCTAACAAAACAAAATATACCTTAGTAAGTTAGCAATCAAAACAAATAAAATATGCAGGTAATTTTTAACACCAGAAAAAAGTATTAATAGTTATTAAGAAGCATGCTAAAAATCTCATTTAAAAAATATATATATTTAATTATGAATGATTAATATTGCTTCCGTACTTATCCTTAATTTAATAATTCATACAAGGAATACCTACTAAGTCCACCAATTATTTGTCAATATCATTAAAAAACACTTCTAATGGAATATGAACTTACAGCATGCAAAATATTCATAACGATTGCCGGAAAGATGGACACAATTTATACCTGGTACACAATGTTACTGTCTTTCAAAAAGCATTTTCCCAGGTCCATACATGTTTTGTAGAACCATTCGACTCCTTGTGTCTGTCCTGACCCTCACACGCATATCACTTGTGCGTTATTCATTACATAATATTGCAAATACCCCTTCTATGTCTACACTCGGTCACACATCACATACGCATATACCTACGTTCATCTAATATTTGTTTATATTTTTACAATTTATTATTCAATAGTTTTAAATAACATACATGTATAATATACTCGTGCATAAGTCGCCTTGTACTTGAGTATATACGAAACATATTTATTTGCAAAAAATATGTGTACCCCCTGATCAAAACAAATTTGAGAAATTAAAAATATTAATACTTGAAGTATCACAATATTAAACATGCAAAATCGTGTATTCCCAAAAAATATATTTAAATAGTATCAAAAATGCATCCAGCTGTTAAATGTTACAAACAATTTTCATAACATAATTAATTAATAGTTTTAAGAAATGAAAAAACTTTATCAATTACGTTCCGTTTAGTTGACATCTTACTAGCGTATCTTGGGTCAAAAGCGTGAAGTACAGAAACCTCTTAGAGCCGCAACTAAGTATAGTGATTTAAAAAAACTTTTATAATTTAATTTCTATAAAATTAATACAATTGTAAAAAAATTAAAATTACTGTTACGTAACTGAAGAGTTTAGTTTAAAACTCTTCAAATATAAACTTTAACCTTTAATTGTAAGATTTGGAAGTCAAAATAAATGCTGGTAAGTATCATTAAATATTAGAGAGGATGCATGAATTAATTAGTATCATAAGTCCAGTTCCAACAATTCTACATCACAAAAGAAGCAATCAACCTAATAAATTGAGAGCACCTGTAAAAGGATTATATAATTCTGATTTAACAGTTAAAAAAATTATCTTTTATCCAGTCAAATTCTCAAAAAATACTAAAAAAAACATTATAAAATCAAAATTTATAGGTAGATTAGTTAGTTCTTCCCAATCGCAGTACATTCAGGATAACCTCATCCACAGTTTGGGTTTCAAACAGAGATTTCATGGCGCTATCATCTATCACTACAGTCAGCAAGAGTTTGGCGTTCTCTCGGAGTCGCTGCGACCTCTCAGTAATTTCGGGGGGTGCTGAAGTGTGGCCGCACTTTACAATCAGTCCCTCGAGTATCTGTAAAGGAATGACAATATTGATCAAATTAACTCGATGCAAATTCATGTTTACAAGATTGATATGATGATGGAATACATAGTATGTTCTTGTTGAGAAGTTGTAAAGGATTAGAAAAATAAATGAATCTGCCTGTCTATGCAATATAATGGTGAACATGTACTGGTAGTCCTTCCCCATTGATTGCGGGTGTTACATTTTGGACACAGTCACGAAAAAAATAAATCAATTTTGAAATATTAATGAACTAAACAATACATCTTTTTTTAATAATAATAACAAAATAAACATCGTACATTAAACAAAAGTAATATAAATTTGAAATAATATTGTTCATTTTGTACCACAAAGAATCTAGTGTACTTTGCTTGAGAAAGGGACCTTTTAATGATTTCCACATTTAACTTTTACACGGGAACAAGTTCTGAGATGTAATTTTCTTGAGAAATAATACTGCAGTTCATTTCTTGCAGCTTTTCATTAATTAAGGGTTCTCAATGGGAATCTAGTAAAGCCTGAACATCAATGCCTCTGATAAGATATTTTGAGAATCATTTTATAATTGATGTGATCTTGAACAATTCACAGCGCGTGTCAAGGTCAGGTTTGTCAGGGAAAATTTGACGCGCAAGGTGGTGTAAAATAAAAAAACAAATGCGATATAACTGTAATACGAATGTGTACTCACTGGGGACCTGTATGTCTTACCAGACTAAACCTGTTTCAAATGAAAAATAAAACCAAATAAAACAACATTTTTAGCTCATTCCCCATAAAAGTATAAAATCGGGATTTCACCATATTTAAGTTCAATTAGAGGTGTATTTATATTGTACAAACGGGCTTCCTGCAAAGCATCAGATCCTCCCTAAAGGTCAAATAACTCCACTGTGAGGTTTTTTGTTAGTTTTTAAAACTTTAATACTCACATCGTCGACAGTTTGGTTGGACCAGTTGAAAGTCTCAAAGTTCTCCTTGTCGATCAGCAAATCCAAGAGCTCCTGAATGCTGGTGGCCAGATAGTCTTCTGAAAGGGGAATATCCACTATCTCCACCTGGGAATTGTAACATTATAGCATTAAAACTATATACATAATATGTATTGAGTTGAAATTTGGTTGTATCAACAAAGGCCTGATTTTTTAAATAAAATTCAGAGTTTTAGATAAGTGACCACCCATAGAACATATCTTTGTTTTGTTTCGATATACAGTAAAACTCCGTTAATTCGTAACCCTATATTTCGTATTTTCACGGAATTCGCACATTTTTCAAAAAAATTTGCCCCGAAAATAGCATTTCATACTAATTTCTACCGATAATTCGTAAAATCTGATTATTCGCAATTCGTATGTATTTTTCACACCCAAAATAAATAATTTGTTTACGTAATTCGCATATTTGCCATTGTTTTAAAAATCGCTTGTCTAGGCATTAAACTTCATCTCTTCGTAAACATTTGCAACTAGCCCCGCCTACCGGTCAATAATGACGCCGCGCGCTGGCATGACAGGTGCCGAACTGAGTTTTGCCATATGACATATAGCAAAACTCATGTACGTAATATTATATCAAATTCCATAGTGCATTTTATAAGGTTGTTAAAATAATGTTTTCATTGAATCACTTGATATAGTTTCTATATTTATGAAACGTTGCGATTTGCATATGTAGGTATTAAAAAAACTACATAAATCTTTCATAATTGACATAATTTTTTTCACGTTTTCCAACATCTTGTAATTCGTATAAATCCTTGACCATTTGAATAAATGGAGCTTATTTTGAAAACTAACACTATCAAAGATAAAATTGGCGGGAAAAATCAAATTCAAATCAAAAATCAGCAAGATATGAAGATTTAAAATTTTTAAATTATTTTTCACGCGCATTTTAAATATTCCAATTCAGATGGAAAAGGTGAGTTCAACCGCTAATCAAATTAATGTGCATGGTTTTGTTGCCTTTAGAGACTGCCGCGTCACCACTCACCTTTCTTATTCAAGAGAAAAACGTTATTTGATAAACATTTTGACACATAAGCTGAAATAATGGAGTCATTATGGAGATGGAGATCATTTCAGTATAAAAATCGCGATGTCAATAGCGGTGGCGCGCACTAAATTACGGATGCAGTAAACTAATGCGTTTTTATAAAAATTTATTTCTAATGTTGCTTTTAAAAAACTTTGTTTTCATTATTCGTAATTCGGATTTTTTTTTTAAATTTCGGTCCCGTGAGTTACGAATTAATAGAGTTTTACTGTAAACAACGAGTCATGATGTTAAATTATTCATAACTAATGTATTAGAAGGTCTGAAGTAAAAAATGTCAAACTCCAATTAAATCAACTTGCAGATAACAATGTATCTTCTAACATCAAATCCCAAGCTAAAAGAAAAATAATATTCCTAGAAAAGTGTTCAACCAAGTATAGTAGACACTATAATAAAATCTCACTTCAACATCTTCGGAAGACTCCGCAATCTGCAGTAATGTTTCTTGTGTAATATCAATAATGTCGTCATTAGCTGAAGACACTTTCTCCACCTTTTTAGAGCTCTGGCTCCTTAATTTTGATTTTAATGTCCCAATCTGCAAAGTAAAAATGATTTTTCAATTAGAAAATAAAATAAAATAGACTAGTTAACATTAAAGTAATTTAAACAATGATTTTAGTAATAATGAAATTAAATAAGTTATTTCAAAACACTAATTCATTCATGCATTTAATTGTACTCTTACGAGTTAACCCTGGACCACAGTGTCCATAAATATAATTGGAAGATATCTTCATAATCAATAAAAATTTAATCAACAATAGTGATATCTGAACTGTTAAAAAAATTCCATTAAGAATTTAATTCTGAAAGTGTTTGGCATTTAGAATTTTTTGAAGTGAATGAAAAAAATCAAGAAGTGAATCAAAATCAAATGAATTTCACACAAATTCATTTAAAAAACACTTAAGAGGCAACTTTCATTTTACCAGTTTGAATTTCGAGATATTTTTGCATTTTGCATACCATTTCAAGATGAGACTAATAGTTAATTCTTTTACAATATCATGTAAACATAAAAGTGCGTTATTTTTTACGTAAATATTGCTAGAGTGAAAGGTATCAATAGAAAAGGACAAGTAAACAATTGTTGGTTTTCTTAAATTCCTAGGTAATAAAGCTATCAGAAAATAGCCATTTCTTCAACATTCATAATACATATGTGTTGCCGTTTGAAATTATCAAGCGAAAATTAAATAATTTGTTAAAGTTCTCACCTAAGAATTGTTATGTTTATGATAAAAACCATTGTTTGTGTCGATAAACATATGATTATAAAATATTACAATTTTGCCCCGATTTATAAGGAAAAAATTGACGTAAATTCATACTGATAAATAATATTGATAACTTTTAAAGCAGCTGTATTTGTGAAGAGAAAACTTTTTTTTTTAAATATTTATTTATTGTTTTAATAAATTACATATATATTTAATATTAAAATATAAATGAAAATATGATAAAAGTATTATTATTCACTGTTAAATAATTAGTTGTTCATCGAGCATATTATCGTTCTTCAGAATTTCGTTGTTTTTTTCTCTACATGTATTCAAAACAAAATTTAATCCACACATATTACACTTTAAACTGAATTTAGAAATAAATCTTTATGTTATTTCAACATTTGTTCAATATTCGTTCATGTGCACCCAAACATCGATTTGTGGGAGTAAATTTGATTAATTTGAGAAAAGAATTGGTGTATGTCGACCACTCTTTTGCCATCCAATTTAGGAAGTTCACACGAGTCCACACATTCAGTGCTCAGTTCGGGAACATCCTGAAAATAATTTATAATATTATTATTATTATTATTTAATTATCAGTATTTTTATGTCTAAAATATTAAAATACGTGTTTAACTATAACAAATACATTTATATTAATCAGACAGGTCTGTCATGTATAATTCTTTTGATAAAATTATTTATCTTTAAGGATATGTATTTCCAATAAAAAATAATTTATCTGCACTACATAATATATGTATATTGAACTATGTAATTTATATTGTTAAATCAAATAGATAATAAATTATCAACTTACGTCGCGATTTAAAATTTTGTTGGAACATTTCCTAGAGCGTGTCAATGGATACTTTTTGACCTTAGGTATCTTGAGTCACAGGAGGCAGTAATTTCAGAACAATAATGTATATAATAATATATTGACTTTTAATGAGAACCAAATCCAACAAAAAAAATCACGGGTTCGCAAATTTCACGTTGAATTTTGTGAATGAATGGATTTCATGCGCTGGCCGCGCATGCGCTGTCAGATTCTAACACGAACCGATCGGTTGACCCATGTTTTATGTTGAAATATCAAAATTATAATCTGCTTTCGTATAAAAACAGCCCAAAACCATACAATTTACAAAAATAAACAATTGGTATCAAGAATAAGTATAATATTCATTCATATTGTAGTTAAAATTTGTATTAAAATGTGTTTTATAGTCAAATTTAATCAAAATCTATCGGAGCGTGGATATCACGAATGGCATACTAACAGTGTGAGATATAATTAATAATATCATATTTCATAAGACTGGAAATATATTATTTAAAAAATGACTATTGTGTTTCTGATATTAAACATCATCAAATGTATTGCAAATTGAATGATTTATAACTCTATTCATTTTTAACATTTTGCTAATTTGGTTTCCTACAGATTTGTCTCCGTAATCTTGGCTTCAAGATTATAAGAAAATATATTTTGTTTATGCATTCATTTAGCGTATTGACTCAATTTCGTACCATGCCTAAAACGCATCTAATGGTATCATCTTAATTATGGCAAATAACATTCAGTTAATTAGTTTTATATTAATGTAAAGGTCCAATCTAAGTAAAAGTTGAAAAAAAAGTTTAATCTATTGAATAAATTCTTATATAAATGAATAATAAAAAACACACATTTTCGTAAAAAATGCGAAAATATGAATTATTATTGCAAGTCACGCCTTAAATATGAAACAAACCTTAGGGATAAATAGATATAAAAATTGTAATTACATTTCTACTTACTTCAACAAATTCTGCAGATTCTGTAACCTGTAGAAGTATTTCTTCTGTTATATCTCCAGAATTGTTTCTGTTAGCTCCTTGGGAACCATCTACATCTACATGGTTTTCGTCCACCTGAACATTCTTCAGTCTAGACTTCATTAATTCCAGCTAAAATAGAATGAAATTGAAATAAAAATAAAATTGGAATAAAAATAATAATAAATTTGTTTATTAAAACATGTTAAATACCCGGCTTACCTTGGCCTTTCTGGCTTCAACGAGAGCCTCCTGGTATTTTTCCCGATGGCGACAACGCAGATGGCGAAGCAGACAGTCAAAGCGAATGAAGGCCCGCACACACAGTGGACAAGAGCGGGCTTTCTCTCGGCGATGGGTCTTAGAATGCGTGGTGAGCAGAGCTCGAGTCCTAAAGGACTTACCGCAAGCATCGCAACTGTAAGCTGTGAAACAGGCAAATTGAAAAGTTATCACTGAAAAAAATTAATTTGAATAACCCTTTTATAAAACCAAAAAAGTTATTCATTTGGAAACATGCAAAAAAAGTGTATGTACATATTTGGTATAAACGACAAAATTGATTATTTATATTTATAGATCTGTGGCGAAGCAACACCATTGAGAAGAGTGCAAATACAGCATGACGGGGTTTTGTCACCGGATGATACGTGAAAACAGTTGCAAGCTCAAGATGTTCGAACATTGTCTTGCCAATTTGCAGCCCAGATAAACGTTCAAATTTTTATGGGACCACTTTTGTGCGTGTGTCATTGACTTGACCCTTATGTATACAGATTAAGGTGACTCAGACTTTATCCAAAGAAAATCCAGATTGAATTTATTGCAAAAGCTTACGTTTTTCTTCAGAGTGGGTGACCGTGTGCCTGGCTAAATCATCCTTCTTCATGAATGATTTTATGCAGCCCTTCGCTGTGCAGTTTAATTTTGGCGCTCCTTCATGTACATATTTTTCGTGAGTAATCAATCTGGAATAATAAACACGCTGCACAACTAACAATATTAATTATTTGAGTAATAATAAAAGAAGAGTAATAATAAAATGAAAGTGGAATTTTCTAGTGACAGGAGACAGAAAGGTAAAGTAGATAGAATGATCGGGACTCCGCGGGGTTTTGGGTTCCCTTTATAGTGCGTTAATAAAAACATTTGAGTTAAGTGGTAAGATCGAACCGAGTTTTTAATGCTGTATTTGTATGTGCACTTTAATATACAGAATGAATATTATGTTCCAGGCCGATTTTGTTTGGCTGACATTTGTCAGTACGCATTTGGTAGTTGTAGAGAGTAGTTGATTATAATTTATTATGAAGCATCTAACGCCTCAACAACATGCAACAGCACATGTTTTGCAGCTCAATATTGATGACCCCGACTTTTGTAAAAAAAAATCATCATGAGCAACAAAGCTCATTTCGACTTGGCGGATTTTGTTAATAAACAAAACAACCGTTATTTGGGCACTGAAAATCCTCAATTGATACACCAATGACTTTTACACTCACGCAGAGTTACCATATGGTGCGCCATATGAGCCAGCAAATCATCAGGCCTTACTTCTTTTAGAATACAAGAGGCAATGCTATAAAAACGTCTCGGTGGCCGAATTGCATTCAATTGGTTTCAACAGGACAGTGCTACCTCACACACAGCCCGAGCTACGCTTGAAATTTTGATAAATGAAACGACATCGGCCTGGAACATAATATTCATCCTGTAGGTATGGTCACCAAATACGGATTCGGAGAGAATGAAATTAATAATCCAGGTAGCTGAAATGAGATGGCTTAGGGAAGTAGCAAGAGTGACATTAACGAACCGAGTGAGATATACTATGATAAGGGAGACCTTCAGCATGGAGCTGGAAAAATATATCAATTAAGATAGTTTGGCCAAGTCTTACGAATGCCACAGGAACGACACCAACATTTATCTTCCTTCGGAGGGAAAGCGGCCCAGATTAAGTTATGAAAACAGCAAAAACTCCATGAAGAGAGATTGACTCATGATTGGTTATCAAATACTGAAGCAGTGCAAGACAAGTGATGATGGATGTGACTTTGGGCCCCTGACCAATATTCTCTCAAATTTTAGATCACAGTAAATAACCTTCTGTGCAATTTTAAGGACCAATAGAAAATAGGAAAAACATTACCATACCAGTATAACGTTACTGGTAGGGCCTGAGTTGAAGACATTACTAATGAAAGTGTTTTTAAGATGCATAAATAAATCAAGAGAACTAACAACAACGATCGAGGAAAGCTGCACACTTCGGACACATACTCTGCAATGAGAAATATGATATTTTACAACTCATTATGCAAGGGGAGATAAAAGGCATCAGTGGTTCAATGTCCAAAATGTTGGCGAACTTATACAGAATAAATCAATATACCGCAACATGGTAGCCAACCTTCGATAGAAGACGGCACACGAAGAAGTCTTGTCAAAAATCGTATGTGAATAAATCAATATACCGCAACATGGTGGCCAACCTTCGATAGAAGACGGCACACGAAGAAGTCTTGCCAAAAATCGTGTGTGCGCGCACTATGATGCCACTCGCACACCTGAGGGAGTACATTGCCCCCGACCCTCCTAGGGTATGGGGAAAAGTATGATGAAATTATCAAAGGGAAAGAAATAAATATTAAAAATTAAATACTCCACATACTTGAGCTTTCTGTTGAAGGTCATATCGCAGTACTTGCACTTGAAGCCAAATTCTCCAGTGTGATAAAACATGTGAGCGCGTAGCTGCGTGCACTGGATGAAAGACTTTCCACACATGTAGCAAATGTATGGTTTGTGTTCCATGTGCACCATCAAATGACGGTTTAGGGTCTCCTTGGCAGCAAAACGTTTGGCGCACTGCAAATGAAAAATTAAAATTTTGGACAAATTGGAGAATACTATTGTAGAGCAACAATGCTGAAACATACAACTTACTCAATACATCATAATAATTGCAGACAATTTTTATTCAGTCAGTCCCCAACCACTGACTGACCATTAAGGGTCCATACGCATGACATATGATAGTGTGGAAGGATGGGCTGCAACGGATAATTCAAATCTTAAAAAGTCCTGGACCGCAGGAAAGATATACAAAAATTATTCCATACTAGAGTAATTGAAATATAAATTATTTAATGTGACTAAAGTCAATTGCTTGTGGATGCTAAGTTGTTATTGCATTGTTCGCACCATAAACTGGTGATTACAGTAAAACCGCGATATAACGAAACCCGATATAGCGAAAAATAACGTATATCGAAAAAAAAATCGAAATTTAGTCCCTAAAACCAATTTTTCATACAAAAATGCATTTATATAACGAAATCCCGTTAATATTTATAACAAAATCATTTTAGTCCCGTACAAAAAATTCCAATACATTTACGTAAATTTATAACGAAATAAAAAAAATTAAAATATTAAAATATTATTTCGCACTTACAAAGCCGCGCCGCTGCATCTGCCGTATGCGAACGGTTTTATGGCCTTTTCGGCGGTGCGCGGCGGTCTACCAACAAGGTAGTAAAACAATTCAAACTTCTTCTTGGGTTCATAGTATCATATTTTGAAGTGGTTGCCGCCGTTACCGGTAAGTACCTTCGTAATTTATATACGACTCATTTTATAAAAATGCCGCATTTCAACTGTCAAATTTTTATTTTTGAATTATTTTTTATGTTTCATGCCCAAAACTATGTTTGAAGCGGTTCTACATTTAAACACAATTAAAATATTGTTTTGTGTTTGCAATATTCTGGAATTTACAAAAATATCTTCCAATTGGTGTTGAATAGGTTCTGTTCTTAATTTAATTCCTTTGATTATACATTTGCTTATCTGTTTTAATAACAAAACTACTAAAAATATGTAGGTATTCAGTTCCCTATGGCCTTCTTCCTCCTTTGTTTGCAGAATTTGCGATCTTTTTTGAAGCCGCGCAACATTTTTTTGCGACGACGCGTAATATATAGTAGGATTTTTTTTATTTATTTCGTTATATGTGGGAATTCGTTATTACGAATTTTTATTTTTTGGGCCCTTAGATTTCGTTATATCGCGGTTTTACTGTACTCGGAAAAGTTCCCATTCAATTACCATTGAAAAGGCACAACAAACGTACTTTTCATTGATGCGCTAGATATTAACTTGATATAACGTTGGGCTTTTGTTGGCTATGGGGAATTCGCGACAAACTAGGCCGGGCACATCAAACTAACTAACTTAACCATCATGCCGTTTCTCCGTAGGGGTAGGCAGAGAGGATAGAGCACCATACTCTTCTATTCCGACACTCAATTCTCGCTTTGTCCACATTCATACAAGCTCGTTGACTATCGAGGTGCCTTCCTCAGTCCTCTATTCTGGTGCCATCGACACTTGTGTCACATCTTTCTAGATTCTTTGGCTAGATATTAAATACAACATTTCAAAGAATTCCCTTTTTGGGTTACTTGTGGCGTACAAAACAGAGAAAATGTCCTTAAAGGTCCTTGAACCCTCTCAAAGTACGTTGTTAAAACAAGAAACTTTCAAAATAAGTAAATAATCTTACCAATTGCAAATGCAGTATGAATACCACTCCATAAGCTGAGTAAGCACCAAGAAAATTAAAAGGTTAGTAAAAATGAAATAAGTTATTTGAATAAATTATTGCACACTCAACCAAAACAATGTGTATGTATCTACTGTTTGATTTATCTTATAAAAAGTGTAAATTAAGTATTAACACAACACTTTTCAATTGTGTTTGAATAGCATAAAGGTAAAATTTGGATTTATCATATCAAAATTGAGTAGTTGAAAGACAAAATATAATTACAATCTGTTTCAAATGTTAATTTTGTAATATTTTCATCTAGCTACAATTCACCTTCATATCAGCTCTATGTTCATAGCTATTGCTTCTTAAAAATTAGCATTAATTTCAAAACCAATTTATATCCAAACATTAACTTGTCAGAGCTTTGAAAAACAACAATGGCAACCATTATTTATTAAGATTCAAAACCAACCTGGATGCAGCCGTTTGTAACAATTTTTCATAACATAGTTCCATAATAATTAAAACAAATTTAGATGAATCACTTAGATATATATACAGAAAAATCTATCCGCTGAGAAAATATAGTCTTCACCGGAACTCGGAAGTCCAAATTTCTGTGCCGGTGGACAACTTTACCGATTAAGCTATAATTACCTTATAAATTGTCAGATTTCATCTAGATTTGTATTATTAGTGAGACATCTACTTTTTCCGTTGGAAGTGACCATCTTTTTAATTATATATGTAAATGTTTCTCTCAATAGAATCTGCATAGGAAGTTCTAGGTTCGAATATTGGTGGATTTTTTCTGTATATCTTTCTAAATGACTTATCTAAATTTGTTTTAAATAATGTGTCATTAAAATTATACCAATACAAAAATGCTGTAAACACTTCTCTATCAAGGTAATCTCCTCGCAAACTGGTGACATAAACAAGTGGGTAAACAAGCAGGGTTTTGCAAATTTGCCATATCTCATAAACATAAACAAATTTTAAAAAGGCACTCTTATTGGGACACCTTCATAAGTTTTGATATTTAACTACTCAATTATATAATCAAAATGAGGTGTGTTGAAGGTCAGTAGTGTCTGAGCAGATAATCACCTGATTACACTGGTGAGGTTTCTCTCCCGTGTGACACCTCTCGTGTTTATTTAAAGCGCCTTTAGATTTGAACGCTTTGGGACACTCCTTGCATTCAAATGGTTTTTCACCTGAAAATATTGCATGGTAAATTCAACAATAAGGGAGAAGGATTGATAAATGAACAAAATAAAATGGATAAAAGAGGACAAGTACATAACACAATGAAAACAACTTATAATAAAATGCAACCACGTGATGATGACATGTTTGCAAATTATGAAGTATTTGAAGGTGCATATATTCAATGTTTACTTTTGATTCAAGCGGGCAGATGCATCAGGTCAAATTGAAAATTAAAAAGTGCATGTAAAACAGTTGACGTATTATTAATTATTGACTTTCTTAATTGTTAATATTCGCATTTTACATCCTTAATTTTGTATTTTCATGTCACATTTGAAATATAATATTTTTATTTTGTTCTAATTTTTTTCCATACCTTCTGGATAAATGATTATCTATTGTATATCAATTAGATTTTCATGTAAGAAATAACACATCTAACACTTCTGGGTGTAACTGGTGTACTTTAAGTTTCAGAATTCCATAGTTCTGAAATTATCACACCAATACATAATAACAATAACTTCTATTACTATATGTGCCCATATTATAAAAGTGGTATAAGTCATATTTCTTTCGTTTCGAGATATATAAGGGTCTGTGTTTGAATTGATTAAAAAATATTTTATATTACACAATACAATGTTTCAAAATTTATTTAGTCTACTACATTTTTTTATAATTTATTTTGACATATAAATGATGCATGTAGCTCATAAGGAAATAAAAAATTTAAGGTTTGACTTAACTCTATTATCAAAATAAACACTAACAAAATTCCATTGAACATCGTAACAATACACTGAATATAACGCTTCAAATTTTTCACAATTGTTACAATTTATAACATATTATATTAATTTAAAACAATGTGGCACAAAATAATTGATAAACTCATTTTTTTAAATTTCTTGACTTAAACCACTTTCATAATAATGGGTACATATGAAAAAAGCTAGCTTAGGTTTTAGAAATATATAAATACATAGATTCTAAGTAAGCGGCATAGTTAAATTTTTCTTAATATTTTGAACCTGTCCAAGAATCTATTCAGAAGAATAGAAATGAAAATACCTGTATGATTCCGCATATGAATGGCCACCATCGTCTTTCCCTTAAACTCCTTCTGACAATAATCACACTTGTAGATCTTCTTGGCGAATCCCTTTCCGATGTGCATGCGCAGATGGTCTCGCAGGTTGTCCTTGCGCGTGAATTCTACCCCACAAACCTGACAAAGAAATAAATTACATTAAAATGCCGTGTTATATGTTAACTCACTCGACCAATGATGTATCGTGTAGATTTAAATATTTCCTACTGTACGTTGTTTGTTTTGTCTCCAAAATATTGTTGTGTTGCCATTCTTCATCGTGATAAGAAACTCTAAGTGTCGGACTCTCCATAAGATCAGGCCTATAATGTACACAATGAAAGAATAATTTGCAGAATTTTCGACGCGTCACCAAAACTTCTGCATTGATGAAAGCCTTCTGCTCGTCAAAGGTCGGCTTTCATTTCGTCAGTATATTGCCGTGTTTCGAAACATACCACACTGAAGAAGAGTTTTAGGTAAGCATCACATTAAACACAGTAATATTAGTGTAAATAAAATATTCTAGGTAAAGATCAAATCAAGTATAACAATAGTGTTTGACTTTGACTTTGATATCATGTCTTAATAGGGTACCGGGTCCGACGAGCCCCTTGTCCCTTCATCGGGAGTATGCCTCAGTGCCTGAAATTTTTTATTTTTAGAATCACAACAACAAAAGGTAACAATCTACAAATATCATGTGGCAGGGAACTGCTAGTGGGCGCAGTGAATTATGCCTCTAAAGGACGGATTTTGGACGTTTAGTTTAGCACATCATGTTTAGATAACGAGTTGATGGTTGGATTGGGGTGCTTTAAAAGTCCATCGTAAAAACGTTTGGAGATTTGTGTAATAAACTCTTTTACAGGGAGAATGCTCGACTCGTGATGAAGTTGTGTGAGCCTTATCCATTTAGGTGCATCCAGCGCTAACCGGATACACTTATTCTGGAAGGTCTGCAGTTTCTCCATGTTTGTGGGAGCCGCGTGACCCCAGATGGGGGCTGCGTATAGGAGTATAGGCCGTAAGACAGCCTTGTATAAGAGGAGCTTGTTGTCTGTGGCAAGATTGCTATTCCTAACAGTTGTGTTAATAAAATCTGAAGTCGTACTTTCAAAAACAAATACAGAATAAATAATAATTTCCCAAACGTTATGGCCTGGCAACACTATAAACTTTTATTTTTTCCTTTTTTTCATCTCAAAACCGTACAAAATTGCAGTCGATGGACGCTTATGATAAAATAGAAGCTCCATGTTTTTTTTTTAGTTATACCAACGTTTTCATGTTTTTTTCATAAAAATAAAATTTGGAAAAAGCTAATCCATGAATTTTGAATTTTACGAATTTTGGCACCAATTGGTGGTATGATGCTGTTTCACCTAGTACTTTTTCTGGGCAGCTTACAGTCAATGAAACGTATTTGCACAGGGTATACAAAATTCAAATATGGTTTATTATTTAATCTAACACAATTTTTTCTATGAATTAAAAAAAATATTTAGATAATAAAAAAATAAAGTACCCTATTGCCATGAACTATGATTATTAGAATTAATAGTTTTATAGAATCGAACTTTATGAAAAATGAAGTCATGGAGATTAAAATAAAAGGAAATGTATATGAATTTAATAATTTAATTCTATATTTATATCTTACTTTTATACCTACCTTGACATTATTTTAAAACTTAAATACTCCCCGATTCAAACACGAGAATTGATTTCTTTATTAAGTTGGGTAATTTTGAGTAAAAAAGAAAAATTATAATTAATTCAGTTATGTATATACAATATATAATATGTATAATAAAATAAGTTTAAAATAAATTTAAATAAAAAAATCTCTTCACGGCCGAATAGCTAATAAAACTACACAGGAAACATCTCTCGAGTTAATTGGATTCAGATTTTTCTTTCAAGAACCAAAAAACCAAATATTAAGTCCAAAAAATTAAAAATCTATAATTATCAATATATTATAATATCAAGTCTTCTGCGTGAATTACCTGGCAGGGCAGACTGGCCTTTGACCTCCCGTCACATCCTGTCTGCGCCAAGTGCCTTGTTAGGTTGTATAATCTCGAAAAAGTCTTTTTGCAGTGGGAGCATGAGTGTCTCTTGGTATTGCCACTATGCGACTCCATATGCTCTATCATCGTCGCCTCGTTATTGCATGACACCATACATAACTTGCACTGGATAGCTCCTTCTTCCTTGGAGTGATATTTACTCAGGTGGACGTCAAGCGAGGGTTTCAGCTTGTAGGATTTATTGCACGGTAAGCATTTGTAATTGGCAGCCTGAAAATGTTGTCATGTATCAATTTTTATTCTTTTAATATAAAATAAAAATATGTTTTTTCTGAAGCTTCCAAATTGTGTTAAAAAAACACATTTAAAAGCGAATAACATTTAATAAGATTCATGGGTTCAAGAACGTTGTTATGGATATTTAGTATCTTTATAGACAACCAGGGAAGAAAATTTCCACAAAACAAAAGAACACATGAGCTTGAAATAAAATTAAAATGATGTTTAAGGAAATAATTTTAAAAACAATGTAGCATAATCATTTTTTATACAATATTTGTAGGATTCAACAACCAGTGATAATTTAATAAAGTATAAACTTACTTTATGTGCTGTTTCAGTACTTTCTCCACAGCACTCACAAACATCATCCTTTTCAGCAACTTCTTCTTCAGAATAGGAATCTGATATGTTTACTTCTTCATCAAACTCATACGGGTTCTCAGATTTCTTATCCACATTATCTACATATGCGTCATTTTCCATATTACTTTGTTTATCTGACACAGTTTTAGATACGAGATTCAAATTTGTAGAATTTAAATCATTGTGATTCTCAGACAAATTGTTGTCTTTTCTTCCTGGCATCGTGAGGCAGATATCGGATGAAGAGTCATTACAAAATTTAAGATGCCGCTTCAGCCCCAGGGTGGTCGTGTATTTCTTATTGCACTTGTTGCACATATACTCGATAATGGATGTCTTCACATCAGCTATTTGCTCGGCGGGGCCCCCATTTTCAGGATTTTTTATTATGATTATCATTTCATCTTTCGCCATGTTGTTGGACGAAATCCGGGCAGATTTTCTTATTTTACTCATGATGTTTTGTTACGGAACGAGAAATATGAAACCTAGAGGAAAAAAATACAAAAAATGTGAATATAACTTTGTTTCAATGTCGTTCATAGAGAGCTGCATTTATAACAGGCAGCCTAATTTCCGTACTTATTGTAAAAAATTGACAAATACCTGTATTTTTCACACGTAATTTACCTGTTGCATGTTATTATTTACAACCTAAAAAGCTACAACTTATAACGTAGAACATGAAGATATTCTAATAAACCATTAAAATGTCACAAGAATTTCATTTTGACCGTATTCAACGAAGAATTAGAATTAAGGAAAATTGTTTACCTAAAAAATCGCGGAAAATACGGGTACATGAAAAAAAATTTTCAACTAATATGTCAAATATAAATCAGTCGGCGTTATCCCAAAATGTCAAACACAAATAATACAAACATACCTGCTCCTGTAATCCACCAAAATTAACCATAAGAGAATACCGATGGACTAGTCACCAGGCGCTGCGGCCATTTGCAAGGATGACGCCCGTTCAATTAAAATCTACGTATGTAGGAACTTTACTAATGAATATTAAAAAATATATAATTAATACAAAACACATATTTCAGACGTCATTTGTTTACAGAAACAAAAAACAAACACAATTTAAGATGAGAATCATTTTTACAACTACAATTCACTATTTTTAATACGTTTGATGTAACCGACGCGATAATGATACGAGCACGTCAAATTCAATAATAAATAATTCGAATGATATCTCGAACGGATGAAGGCCAAATTTTTCTCCGCGACCGGTAGTCCAGGCAGAATAGGAAACGCCGATTTGACGAAAAACAGACCATCGTCATCGGAGCCACATGGCCGAAGTCGTTATATTATTAACAATAAGCTGGGCTTGGTATTTTCTCAGGAAACGAGTCGGTTTATCTTCTTTAGTTATAAGAAAGTATTGTCACTAAGATTTATCTCACCTATGGGTGAAATCTGTCGTGGAGGAGAGCAGCAGTATCATCCACAAAACCAATATATCACGCTGGAGTGACATTAATTGCGTCAAGGCCATTAGTTTGCGAGTTAATTTGCAGCCAACAAGCGAGACAAAAGACCTAGTGCGCGAGTTGTAGATAAAGAATGGCTTCCTAGAGTCTACAGATTATATCTGGTGACCAATGAAACTGATGGCTATCGAAGAATGAACCATTGAAGAACCGCCCATTCTGAGAGAATGGACCAACCATCTGGTGCGAACACACCCTCACCGCGGATGCTTTAAAAGCGAATAGAACGCCATTGTTATCAACAGTCACCAGTGGTTGACACCGCGGAAGACTTATCGGCCGATATTCGGTCGAGGAACAGCGGTCAATAGTTGGTGACCGTATCAGAAGTCTGGAGACAAGTGAATCGACAGTTAGCGTCGGTACTAGAACCACCCATTACAAGTATAGCAGAAGTCGAAGGATATACAGCCACAGTCCGCCACAGGATCCGGGAGAACGCACAGACTGCCACGGAAATTAGGAGAGCACCCAGTCGATCTCACAATTTAAAGGAGATCATCACGGAATTGGAGGAGAGCCCATCAGGATAGTCCCCCGAGGAGAACCCAGCAGTAAACTAGATAGGATCAGCCAGCAGCTCTGCCACGGAGGAGACCTCAATCACTGATAACTAACATGAGGTAAATAATAATTAATCTAAGTTATTATTAAGAATATATACCTATTCATTCATATGTAGTGATAAATAAACGATTGATCTTTTTGTTTTGTGTCTATATTTTCACCTGTCTCATTCTCATAACTATAGTGTAATATCTATGTAATACCTGGAAATAATCGCGGAGGAAAATATTATCAGTGCGGGGCCGCTCTAATAAAATGATTTAAAGACCATTCATCTTGATAGAGCGGGTTTGATGACGATGATAATTTTAGAGAGATGTTCTTAGAGAGGAGACAGGTGAATATTCAAAACACAAATAACACACAGATTGATTGTTTATTTTCTACAACACATAACACACAAATGGGCAGGTAGAATTTCTTATAATTAACGTAATCTAATTACGATTACCTCACATTAATGACGAGATGTGTTGCTGAAGGGCGGTGTCGCCGCCCGCATTTCTTTCGTCCTGATGTCTACTAGGCTGAAAGCCCTCGTCACTTTATCACCCTGGTACCCGCTTGGCCAAGCATCCGCGCTGCCATCGAGGTCACGGTCCACTCCCTGTCTCTCATGTCGTGGTGTTAGTTGCTTTGACTTCGGTTTTTCTCCGTACGATTTGAGAAGGCGGTCCGAGGCTACTGGTGAACCCTCTGAGGACCATCTTTCACTGACCATTTCGCGGCTGTCTTCAGCGAACTCTCTTATACTCATACCATGCTGTTTCGGCGGACTATCCGCGAGGGATCTTGTCGGATTGTCTCTGTCAAGTTTTCGACACGAACTCGAACTCGAACTGTTTTGAACTCGAGGCGGACTTGTGTCCGAGGCCGGCTGATGGGCCCTTCGCTTTTATTGTTTGTGGCAAGGGTGTGTGTGTCTTCTGGTGTCTCCACCTGTCGGCTGGATCTACCCTTGCAAGACTTGTGCCATTATATAGGTCCATCCTTGGCGACGGCGTTACGCCCTCATTTTAGGCCCAATTTGGTGAGTGGCTCTAGTTTAATGGTTATTTCTTAGATAAGGGAATCCTAGGAATTTATTATTATTGTAAAACGGATTTCTCTCTTTGGTTGTTATTTCTCCCACCCGAATATAAATTATTACATCCAATTAAAACAATGAATCTTATACTACAAAAGACGATAGCCAGCTCTTTTAATGATTATTGCGCAATTCTAAGTCGACATAGTCCCTAGGTAATTACTCACGTCCGCCACTCGTCCGAAAGTCTTTTGTTCAGACTACGGTTTCCACGCCATATGGCTACGTTGGCGGTGATTTTGTAGTGTGGTGTATATTAATCTCCTAACTACCAACCCCTCTCATTACGTTAAAGATCGATAAATTATATGCGAACAAACCTCTATGGAGTATTTATTTTTTAGTGTAATAAACAAAAATAGTTTCATAGAATAATAAATACTCATAGATAATTCGCGCCAAAAGTTTCAGACTTGTCAAAATTTGGTCGTTTGCGTTTGATAGTGCATAGAATAGAGATATATTGCTTGCTCGTTTAATGCTTGATCTCTAATTGTCATTGTCTCATTTATCATAATCTTAATCAATAATAATGGAAGGATTCGATGATGCCGGGGTATTCTTTTCGGATAATTTTGCCACTGAAGTGGATTCAAATGCTTCTACAATCAACCTTCAAGGAGTGAAGAAAAAGTTCAAGGAATTCATTCGGCAGTTTCACGAAGGAAACTTTAATTACAAATACAGGTTTCTATAACACGATATGTCATAAACTTTAATGTGGTGAAGATGTTTGTGTAAATGTTATTTGTTTTTTGTCTTCAGAGATTCCCTAAAGCGCCAGTACAACCTCGGCCAGTATTGGATCGAAATCAATATAGAGGATTTATCTAGTTTTGATGAAATGTTAGCTGAGAAAATTTACAAACAACCTGCAGAACATTTGCCCATCCTGGAGGATGCGGCTAAAGAGGTATATGTCAGGCTTATGGATTATAAATTTAAGCTGGTTATTACACTATTATGTGTAGTATTCCATATCGCGACCAAATTTCATTTGCTTTTTTTTAGCTTTCACAAAATAAATGTATGCCAATATACTTCAGGTTTGTGTCTCTTTTTAATAGGTTGCGGATGAAATTACTTCCCCTAGACCAGAAGGGGAGGAGAAAGTTGAGGATGTTCAAGTTCTCCTTTCATCTGATGCCAACCCAGCCTCACTCAGAGACATGAAGGTACTGTAACCACGTCCTTGTTTCTATTTATTAGAGCAAATAGGTTTAAACTGTCCCAACACTTACAAATAATTTATTTTATTAAATTTATTTTTCATAAATTCCTCGACATTTTTAGTTCATTATGTTTATTTTAGTGTAAAAACACTTTTTGTTTATCAGTTTGTTAGTATGTACTATTCTTTAGTTTATTATCTTTATTTTTATATACTATTTTTTAATTTCTATGATACTCTTTCATATTTAACTCCTAAGAAACTTAACTGGTATTCTTTTAATATATCATATATTATGAGGCATTCCATGTGAAATCACCTAATTTTAAAATAAATGGTTTGACTATTTCAGATATTTTATATTTTTAGAGAGAAAAAAAATATATTTTTATCTGCCACCATCTTGGATCTAAGCTCAATTTTCGTCGCAGCGACAGAAAAACGAGGCTTTGCAGAAGTTTTGTAAAAATATATTGTTCTCAAAAGATTTTGATTTTTACAAACATAAAGAAGACGAGGGTTATAGACAATGTACAGAAATGATAGAAAATTATGCATAAACCACAACATAAATGACCTTGAAATATGCCAAATTTGAATGCATAATCACCAGTTTTGATGACCTTTCAACGTGACTGGGGGTTGGAACCACAAGATCGATTTTTTTTATTACAACTATGGCTAGTAGAGTTCCCAGCTATGAAGAATTAAAGTATGTGTTAGGAACCTTTTCAAAATTTAAATTTTTGCTGATTTCAAAGTCAAATATCTCAAATGGGGGGACGAGATAAAAATTTAAGTTTTTGCCCAAGGGTACGTGTACTGATACTTAACTAAACCTGTAAGTTTCATTTTGTGATTCAAGTTGGTTTAGGAGTTACAGTTTCCATATATTTATAGGGTACTGTTTTATAACATTGGGTTATCGTATGAAATAACCAAGCGCTCAGTTAGCCTGTGTCTTTCAAGGGCCAAAGTCGATGGTCTAATTTGTTATGCTGATTTGTAATAATGATAAGGAGGTCCCAGGAAAGATGGTCAAGGCGGGAGCAGAGACAAGAAAAATCTGTATACTTGTTTTCTATCGATGTGCTGCAGTGGAAATGAAGCTACAGTGTGCTTTTTATTATTTCATTGTCTGGGGCCCAGGAGCGCCTGGACCTCTGTAATGATGCCGGACCAATGGGGCGAGGTTTACAATCTCCATTTAGCCCCGGTGGTCTGCTCATCGATCCCACCGACCCTGGCTGGCGTGAATACCGTGCCGGTCATTGTCTTACAATTACAATGCACGAATAACAGGTTGCGGTATATCGCGGGGTCTTAAACATTTATTATGAATCCTGCCCGCGATATCCAAGAGTGGGCGACTGCTGTAATTTATTAATTAAACATAAAGGCAAAAAACATGGTTTTGGCATACCGCAGGCATTTTAACATTTTATTTATTGAAACTGGCCCGTCGGTATCCATGACATATCAAAAATAAATAAAAGGTGTGATATATAGTGGGAAGCGGCTTATTTCACCGTCAACTTGGCCCACGGTATTAATCATACAAGGCTGGGGAAGTAGTCCAGGATCATATCAACGGCGACCCCTCGAGGACCGCTGATAATATTATGAGCGAAGTGTGCAGGTAGCCCAGGATTATATCAACTGTTTTCGGCGGCCCCCCAATAAACGCTGATAATATTATAAGCGATGTGTGTGCTTCGCACTATGGCACTCCTCAATCAAATAGTTCCCTGGATGCGCAGCGCCACTGAGTATTCTCTAGTTTAGCGGCTGCTCGCAGGCCCATCAACAACAACAGATGCCACAATGAATTTTGTGACGAATCATGTGATCTTTCCCACGAGTCAGCCTTTGCTTTGCTACTGCTTATAATATTAGAAAAGCAGCGAAAATATTGATTCATGTACGCATCTCTGTATAAGAATATTGTATGATGAAAAAAAAGTTATTATTATATGTTTGAATGGTAGTAAAAGTAGTAAGTAATAATATTATTTTTCAGTCAGAAACAGTGTCTCGACTGGTGAAGATCCCGGGAATAATAGTGTCAGCTTCAGGAATCAAGGCTAAGGCCACCAAGATATCCATCCAGTGCCGATCTTGCAAAAATGTGGTCCCCAACCTGCCCGTTAAGCCCGGGCTCGAGGGTTATCTTATGCCCAGGAAATGCAATATGTAAATCAAGTTAACAATCTTTAACTTTATTTTAATTAGTTTTACTTTAATGTTAAAGTGTGGATTTTGCTTTACAGTCATACCCCGTTAATCAACACTGCTTGGTTCCACAAAATGTTGTAGATTAACAAACCAATATGTGTCCATAATTTATTAAAATTTCGAAAATTAAATAAGTAGGGTCTATTAAATCAAAATATATTTATTTATAATGGATTGTGTGGAGCTAAATATCTTAACGGCAATGCACCTTACACATACACAAATATTAAAATAACATTCTAGGCATAATTGCTACTTTAGCATTGGGTGCCATTTTAGAGTTGAAATTAACTCAACAATAACATATGTCAAGCCGGCATGCTCTATAATGCAGACTGAGTGCATAACCTCGAAATTAGTGTGCATGTGTACATCTTGTAGATATTAATGTCGGTTGATTGTATCATCAAAGTGGAATGGCGGGTTATGACTGTATTTTCAATGATCTCTAGTCACCAAGTGACAGTGAACTCCTGTTTTTTCAATTTAAATATATATATTTTTTTAGCAAAATACAAAAAAGTTTCATGATATCTATACCCTTTGCATTAAAATTATGAATCTCACTTGTTTGTTACTACCAGATTTCTTTAACATTGCTGAAAAAATCTACTATTAATGAACTTGCATGTTTGTAATAGTAAAATTATGAATAATTTCAAATTACCATTATACAATATGCCATTAGTTTTATTTTTTTCTGTACATATAATATAATTTAAAATTAATTGCAATTATTACTCACAATTAATTACCTCAACGGCCCAGCGCCGAATATATCCATTGTAAAAAACTTTCCACCACAGCTAGTGACATATTTATCCGTCGTGATGTAATTTATTTATCTGACACGTCTTGTATTCTATCTTTGCTTTGAATAGCGACGTCTATCAGAGACCTTACTTCAATCCTTAAATATAAATACACACTTGTATTTTGTTCCTGGCGGAGTCTAGGTTAAAGGTTTTTTATACATCAGATTTTTTAAACATTTATTTGTGGAAACAATACACCAAACTGATATATTCTATTTATTTTAATATAATAGAAAATGTTTTTTTGATGAAAAGATATACATCATTTTAATAACATTTGAGTTTTTATTACTATAGCTGCAATTTTGCAGCTATTTAAGGAAGCAATCTTCTTTGTAAAAAAAATAATTCAGTGATACAACTAAAAAATTGAGGAAAAATCTTTGAGGGAGACTTTTTTTCATCACATTAATTAGAAATATACCTACTCTACAGAGAACAAACAGGCCGTCCAAAATGCCCTCTGGACCCATATTTCATCATCCCAGACAAGTGCCATTGCGTGGATTACCAGGTAAATAAAATCATAGTTTACTCTGCATAATGTTTTAAAATATATTTATGCTCAAATAATTTTCCCTTATTTTTTTTTATCTTGTACATTGTAAATTTTTTTTTACTCCAATAGAAGAGATAGCTGTCATCACTCTTTTTCATTGTCTTCTACACTGCTTGACATTAATCTTTGTTACCGAACCCGCACTGTATTGTGTTCAGAGAAAACATGTAATTGGTTGAATTTACTATTATTTTTGTTACTATCTTAACAATTGTTGATTAACTGTATGTTTTCCTGATAAATGAATTTAAAAAAAATGAATTATTAATTGAGTATTGACATTAAAAAACCTGGGCAACAACAAATAATAAAAATATATGTAATAATTCATTAATATTTTAGACTCTCAAGCTACAAGAACTTCCAGAAAGTATTCCTCAAGGAGAGATCCCTCGACACGTGCAGCTCTACTGTGAGAGGTAGGTCCTTGTAATGGAACATCCTTGCTTCATACAGTTGAATATAGCAATTTAATTCCAGATGCAGGTGCATGTGCACGTCATTTTACAATCAGTACCAACAATTCACACGGATCTTCTCTTACTTTTGTCATTATAACTAAAATTCTATTTTCTACATTTATGATTCATTCTGTTATTGGAGAGATTAGTTTTTCTTTCATAAAAATATAATTAAATTAACTATTTACAGTTGAACCTCGATTTTACATGGCCGGAATTCACGTTTCCCTTCATTTGCGTGTTATTTCTGAAGTCCCGTGTCATTTTAGTATATTTAAAATCCTGTTTTACGTTAGGCTTTCCCGTAATTTACATCTAAACCTTATTCGAATTTCAACAAAAATTAAATACGTCCAACGTAATAACATTGTATGTAGAGGAAATTGTGGACAGTCATATAAACGAAAAATTGACAGAAAAAGAACCTTTCGACGAAGAAGTGTCTGCTCATCCCATCAACCCAGTTCCTACAAAGGACGATGCTGCAAGTCATATTGAAGGCCTAAAAGCATATTTTACTAGCATTAGTATTATACTATCAGAAACCTTTAATTTAATTTATCATATTGAAAGAATTGTTCAAAAACAACATCGACAACAAAAAGCATTGCTTGATTTTTTCAGTAAACAATAAATTTTATTTTTCTATATTTTTTAAAATAATTTTTCCTGTTTATTTTATTTTTATTGGTACCTTCACAAACTTAAAATCGGGGCTCCACTGCATATTATTAAAATAATTATTAAAAAAAAAATTACCTCAAGGTATAAAATTATTTGTGTTGGTATATAATTTTTTTTCAGAAATACACTAGTGTAATTGACCGTATAATAGAATCTTGTACTTTGAAGATGAAAACAACTCATCTGTTAAGATCTAATAGCGCAAGTTCGCAGATGGGACTCGGCTCAAAAGTCGCATAAAGGACAGAGTTAAGCGAGGAGGGATTGATTTATTGTGAAACTGATACTTACTGCCAAATTTCTGAGACGAGAGATCGAAGTCTCATCTGTGTACATTGCACTACACTAGCAACACATTTTTTTTAAATTTTAATAAAAAATGTTAGTGTTGCATCATGTCATATAATTTTTTTATTTATCTATTTATTACTTTCAAGCCAAGCCAAAACTCTTAAGCAATACAGTTTGAATTAACTTGGATGCTAATTAGTGAGATTCATACCCGCCAACCTTTATTATCAATTGCAGACTTGATTGTTCACCTATTTAAAACACAAATTATCTTATGTGTACAAATCTTTGTATTTTATATATTTCTATTTTCAGATATCTCTGCGAGAGAGCAGTGCCTGGGACACGAGCGTGCATTCTTGCTATTTATTCTATAAAGAAGGTCTCCAAATTAACCAGGGTATGTATATTATTTACTTATTATTTTTAAAATCATAAAAATTGACAGTATTTCGTTCAATTGAGTTGTTATTTTGAAAGTTCATAATTGTCTTGCCTGAGAATCAAATCTGTAATCCATGAAATACTCAACTTGCAAACCGTAATACACATAACTCGAAATTGAAAAAACTCAAAACCAGTTTTGTGTAATTGACTTGTATATAATACAACACCTTCATAGAATATGTTTAATGAATAACTCTCTGGCATTATTTCAATTTGCCAATTGTAAAAAATAAAATGATGTATATTTTTTAAGAACACATTCTTATTGCACAGTTGTAATTATTCAGAACATAGGCTTGTAATGTTTTAAATACTAATTTAATGTATTAATTATAAATATATATATAAAAAATGAAAATATTTTATTTATAAAAAAATTATTATTATATAAATAAACCTATAAAAAAATAATACTATATAAACTGCAAAAAAAAAAAACTTCTACTAAAAAGTGATCATAAAAAAAATAACTATAACTAAATTAAAATTAAACTCACATAAAATATATAACTACCTAAATGAAATAAATCGAAGTAACAATAGAGAATATAAAATGAAATTAAAATTAAACCCGTAAAGTATCTACCTAAATAAAATAAATCGACGTAGCAAAGAGTAAAAGTAGAACCACTGACAACAAGACCAAAACACAAAATGACTACAAATTCAAATTACAGTTAAATCTTGTTTATTCGAAGTTGAGGGGATTGAAAATCAAGATAAAAGTTTGAATAACGATTTAGGATAATGAATATAAAAATTTCAAAAATTCAATTATTTTTAACATACTAACTTTTTTCATAGCAAGTAATTATATACACCTATATCCAGACATTTAAAATTAACAAACAAGTTGTCAAAATACAGTGTAAACAAATCACAATATTATTTTTAAAAAAAAAACACTATTATAATGGACTATCTTTTCGTGCCATTTTTAATAACGACATAATAGTCGAACTTGTCAACCCGCTATTTCTCCGCTGAAGTTAGTGACAAAAGTTTCCCGCGCTTTTAAAACATTTGTTTTGTGGTGGTCGTGGTGACATTGGCACTCGCCTTTCAACATTAAAATTCTTTCTGTCATCATGTTTCATATTGTCGACAACCTCATTAATGAGGTTGCGTATTTTTCTGTTAATTTTGTTTTGGATAATATTTTTTGTCAATCTCTTGTATTAATTTTAGCAACTATCGGCGTTTTGTACGAGTTTCACATTAAAGCTATTAAATTATAAAAATGTTTTAATTTAAATTTAATGAAATACGGAAAAGTCTAAGGAACGCAAACCACGCATTCGCGTATTTATATTACAAATTAGAGATAAAACAATGGCAATAAAATAATTAACAAGGTATGAGAAAATCTGGGAAACGTTAACTACACATTCTTTAAAATGCCTTGACATTAAACTTAAATAGAAAGAGAAATGTCTGTATTAAAATTAATACAAATGAAATAATTTATAAAACACGGAAAAGTCTGAGGAACTCAACGGTGTACCAACGTTTGTACAACAAAATATACAAACGCTACGTAAACAAAAATAATTATGGTATTAATACAGAACAGAAGATTGGCAAGCACTGACATTCGCAGCTAGCAGCTGGGAGAACTAGAGAACTGCGTTACCTATAAGGGCGCAAATATAATATTTGCTATATTTTTCTAATGTAAAGAAAACGAGCGAGAGAAAAAAGCATGCGACCTTAAGTTAATGCGTCACGGTAAAAAATAAATATTTTAAATCGGGGACGCACAAGATATATTTGTCATCTTTTCTAGTATACTGAGAGTGAGTGAGAAAACAAACAATGAGAATTAACTTTATGTGTTGTGAATCGGTATAGGGGCGGAACTCCCATTTGGATGGTCTTTGACTTTGAACAAGCACAACCCATTTAAAAAGAGTTCATTTTATTGCACCCATTGAAAGAATACCACTTTCATTTTTATAAATGTCAAACAAAAAAAATTCTGCGAAAAACGTATCACAAGGGACATTTTGTACGGATAAATTAAGTTCTGTCAGAAATATTTTAATTCATTAGGCGGGAAACTTGTTATTTGGAAAACGTATTAAGCATAAAAAAATACGTAATTTATATGGGACTTATTCAGGACCGAAAAATGTAATCCAATTAGGCGTGAAAACGTATTAAAGGTGATCGTATTAAGAGGGTTTCACTGTATATGTATATATATAATCAAATTTATATGTATAGCTTTATAATTAGTACATTTAATTAGTATTTGATATATACTTTAACAATATTTGAGTATGAACACACAATTACTAAATTACAATTACAGAATTACTAAAATTGAAAATGGACTTTTCAGGGGTATTCTAGTATAATGTGCTAATCATTTGTCATATATACAGATAAAGAATATAGCTTTCAATATTTCTAATAAAAATAAGATTCTCATTAGTGACATCTTGCTGTTTTAGGGAAATGAATATTAAATTTCAGTCCATAGATGGCAACAGCGAAGTGTAGTTAACACTCGGAAGTGTTTCTACATGGTAGCATATATAGAATTTCCAAAAATTTTATAGATATGAAAGTTGATTGAGTAGAATGGTGAACGTTACATTGTGTAAAGTGATCACTTAAGCCGGCCGAAGACAGCTCGTAAGCCCTGTAATACCCATACTTCCATATTTCCCATATAATAGTTTTGTCTCTATGAGATATCTATAATTTGTCTTGATATATATTTTTATTGATTTGAACTTTATTTCATGTTCACACATGTTATTTCCCATATATAGTAGCAAAAGCACACAATATTACGTAATGTTGAATTAGATTCTATTATTCAACATGTCACATTATAAAAATTATACATTAAATAATTAATAATTAAATATTATACATTATTATAAAAAAGTTTACTTCAAATGTAACACATGCCCATAACAGATATCAACAGGATACCAGCCATTAAACATATTCTGTGTTTTATGACTTAAATCAGTTATATTAACAAATTTCTTTAGTACAATTTGTGTCAATTTCAATGCATAGTATGTAATTTGTATTCAAATATCCAACATGTGTATACAGTAAAACCGCGATATAACGAAATCCAAGGGACCAAAAAATAAAAATTCGTAATAACGAATTCCCACATATAACGAAATAAATAAAAAAAATCCTACTACTATATGTTACGCGCCGTCGCAAAAAAATGTTGCGCGGCTTCAAAAAAGATCGCAAATTCTGCAAACAAAGGAGGAAGAAGGCCATAGGGAACTGAATACCTACATATTTTTAGTAGTTTTGTTATTAAAACAGATAAGCAAATGGAAAATCAAAGGAATTAAATTAAGAACAGAACCTATTCAACACCAATTGGAAGATATTTTTGTAAATTCCAGAATATTGCAAACACAAAACAATATTTTAATTGTGTTTAAATGTAGAGCCGCTTCAAACATAGTTTTGGGCATGAAACATAAAAAATAATTCAAAAATAAAAAATTTACAGTTGAATCGCGGCATTTTTATAAAATGAGTCGTATATAAATTACGAAAGTACTTACCGGCAACGGCGGCAACCACTTCAAAATATAATCGTTAACATTGTTCACTTAAAATAATCGTTTATTTTCCTCTGTTTAGTTTTAACATTTCTTTCACTGTCTCGTATAATTATTTTAGCCAATGCATCGCAATCATCGAAGCAGATGAGATTTCATTGCTTTCCTCATTCAATGTGTCATTTTTGGTTAAAGTTTTGCGGGAATTATCACGTACTGAAGCCATTTTAAGGTTTCACAAAATATTAGGAAATGTACTTTAAATAATAAATTACGCTACACTAGTATGTATACGCAGATTTCAGTAAACACACGAAAACAATAATTAATAGAAACACAAAATGCCGTACAAAAATAGTCCATAAAGTATTTTAACGAATTATTTATATTATTGACGAGTTCACACGAAAACAATTGTCAAACGAAAGTGAATTTATGTAAATATTCAGTTCGGTCGTGCAATAATCGCGTTAAAAGCGGAACAAACTTAACTCTACAGACGTTACACTGAGACTGACATTCCCAATAAGTACATACTTACGACTGCGTTAGACAGTTGCTGAGAGACTCGATTGCTCCCAGAATTTACGAGGAGTGCTGTTCATAGCACCAAGTATCTTTGGAGCACAGGATATTAAAAAAGCCATTGCATGCCTATTGTTTGGAGGTATTTAAAAAAAAAATTATTGAATTTTTTATCATATTGGCTTGAATATAAAGCGACCTCAAATTTAATGCAACTGCTTTTTTTTTTACAAGGATTGAAAAGATAATGAAACATAATTTCATGAAATTCGTACAAATTATTTATTATTGCAAAGAATGTAATTTAATTTTCACTGCTGGATGACACATCAGAATCTTGTATTTATTTATTTATATAATAATGGTTATATATAATTTTTTCAAATTAATCAACTGAGCTTTGCATATCCAAACTAGGTAGGTATCTACTTCCCACGTGTTTAATAATAATTTAATTCTGTAAGATAGGTAGATACCTACCAATTATTCTGAATAAATTTGAAAAAGCTATTTTTTCTTGTCATATATAGCTATATTTCTTGTGTTATAATAATTCACTACAGGTGCCAGAAAGCGTCTGCCAGACGGCTTGACCAGAAGAGGCGACATCAACGTGTTGCTGCTGGGTGACCCCGGCACGGCCAAGTCGCAGCTTCTCAAGTTCGTGGAGAAGGTATCTCCTATCGGAGTCTACACCTCTGGCAAGGGTTCCAGTGCTGCTGGCCTGACTGCTTCCGTCATTAGAGATCCCGCTACAGTAAATTCTATTTAATATTTACCTTTTTTTTTTTGTCTAAGACCATTCCCACATATCAACATTTTAAAATTTATAATATTTATTACTTATTAAGAGTATCTCGCCGAGATACCATAGTCATAAAAAGTCACTCTTTGCACAAACAGTCGATCCGTGACCGTTCAGTTGTGTGGAGCACGCACACGAATGTTGGGAGATCTCATTGGCAGCTGATTGACTATATGCACACTTCTAACAACTAAACAGTTTAATCGAAGAAATTGAGGGGTTCATCGATTTCGACTCAATAGTTTAGTCACGGTAATAATTGAGTGTATGCGCACGCCAATAAAAGACAATCTATGTTAGCTGTCGACCGATAGTTGTTCAACTGTTTTGTCAAAAGATGATCAATGAAGGTTTTTGATTTTTTTTTCGAGCTACTATCGTGTCGATAATATACGCACTCCTATATGATCCAATAGCCTTTTGACATACAATTAAATAGTTGAGCGATTAAAAACTGTACATATGCGCCTAGCCTAACACATTTTCATCAGGTACTTTTTGTGCAAACTAATAATGACGCAATGCGGGTAAACAATTATTGCTCTAATATATTAATTTGATATCTTATCTACAAGATGCAATATGATATTCAAAGGAAATGATCGAGTTTAATTAATTTTTTTTAATTAATAAAAGCTTTTATGTGAACGGTATTAATACTCTTTCCGCCGTTAGTGTGTTAAAAAATATTATTAATTTCCTCACTTGTTTTTATATATCATCGCGAAGTAATATGTATTGAGAAAATATGAAGATTTTAAAATATACATTTTTAAATTTCAGCGCAATTTTGTGATGGAAGGAGGTGCCATGGTCCTGGCTGATGGTGGTGTGGTGTGCATCGACGAGTTTGATAAAATGAGGGAAGATGACCGCGTCGCAATTCATGAGGCCATGGAGCAGCAAACCATTTCAATTGCTAAGGTGAATTTAAGAATATATTATACTACTAACATTTTCTTGGGAAGATGAACATTAAAAATTATTATAAGGGTAACATAGCTAAGAAAATTTTATTGAAAACGAACAGATCTTTTAAAATTAAGTTTAATAAATAAATATGTATCGACATTCATTTATCTCCCGCATTGTATTGTATTGCAAAAGTTCAGTGGTCTGGGGCGGAACAATGGGCGGACAAAAAGGGCAACAGGCCTGGACATACCCCGGATTGAAGTGCACAACTAGACCCTTGTTGAACATACAAAAGACAAAAATTTTACAATTTTCTTATGTCGGGACCAATGACAATTAGTATTCAGAACCGCATGAACCACTGGCAGAAAAATATATTATATGCAGAAGTGGTATAATACATGTGACAGGTATTTTTGTATGTAATTTTCTTCATAGTGTCATATTAAAATAAATATAAAATTATATTAAAAATATGAAATCTCATAAAAGATAGACTCATAATCACCAAAGCAAGTGAAGATATATGATTTTATAGTTTGATTTCACTTGTTCCTGTCAGGGCACCGACAGCAAGATCATGTGACTGACAGAAAAATGTTAAAATATTGCTGAACACTACAGCATAAGATAGAATTTATTTTTATTTTTTGAATAATATCAAACCTATTTACATGTTTAAATTTGTTGGTCCTAGGCTGGGATTACAACCACACTCAACTCCCGCTGTTCGGTTCTCGCGGCAGCCAATTCCATATTTGGTCGCTGGGACGACACCAAGGGAGAGGAAAACATTGACTTCATGCCGACGATATTGTCCAGATTCGATATGATATTCATTGTCAAAGATGAGCATGATCAGAACAGAGATATAGTAAGTTTTATTTGTTCTATAATGTTTGGTATAGTGATGCATGTTTTGCGTAGGTTTGTGGAGGGCTATCATCATCTCCGTTTGGCGAGTCTGAACACACCCAGTAGGTACCGGTGCGCGAAACGAAACTCCCACTAGCCGTAAAGATATTACAATAACCGTAAAGTTGATTACATTTCGAAAACTGAAAAAGTGACCAGTTTAAAATTATGACAAAGGATCCGACTCAAAAATATCAAATGAATATTAAAAGTGCTTTAAAAGATTCCATTAGTGATATATTTACTGATAATACAGTATTATCAGATCTAATTTTAATGAATCCTAAACCTCCAAAACTATATTCCGTATTAAAGCTTCATAAGATTGATATTCCAATAAGACCGGTGGTTTCATACTGTAGTGCTCCAACTTTTAAATTATGTTCTTTACAAAAACTATAAACAGACTTAATATTTTTAAACCAAAATACACTGTAAAAAATTTGTTGCAATTAGTGGATATGTTAAAGGACATGGATCTTCCCAAAAATGTTAAACTTGTTTCTTTTGATATTGTTAATTTGTTTACTAATGTACCTGTTTGGGACATATTTGTTCTTGAGCGAGAATGATGTACTGTACCTTCCACCTCCCGGCATCTATGCCATCACGCAACAGTACCTATTAATGAAAGTAAAATTCATCTAATTTACCTAATAATTTGGTAAAAGATCTATGTCGTTTGTTAAACCTTTGTATGAATCAAAATTATTTTCAATTTAATAATATAATGTATAATCAAACAGAGGATCTTCCTATGGGAGCACCCACAAGTCCACTAATAGCAATATTTTTGTAGATAATTTGGAGAGGAATATTTTTAATTGTGATTCTCCTTTGTTAAAAAATGTTTTGTTGTGGAAAAGGTATGTGGATGATATATTATGTATTTGGTCAGGTTCACAACGTCAACTAACTACATTTTTAAATTTCATTAATTCATTTAATAATACAGTAAAACCGCGATATAACGAAACCCGATATAGCGAAAAATGACGTATATCGGAAAAAAAATCGAAATTTAGTTCCTAAAACCAATTTTTCATACAAAAATGCATTTATATAACGAAATCCCGTTAATATTTATAACAAAATCATTTTTGTCCCGTACGAAAAAATGCCAATACATTTACGTAAATTTATAACGAAATAAAAAAATGTTAAAAGATGAAAATATTATTTCGCACATACAAAGCCGCGCCGCTGCATCTGCCATATGCGAACGGTTTTATGGCCTTTTCGGCGGTGCGCGGCGATCTGCCGACAAGGTAGTAAAACAATTCAAACTTCTTCTTGGGTTCATAGTATCATATTTTGAAATGGTTGCCGCCGTTACCGGTAAGTACCTTCGTAATTTATATACGACTCATTTTATAAAAATGCCGCGATTCAACTGTAAGTTTTTTATTTTTGAATTATTTTTTATGTTTCATGCCCAAAACTATGTTTGAAGCGGCTCTACATTTAAACACAATTAAAATATTGTTTTGTGTTTACAATATTCTGGAATTTACAAAAATATCTTCCAATTGGTGTTGAATAGGTTCTGTTCTTAATTTAATTCCTTTGATTATCCATTTGCTTATCTGTTTTAATAACAAAACTACTAAAAATATGTAGGTATTCAGTTCCCTATGGCCTTCTTCCTCCTTTGTTTGCAGAATTTGCGATCTTTTTTGAAGCCGCGCAACATTTTTTTGCGACGGCGCGTAAACATATAGTAGGATTTTTTAAATTTATTTCGTTATATGTGGGAATTCGTTATTATGAATTTTTATTTTTTGGGCCCTTGGATTTCGTTATATCGCGGTTTTACTGTAAAATACAATTTACATTAGAAATGGAAAATAATTCGACCCTAAATTTTTTGGATCTAACATTGATTAAAAATAATAATAAAATTGAATTCAAAATTTTTAGAAAATCAACTTTTACAGATACTATCATACACAATGAATATAATCACCCATTATAACACAAACATTCAGGGTTCCACTCCATGATACATCGTTTAGTCAATATTTCTATGTCAACATCCAATTTCAATATTGAATTGAATACAATTAAAAAAATAGCAGTTAATAATGGTATAATTACAGGTTTGATAGACACTATTTAAAAAAATAAATTAAAAGAATATAATAATCAATTTTTATATAAATCACAGATAAAACATAATTATAATAATGATTATTGGCGTAGGATTTTATACATAAATAACTTTTCGAATCAAATATCTAAACACCTACCACGAAATATTAGACCGGCATTTTATACAAATAATAGTATAGGAAATTTACTCATAAATTCTAAAGACAGATGATAAATTTAACAATTCTGGTGTCTATAAACTTAGTTACAAGGATTGTGCCGCATTTTATATTGGTAAAACGGGTAGAAATTTTAATATAAGAGTAAAGGAGCATTTGAGATGTTTGAACAATAGTGGGTTTTCAGAATTTTCTAATCATTTGATAGAAAATGGTCATGGTTTTAATAAAAAATTGGGATTGTCAATTTTGCATATAAACGGTGTTGGTCACAAATTAAATAATTTGGAATTGTTAATATTTCGTTAGTGGTGACTGCCGACTTTTTAGACATTCCCGATATGCTTGTTACTACTGCAGAGTCCGATGATGAGAAGGACGTAATAAGTTGAAAAGTATCTGGAATGTTCCAATTTGAGAAAATTGTCAGCTAGATTTTGACATACGTTCGCGATATTTCTCGTTTTTGTTGCCAAATAATTCAAGTGAATAAGATATGAGTTTTACTATAATACAGTGAGTGTGCTGTTAGGCAGCATAGGCCATTGCCGCGGCCAGCGGCATCATTTCATGTGTGTTGTTAGTACTATATAAGTGCGATATGTAATTGTGATGTGAAGTGCTAATATATTTTTATTTTAAGCATCACATTAAACACAATAATATTAACAAAATCTGATGTCGTCTTTCCAAAAACAAATATAAAATAAATACTGTTCCAAAACCGTGTTGTCTAAACCGTATGAAATCGCCGTCAATCAACGCTTATGGTGAAATAGTACCCACGTATTTTTTTTTAGTTTTACAAACGTTTTTATGTTTTTTTTTGTAAAAACTAGCCTGTGAATTTTAAGAATATTGACGCCAATGTGTTGGTATGAATCTGTTTCACCTACGATTTTTCTGGGTAGCTAACAAGTTAAAATAATTATTAACCAATTACCCTTCTGTTCTAAATATTATTTTATTATTTGCACTGATAATTACATAAATATACATTCCTCTTCAGACATTGGCCAAGCATATAATGGCGGTGCACATGAATGCAGGCCAGGTGACCGAGCAACAAAAGGAGGGTGAACTCTCCTTGCAGACTCTCAAGCGACTAGTGGGTTTCTGCCGCACCCGATGTGGGCCACGACTTTCAGCCACTGCAGGTGAGAAACTGCGCAGCCGGTACGTGCTCATGAGGAGCGGCACCCTGGCTCAAGAGAAGGCAACGGAAAAGAGATTGTCTATTCCTATCACTGTGAGGTGTGTATAAATTATATTAAATCTGTAGAAGAAAGTTATGTAAAGTATGTATCGGAAGGATAGCTAGAGTAATGAAGTCTGCCCACCATAACCATTCATTGTCCTTGGGGAAAAGTCACCAACCATGACTTATTAAGGAGCACTACCCAGGGATGATAATACAGTAAAACCGCGATATAACGAAACCCGATATAGCGAAAAATGACGTATATCGAAAAAAAAATCGAAATTTAGTCCCTAAAATCAATTTTTCATACAAAAATGCATTTATATAACGAAATCCCGTTAATATTTATAACAAAATCATTTTTGTCCCGTATGAAAAAATGCCAATACATTTACGTAAATTTATAACAAAATAAAAAAATGTTAAAAGATGAAAATATTATTTCGCACTTACAAAGCCGCGCCGCTGCATCTGCCGTATGCGAACGGTTTTATGGCCTTTTCGGCGGTCTGCCGACAAGGTAGTAAAACAATTCAAACTTCTTCTTGGGTTCATAGTATCATATTTTGAAGTGGTTGCCGCCGTTACCGGTAAGTACCTTCGTAATTTATATACGACTCATTTTATAAAAATGCCGCGATTCAACTGTAAATTTTTTATTTTTGAATTATTTTTTATGTTTCATGCCCAAAACTATGTTTGAAGCGGCTCTACATTTAAACACAATTAAAATATTGTTTTGTGTTTGCAATATTCTGGAATTTACAAAAATATCTTCCAATTGGTGTTGAATAGGTTCTGTTCTTAATTTAATTCCTTTGATTATCCATTTGCTTATCTGTTTTAATAACAAAACTACTAAAAATATGTAGGTATTCAGTTCCCTATGGCCTTCTTCCTCCTTTGTTTGCAGAATTTGCGATCTTTTTTGAAGCCGCGCAACATTTTTTTGCGACGGCGCGTAACATATAGTAGGATTTTTTAAATTTATTTCGTTATATGTGGGAATTCGTTATTACGAATTTTTATTTTTTGGGCCCTTGGATTTCGTTATATCGCGGTTTTACTGTATTAAGGTCAAACAAGTTGTAGCCATTATAAGCTACTTTTGAAACCAGGACATTGCAGAATAATCTGGAAAAACCTCTGTTGCATATCTACTTTAGATCCGACACTCTTACAGGAATCGAAGTTGTGACAGGCTTTTGGAATTAAAGGGTTCAGCCGAATAACGGTCTATGTTACATTATATCTTATTATTACTTTGACCTGTTTCAGACAACTAGAAGCCATTATCCGCATATCAGAGTCTCTTGCCAAGATGCAATTGCAACCGTTCGCTACAGAAACTCACGTCAACGAAGCTCTCAGGCTTTTCCAGGTCTCCACTCTGGATGCCGCCATGTCTGGTAGCTTGGCTGGTAATTATATATTTTTTTAAATTTATCTGCATTAAAAATAATATGTTTAATAAAGTGTTTTGACATTCTACCATAAATTGACATGGCAGTTACTTTGTGGTGTGACGTGATTTTTTTTTTTTTTTTAATAAACTACACTTCCTACACACACGTTGAGTTATATTTTGTCATTGTTATTATTTTGAGGGGTGCAGTCCCTCTTTATCAGGTGTAAATGATAGCTAAGCTAAATAGTTTGGTGCCAACCTATTCAGGTAGAGGGGCGGAATGTGGAAGGGGTTTTTTCCAATCATTGGGAATATTGAAAGTAGGGGTAAAGTATTAGGTTGATGTTATTAATTAGAGTTGTTTTTCAATTTTTTTTGTGTAAACAGTTTTTAAATTTTTTAGGAGAACACATTCTTATTGTGAAGTTGTAATTATTCAGAACATAGGTCTGTGATATTTAATTCATATTTAGTTTTTTAATTATTTATTATTAATTCTTTATAAGATGATATAGGATAGAGAAGTTTTAGTTTATGACTATAGTTCAACATAATATGTGTTGTACAAAGTATCATTTATTGAAAAAATTATAATAATGCATGTTCTTTAATTAAGCAGATGACATAATTTTCTGGACTAATCTGCAGGGTCCATCATCAGGGCCGATGAAAGGTCAGATATACACGGCAAATTAGCCCAGAAAACTATTCACAAGATTCTGAATAGCCGTGAAAAGCTAAGAACATTTTTAGATGACACAAGTTTGGCTGGCTGCCATCTGAAAATTTCTCAATTATCATTCTTTAGTAAACAAGCGTACATATTTCATTTCTCTTCATTTACATTATTGTTATTAGTCTTCTGAAATATACGATTTAGAGGTTTTACTGTCTAGAGAAATTTATCTTTTTAATAGGCTTGAAATTTTTTTTAAATTTCTTACATATGCTTCAAAGCACGCATATTCAATGCAATTTGTCTGTGTAATTCAGGTGCCGAAGGCTTCACGACAGAAGAAGACCACGAGACACTGTCGCGAATAGAGAAACAGCTGAAGCGAAGGTTTGCTGTTGGTTCTCAAGTATCCGAGCAAAACATTATCCAAGATTTCCTCCGACAAAAATATCCCGAACGCTCCATTCTGAAGGTCATTCACACTATGATAAGAAGGGGCGAATTACAGCATCGCATGCAGCGGAAGATGCTCTACCGGCTTTCTTAGAATCTCGCATTATTGTTTTGTTTATTATATCTTAATGTATCTAATATTTCTCGATTAAACTTCTTTGTATTACTTTCTGAATTATTTTACCTTAAGTATGAATATTCTCTGATTGAGTACAATTTAAATAGTATAAACACCCTTATTATTGTGTTAGTAGATTTTCAGAGATTCATACATGCACACCCAGCAGTGTTCTCTCTAAGCTATGCGGGCTGCGCAGCTGTTGATATGTTGCCATACACTATACGAAATTCTCCACATATCATTCTAACAAAATAAATAAACACTAAAACATCTCCCCAAATTTCTCAGAAAGATTTATATTAGGGAAATTGTCATCCAAGAATTTTAAGTACCGTATATACTCCGAGAAATTTTAGTCTTAAACTTCTGAAATGTTTCTGTTTATGATTGATAATTTTTTAATCCATTTTTTAGCTGACAAATAAATAAATAAAATCTTATTGATTGTTATGTGGTATTTTTCAGACATGTCGTTAATATGTAGTCTGCAGTGTCAACTTATGGAGATTTCGATACAAGTATCTGGTGTGATACATCTGGAGTCAAATCATATGCAGTGAAACCCTCTTAATACGTTTTCCAAGGGACCGCCAAATAAAATATTCTTAAGCAGGAAAACTTATTAACAGTGATTTCAATATCTCCATGCTTTATTTGACCATAACATCTAATATTGTATTTTAACTAACATTACGATAATTAAAAAATGAAAATATTTTATTTATAAAATAATTAATATTATATAAATAATTAATATAAAAAAAACTAGTACTAAAAAGTGATTATAAAAAAAATAACTATAAAACGAAATTAAAATTAAACTTACATAAAATATCTAACTACCTAAATTAAATAAATCGACATAGCAAAAGTGAATATAAAAAAAATATATATAAAATGAAATTAAAATTAAACTCATAAAATATCTAACTACCTAAATAAAATAAATCGACATAGCAAAAAGTAAAAGTAAAAGTTATTACTAAATAAAATACGTTACCTGTGTAAGTCCGATGAAAGTTCATACTTTTTACAAAATGTAAAATTGTTTGCATGACAAAACGTTTGTTTCTTTTCATGGCCAACTTGACGAATGCACATTTAAAAAAAGTACCGTTTGTAAATGAAAACCTGTTAGACTACATATCTAAAATTTATTCATTTTGATGAGTTTTACATAATTTCCCTGTACACTCGACATATTGCCTTGATCAGTGTAATTGAGACATGGAATATTCGCCCTTACTGAATTTCAGTTCAGGGAAATTATTGTCAGCATTGACATCGACAATGGCAGGTCCGAACTTACAAAAATACGTTAACAGTGTTTTGGTCCTTAATTACGATTTAAATTTTTTAATCACAAATATGATGACATTATTTTTACTTTGTTTATTTATTTTTTATTTTTATTATTTTGTGCTGACGTAAAAATCAAACAAACAAATAGATCAGCCGGTTATGTTAATTCAGTTGTCAGTGCCCTGTGGTTTGCTCTGTTTTGTTTATTTGTTAATAAATTTTTCAAATACGTATCGGTCGTGAAAATAAATAATTTGGTTATTTTAGTTGTCTAGAAATATTAATCAAAGCTGAACCAGAAGTAGTTAAAATGAAACAGCTCCCAATGAAAGCAGTTCCCTGTGGTTTCTCCGAAAATGGATGTTATCAGATTTCGTACATGATAAAAAAAAATATTTTTATGAGTTAAATTAATACATAAACCGGTTTCAAAAAATACCTTTTCTTTCATACAAAAAACTATGAATGATTCTGATGAAGGAAAAGATATTTTCCGAAACCGGTTGGTGTATTAAATTTAACTCATTAAAGTGGTTTAAAACAAAGTTATAAATAATATATGTTTAAATAATTTTGTGAACTACAAGTGAGGGTACTAGTTGCAAAGTCAGCAACCTCCAGATAGAGCGCCACATTCTTCTGCCCTGAAACACAATTCTCGCCTCATCCACATACATACATCTTTTCATACAAGCTCGTTGATTATTGAGGCTTCTAACATAACTATTTTCCAGTATCTGGTTTACCTGGTCGTGCTAAGTTTTCCGTGGACGTCCTCTATTTATGGTGCTATCAATACTTGCGCCATATATCTTTCTAACCATTATCTCCTCATTCATCCGTTCCATATGACCAAACCACCTAAGCGATCCTTTCTTAATCTTACTTACTATATTAAGATCTGCTTTACATTGTTTGAAGTGTTAGGAAAAGTATATTATCCAGAATAGTATTAATAATTTACTCCGTGAATTCCTACTTTCTTAGCATAACAAGAATGAGAAATTAAACGTGAATAAATGCTCCTTTCAAGATCAGCTTTACATTCTTTCCTTATTTCTTCATTCTTTACTCTGTCATAAATGGATCTGCCGCATATACGCCTAAGTGATCTCATTTTCACTGCATTCAATCTACTTTCGTTCCTCTTCTGCCAGCTACAGACATCACTTCCGTACATCGGTGTCGTTACTGGGACTTCATTGTGCGCCTCGGTTGACAAGTTCCCATTAGTTATTTTTTGTATTCAATATATAATTTGGAATCAATAAAATATTTCAATTAATCTAAATAATCGCATAACTAGGATTTTTTTAAACATTTGTATCTCTGACATGATTGAGATTAGGTACAGCACACGCAGCTTTAACATTTTCAACTCGTATTTTTAATCCATATATATAATCCACCCATAATCCATATTCCACTCAGTATACGTAATAAGATTACACACAATTTATTCATTCAATTATAAACTCAAAATTTGACAAAGCAATTCGATACTTGGAATTCCCGAAATAAATTGAAGGTTCAGGCCAAACATAATTAGGGTAATACGGGCAAACAGATGAAAATAAAAATGTCAATGTACTACATATCTGAAAAGACAAAATGAGGCCTAATTCAATGTGGATCATCGTAAGAGTTAAGTAAATTGTTGTGTATTCCAAGAATTTATTCTAAGGGTTTTTCTCCCTCCTTAAGCAATTGAGAATATTTAAAGGTAGACAAGCTTGTTATAAAATGAGGCCTAATTCAAAGCGTATCATCGTAAGAGTTAAGTAAATTGTTGTGTATTCTAAGAATTTATTCAAAGGCTTTTTCTGCCTCCTAAGCAATTAAGAATATTTAAAGGTAGTGGAAATAAAACAAAATTACTAATGCGGCTCTGGTACTGTACATGCTGAACGTATTGTTTGACAGTTGGGGTTCTGTTTTGTTGATTTTTGGGATTTATTTTGCTTGGTCACTATGTTTTATTGGCCTATTCAAATATTACCCTTTTTGTAAATGGATAAACTTTTATGATACATGGAGAAACCCATTTAAAGAGAGTTCATTTTATTGCACCCATTGAAAGAATATTACTTTCATTTTTATAAATGTCAAACAAAAAAAATTCATGTATAATGTTGTCCCTTTTCATCTCAAGTAAATAAAATGAGTAGAATAAAAAAAATAAGTATATTCACATATGTAATTTTTTTTTTCTGTATATATATCAATTTTCTTACACTGTGTATGTAAAATAAAAGAGAATGATTTAAGTCTTTACTGGGAATGGATATTGAGGGTGGTTCTGTACGCCTTTCCAGAAAAGAAAGTCGATTATTCTGCCGTCTTCTCCCCTATCTAACTGCCACAGTAATTCCATCTCATCGATGTTCAATTCAAAGTCAAATATATTAATGTTTTGCTTTATTCTTTCGGGGTTGGAACTCTTCGGGATGACCACAATGTTGTGCTGCACCAGATATTTCAACAGCACCTGAGAAGGAGTTCGCCCTTTTTGAGCAGCTATCATTTGCACTGTCGGGTGACCAATCAAATCGGGACAGTTTTGGAGTCTAAAATAGAAAAATATACACCAAATTATAGACTACATACTAATAAATTTCATTAAAAAATATTTGTATTTTTAAAAATGACATGACCTCATAATAACTAAGCAATGTTTTTGGCTATTTAAAAAAATTATTCCTCTATTTCAAGTTGAAAGTCACTAGATGCCAAAATGGCTATTTTGAGTTCAGCATGCCATCAGATGTAGTGTTGTGCCTGAGGCGGCATCTGGCACTATGCGGCAGAGACGGTGTAGCCGTGACACACACCTCTAGCAGCAGGTCGCATGCGAGCTTGAAGGCACAACCGGCAGAGGCGGTGCCGATAGCTTCATAGTTTGGTCGACAGAGACGGGTGCAATAGGGAGTGCTAAAGACGAGTGTGAGCTATTTTACTCTCGTTGCTGGGCATGAACAGCAGCATCTCTTAAAATTTCTCTTTTTATACCGTGATACTCTGTAATTTCTTCAATTTAATTTTACAAACTACATGTAACCTTATTTTTGTACAACCAGGAGATAAATAATAAACTTCAAGGCTAGACTCAAGGTATGCTTATTTATATTATCACATCCCTAGCTTCACTATAAATTCATTTTGAATATTGGAGTCAAATAATTCTTTCCGTGTCTAGTCCACCTGAGCCAACCGAATTCTCGGTTTAAATAATAACTATCTGAGACCAGCCTTAGTGGTGATCCTCGACTAAGAAACGTGCAGTCCACCAGCCATACATAGTCATATTTTTATCTCAATTTATCAGTAATTTTTTTTGCAATTTACCAGTTCAATTTATTCACGTACTTTCAATATTGTTACAACTCTTACATAGTAATCAACCATTGTTTTCTGTTCCTAACTGTTCATTCACGTGAGCTGCTAAATTCTAACAATACTCGCGTATTATCAAAAAACGCAGTTGGCTCGGGATCAGGAGAAGAAGGAAGGGTGTGCTAACTTAGGTTTTGTCTCGCGTAGTATTTTTTTCTTTCTCTGCAATAATTGCCAGCCGCAGCCACGGGATTAAAATCGCAAAGGAAAGTTTTTTGCCAGCAGAATACCGATTTTGTGGTGTACAAAAATTTTGGGTTTAATTTGTGTGATTTCTTACTTTTCCTAATACAGTAAAACTGCGGTATAACGAAACCCGATATAGCGAAAAAAGACGTATATCGAAAAAAAAAAAAAAATTTTGTCCCTAAAACCAATTTTTCATACAAAAATGCATTTATATAACGAAATCCCGTTAATATTTATAACAAAATCATTTTTGTCCCGTACGAAAAAATGCCAATACATTTACGTAAATTTATAACGAAATAAAAAAATGTTAAAAGATGAAAATATTATTTCGCACTTACAAAGCCGCGCCGCTGCATCTGCCGTATGCGAACGGTTTTCGGCGGTGCGCGGCGGTCTGCCGACAAGGTAGTAAAACAATTCAAACTTCTTCTTGGGTTCATAGTATCATATTTTGAAGTGGTTGCCGCCGTTACCGGTAAGTACCTTCGTAATTTATATACGACTCATTTTATAAAAATGCCGCGATTCAACTGTCAAATTTTTATTTTTGAATTATTTTTTATGTTTCATGCCCAAAACTATGTTTGAAGCGGCTCTACATTTAAACACAATTAAAATATTGTTTTGTGTTTGCAATATTCTGGAATTTACAAAAATATCTTCCAATTGGTGTTGAATAGGTTCTGTTCTTAATTTAATTCCTTTGATTATCCATTTGCTTATCTGTTTTAATAACAAAACTACTAAAAATATGTAGGTATTCAGTTCCCTATGGCCTTCTTCCTCCTTTGTTTGCAGAATTTGCGATCTTTTTTGAAGCCGCGCAACATTTTTTTGCGACGGCGCGTAACATATAGTAGGATTTTTTTTATTTATTTCGTTATATGTGGGAATTCGTTATTACGAATTTTTATTTTTTGGGCCCTTGGATTTCGTTATATCGCGGTTTTACTGTATAAGTTCAACAACAGTGACAAATTTTTATTGTAACCACAGCATTTATATTTCAAATAACAATTTAATTTATGGGTACGTGCGTTACATTGTGGTGAAACATGAGTAAACTGCAACATTGTTATCAATGCACAATTGCTAGCAAAGATTGCATCATTATTCGGTTATAACAGCTCATTGACAACAATATTGCAACTTAAATAACCATTTTTTCCTTTTGTGGAATAAAAAACACTCGATTCTTGAAACTTGCAATCAAAAATTATTATTTTCTTTCTATCTCTTATCTACGTGCATACAAAGAACAGACACGCAATTGTCATTGGACTTTATTATTACCATTTTTTTTTTAAATATTTTGTTTTAATTACAACAATTTGTAAATTTTGATTTTTTTTTTTCTTTTTGTTACATTGCTCTTGCTCACTTGCTAGCTATGCGAAGTTTTGTACAAGTTCTTCTTAATCTTACTTTATCTTAAAATAATCTAGCTAACAATTTGTCCAAACGTATAAATGCAAAAGCAAACTAACTAAAGAGAAGTAAATACATTCCGTAACAATTTTCATAAAATTCATTATCCACTTGGGAAAATTCTTTTTCTAAGTTACATCTGTACAGAATTGCATTATGATACCATTTCAAAACATTTCTATTTTTTCAAACTTTTCTTTTGTCATATGGAAAAATCTTTTATATTACATACCTTATGTATATGGCGTTTGACAACTTCCGCAAGATAATTCACTTCAAGCAACTATTATAAAATAAAATCAAATCTTAATGTAAACATGCACGTATATCATCGCTTAATGGACATATCCGACCATGGACTACATGGAATAATACCGATGATTGGAACATTAAGCTATTCCGTCTACACCGCTAACGGCTTACACATCCAGTACCGACCTACTGTGCGCTCCACACACCCAGCGCCGACTCACTATGCGCTTATCCATCCAGCAACTGAAGCATCCACCACACCTCATGTTAACGCTGCACGGTGTACGATCTTCAGCCTTAAAGTTAACTCACTGGCATTAACCGCGAGGCAGCTACACATCCTGCGACCGCACTTCATCGGGCAGTGACGTGTCCTCGCATCAAGTACCTGCACTCACGGGAGACAAGCATCCAGTGATCTGGGCGGCAACTTGCCGGTCGCGCAGCACCAACACATCAAGCACAATGACAGATTTAATTTGTGGTTTACTATATTTTGACTTGATTTTTTATTGTTAATTTTAAAACTAATGAACTCTTTATAAACCACTTTGATTAATTTAACATCAACCGGTTTCGATACTACTGTGTATTCATTCATTAGAATGAATGTACACTCACTGATCCATAAAATAAAATATGCAAAGAAATCAATTTTCAAAGCGTGGCCTCAGTCGTAAGGGAAGAAGATAATGACGTTGAAAATGGATTATTTGTTACATTTGATTGGTTGTTAATTATATTAGATTTAATATTGAGGGATTTTTAAATTATCCAATTTGAGGCCTATGTCAAATTGTCAATGCTGTTTTCATTTTCAAAAGTGTGGCTTGTCTCTTTTAAGAGACAGACCACACTTCAATTGTCTTGTCTACTACTGTGGTAAGTCCTCATATACTTTTAATCTGTTGCAAATGAAACACGTTATTTGTTCTTGTCAGATATATATGATTATTTTGAGATGTATTGGGCTGTAATTCATTTCTTACCTTTTATCTCTCCATTAGCAAGCTTGTGTGTTTTAGTGTTTGAAACTTTGTTATATTCATATTTAAATGTTCAATTTCTCACTGAATGGGATGGAATTGAAATAAAAATGAATAAAATAATAATTTTTCTCTCACTTACCCATAATTATATTTAGTTGAAAAGTGTGCCTGGGCTCCGGGACTTCCAAGCGGGCTGTATGCAGTCAGGACAATATTTCTCTTCTCACAGTACGCTCTCAGCTCCGGCTGTTGCAGATAGACATGACATTCCACTTGCAAAACTTGTGGTTTGACACTGGCAGCATTGTATATGGCTTCGATTTGTCTTTCGTTAAAATTTGACAGTCCAATATTTCTTGCAAGTCCCAGTTCTTTCACTGCTTCCATTGCCTATTGAATAGATTTTTTTTTAGTATGTATTATAATAATTCATAATGGTCTCTCTGTAGTGTATCTGTATTTTGTTATATTGTAACATATTCCACACAATTTTAGCCAGACGGGCCAAGTTTATGCAGATTCCAATTACAATAAGAACCTGTCATCACATCACAGTATCTGATTTTAATGAATTAGCTCAGTTCAGATCTGCATGCTTGAACAGGATATTTATACAATTATATTTTTACACTAATATCATGCTTTACACCGAATATATTCCGAAAAAGTTGACTGTAAAACAAATAAATTATTTTGATACAAATTCCATAGGATCCATTCCAAGTTTATAGTTGAAATTGAATTTTTTAATTGGAGCTTGAAGAGGAACATGAAGAATTACATGACATTATACCGTCATCAGCAGAACCTGGTTGAAAAAATTGGTCCAACAGTTGTTATTTTTGCCCTTTTTTTGCAGTTTTTGTTGCAGTTAACGGCTGTATTAATGCCTCGAGAAGCTTTAGTGTTGCGTTTTTCATCAGGATCCCTTTAAATAGGATGTTTATTCCTTATTCGACATGAGAAAGTTTAGAAAGTACATTTTTTTATCCGTATATCAAAACAATTTAAGCTACAAATAGAAACAGCTATAATTTAAAAAGGCAGTTATAGAAAAGAATTGATGCACTCGGGTGTTATTTGTACTTTGTCGATGGTACCAGAAGTAGAGAACATCTGCAGAAGACATGACATGACCAAGGAAACCAGATATTGGAAGACTGTCTGTTAAAAGTCACAACAATTGACAAAGATGTATAAATATGGTTGAGGCATGAGTTATGTGTAAGGACAAAATAATGAAGCGCTCCATCCTCTCTGCCTACCCCTGTGGAAATAGTGTATCGATACATATAAGTTATTATGGATGTAACAAGAAGATATTGTTGAGTAATTAGCAACACCGTGTATCTAATTATTTTTTTTACTTATGGGGAACTAAAAAACTTTATATTACTTTCAATAATATAAATTTTTATTTACATTTTTTATACTTACTTGGAACTAACATTAGTGAAAAAATTAGCCCATAAATACAAACCAAACAGTACATTAATCTCAATTTGTCAAAAAATGAGATATGCGGTGTTGCTAATTATTCGATGATATACCATCTCTAAATTATTTATAGATTTATTAAATTAATACTTATCCCCTCAAGAATAATATTAATTAATTATACATTGTTACCTTCCACAACGCAGTGTGGTCTGTTGTCAGATCCAATTCAAAATCTCCATTTTCGTTTACTTTAGGCGTCATAGACTTTTCATCATTTTGAAAACCAAAAGGTACATGAATTAGATAGAGGTCGACATATGACAAATTCAGTTTACTCAAAGACAACCTCAGTAATTTCTCTACATCGCTGGCTCTGTTTGCGATGTGTGGAAGCTGAAAAGTATAATTAAACAGATATAATGTTGAATTGTATGTGTGAACATTTATCTTTAGAAGTGGAAGTATATAATTTATATTCTCCAATTGTGGGAAAAATCAAAAATATTGAGTTATCAAATAACAAGAATCAATCAATGGATAAAAGGGATAAGTATATTTTAAAATCATGTACACGTTAAAATTTACTGAAAAGAGTCAGAAATGCTTTGTAAATTTTATTATGCAAATTTATTTATTTATTAATTTACGCCTTATGGGCTTTTACAAAATTGATTATAAAAAAATATGAGCAGTTACACAAGTAGCATGGAAATAATTAAAACAAACAATACAAATTAAGGTCCAAGACAGAAAAAAATATAATTTAGGTTTAACACAAAATGGCCGAGTATTAAAATCAATAGTATCTTTGACTCATAACAGCATCAAAAACATCAATCTTATATTTAAACATTGAATATCGGAATATATCTACAGGACCAAAATTATTCCCATGCCTATGAAGTCTTTGTGTGAGTGCATTCCTATAAAAATTAGTATAAGATGCATTTACATGGAACAGCCCCGACGACCTGGTACTCTGCGTGGGAACATGGTATACAATCAGTTCAGTTAAATTAGAGGCATCCAGCATGCCATTTACTATTTTAAATAAAATAATAAATCACTTAAAGTTCTTCTACAAGATAAGTTTGTTAAATTAAGAGTGCTCATTAGAAAATTATAATTCAATTGTTCAATTGGTATATGTAGTTTGAAGTTAATAAACCTTAAAAATTTATGTTAAACCCTTTCTAATTATATGCAGGATGAAATTTTCAACAGAGAAAGGCTTTACTAGTAGTTCAAACATTTCCTGACTAGCATATTCAAAAAGAAATTATTTACTTCGAAAGCAAACAAAAAATCAAGAGATTCTATCTGTGTGCGTGTGATTTTTACTTATTTCTCTATAACAGTCGCCACTTTGAAGCAGTGGACCAAGCTGGTTAACGAACTTATCCGAGCTGTTTACCAGGTCAAATTTTTCAGAAAAATTTAATTGAAAACTACGGCAATTATCATGTCCACTAAATCCATTCTATCCCATATATATACATAAACTTTTTAAAGGAGGATAGTTTTGAGGTCTCCTAGTCATGATTGAAGAAAGTGTATTGAAATATTATGGAAGTTATATCATAAGACTCTCTGTGATAGATAGTATTTCACATATTAATCTAATTCTTAAATTTCAAAGGAACTGTTTCCTGTCAATACACTTTACTTCAATATAAATGTCACACATTAGGACATTTAAAAGGAAACTGATACAGAAGAACATTGAAAAAGATAAGATGACAGTAATAAGTAGGTGGTCACATGAAAGACTACCACAACAAAAATGTGTAAAAATCCATACTAGACAGTCTAAAAAATCAATTTAATTTTGAATAAATCAAATAACTAAGATCATAGTTTTTCCATTGTGTGTTTTACGTTTTACTAAATAAAAATAAATACTTTTGTTGTTATAAACAGCTCACTTCGTTGTCCTTTTTTCTGGTTTAGCCATGAGTTCAGTACACGACCAATGGCTTCTTCATTATTATAATTGAATGCTGTATCTATTAGACGGTAGCCCGAATCCAATGCGCTGCTCACTGCTGACTCAATCTCATCTGGTTTCGCCTAAAAATTGTGGTATTTTAATATAAAATGATTTGTTATTCACTCGACACTTCTAAAATATTTACTCAGGCTCTTAAATTTAAAAAGAAAACAATTACCTGCCATGTTCCTAATCCGACCAATGGCATCTCCGCTTTGGTTTCATTCAATATAACATTTTTCATTTTCATTAAATAAAATCAAATCTGTTTGTTGAGATAGAAAAGACTTGAAATATTGTGAAATTTGGCAAAAATTCAAGATCATAGAACTATTTTTAGCACTTGCACTAGTACCATATAACACCACTATAATTTAACTGAGAACATTTTATTTATAACAGATAGATATTGTTTGCAATATTAATTATTGAGAGTTGCGCAAATACATTTTTGATTTCAAACAACGAAATAGTTCGGTCATATTATCAAAATTTAAAAAATATATATTTTCCATTTGAAATACCCGCCATTTTGAGTGTTGGCATTCTCGATAAAATACTGAAGCGTTGTGAATCTTATCTATGGTTGAGAAGCGTCCTAAAAATATTGAGTTTACAAGCTTATCTATGGTTACAAGTTACAATATTATATTATGCTAGGCTTCCCTTCTCTACTAACAATTCGTCTAAATGTGCGTTTTTTGTTTGTTATCTAAATATACATTAACTGTGGAGCTAGAGCTGTAAAAATCATTCTTTATTTGGTGTTGACTGATTAGTTTGGTACTCAGATTTTCGCGCCCACCATATTGTAATCATAATATAATTTTTCATAAAGCCAGCTTCGGACGCCTAAGAATAAAATCGCCAACGATATCGGAATATTCAAAATAAATAAATGTTATATTATACGTACCACTCTTCATTGCTAGCTTTAAGAATGACGGAGGGTACTATGAAATGAAGGATATCAAATGCTCAAAGTACCACTATTACCAATACTAGTATCATATTACGTTACAATTTATTACCGTGCGCTACCTTTAACTCTTCGACCAAAACAAAAATTCATCAGTCCACAAACGATTTTTTGTTGTGGAGAAAAAAACTAAATCAAGTAATTCAACACTGGCGGAATCATAACCCAAGGACATCGATTAAATAATTTAAAATAACTGTACATAATAATAATGAGATAACAGGTTTATCGGGCAAGGTATGTTTGGAACCCCGAATGTTCTAGATTTTTCTGTATGCATAAAATTTAATGTAAACCTGATACATTTTATATTGAACTAGTAATTTAAGTAATCCTTAGCCTAATAAATAAGCAAAACATGTGATTTTCGTAATATTTAAAAATAACAGTATAAGTTTGTTATTTTAAAAAATAAACCAGGATATATCATGTTAAATATGCAACAAACTCAATATAGGTACATATTAAAAATGTGACAAATGATATATGATTTGTTATGTTTTTAACATACTTATATAATTTACTTCTAAACACCAAATTTTCTGAAAAATGAGTACATTTTATACGTACTCATTTTCTTACTACGTTAATTTCATTGTGCATTTAACTGTATAATATTATACACAACATGAGACTTCGGAGAAATAATTATTAATTCATTAATTGTAGAATTTTAATAATTTTTTTATATTAAAAACGCGTTGCATGTCTTAAGCACTGTGCTTTGATGCTTTTTTAGTTTAAATAAAATATTCATAAAGTTGGTAAAAAAAGTAAAATAACAATAAATAAGTCATTAGGAGAACACATTCTTATTGTGAAGTTGAAATTATTCAGAACATAGGTCTGTGATATTTTAAATACTAATTAAATATATTAATTAGAAAGATGTACATATAAAATCAATTTTATCGAAAAATATTGTTCGATAAAATTATTTATTCGAACCTGGATCTCTTTCTAAACCGGGGGAGTTGCATTACTACTTGCAACTATGCTACAGCGACAATATTTTTAGCAACAAATTTTCGAATTTATATGTTATTATATTTTTCGATAAAATTGATTATATATATATCTTCCTAATTAATACATTAATTCAATCAATCAATTAAGTCAACTAAATTCTGGCAGTTTAAAGTAAAAAATAGTTTATAAATTTTTCGTATTAAAATTAAATATTAGATGAGCGTGTATGTAAACATACAATTATGAAAATTTGACACCATACTTGGGATGTAAGATGTACCGAGATCGATTCTCGGTACTTCCAAAACATTTTTGATTTGAAAAAGACGCCTGGTATTTATTTTGGTATAGATAAAGTTAAAAATAAAACACAAGTTAGTGTACACGAGAGAGTAGATAAAAATGTTACAAAATTTTTTATAGCGCTATTTATAGCAGTTTACATAACAAAATTTACTAGGGTACCTGTTGAACAAACATTATTTAGGTGAACCTGAAACTTAGGAATTGTGATAGTAATTGTTATTATAGTTTAGTATAAAAAATTGAAAAAACTATCGAATTTATATTTGTAAAAAATTGTCTTAAATAAACTATTTTAAAATTAAAACAATCTACGAACAAATCTAACTTCTTTTAATAAACAACATCTTTATAATATTACGAATTTCATTGATTTTATAATTTTCTCAATCAATTCACAGAATCCGCATCGTCGCATGCAATCTTGGCGATTATTTCTTGATTCTGAAACCGCCTTTACGTTCAATTCACGGTTCATGAGTTCACACGAACACAATATATATGCATACAAATTGACGTATCTTTTTTATTCTCCGATTCTTTGCAGCTGGCGCTGGCTGTCACGTCACCGGCGAAGTTTTTAACATCTTCGGTCGCGGGTTCTAAAAGTGAGATCCTGTTTTGTTATTTTATATTTCTTTTTTTAGCCACTGTTTTTAATTATTATTTATTCGAGTCATAGATAGATTATTTGTTCTTCGCTGAGGGTAGAGTTGTCATGACACTGCTAATTATTAAATCTGCAAAGCTGTAAATAAATTTATTTTATCGAATTTATATGGATTAATTGCATAATTTATTCATTTGTAGATCGATGCGCAATTGCAATTTTAATTATGCCGTGTCCTTTTGGCTCACGGACTTTGAGATAGTGGTTTTTTGATTTTCAAGTTGTAACTAGACGCTATCCTACATACATACGTGTAGAAACGTGTTCGGCCTTTGCTTTGTGAGAGGTGACATTACAAACGTCAATCTATTTCAAAAATTTGATTGGGATTCTGCAATAACTGTATTTTAACCGTTAACTAACCTTCTGTTAATAAATGTAATTTTACTGATTGTTGACACTTTTTTTTTAAACATTTAAAATGTAATACATGACAGGGAAGTAGTAATATTAGATTTAAGATTGTAACACATTTATTCTAAAAAAAATGTTTTAAAAGATAGGCTTACCATTTGTCCATAATTCCTACAATACACATTTAAAAAGGTTGTAGTTGTCTTGTCCCTATTTCATAAAAAATGTGTATTTAACATTTAATTAAATCTGAAAGGAAATTGATCCATTACAATTTCCTATAGATTTGAATTACACGGATGTGTTCAGTTTTGAGAAGTGTTTGAAAATGTCTATTAGAATTTTCAGCATTTGAATTTGGAAATGGAAATATTTCTGCTACAAATATTATGTAGGAGTGATTTTATCATTGTTTCTGGATTTTAAAACTTCATGTCACTTTAATCCTTTTTAAGAATGAAAAACCAACTAACAAGTATATTATTTTGTGTGGCCCCCCTGTATAGAGTATGTAATTGACTTTTTAAAATTATGGTATGCCTATTTAAGGGTTTGTTTATAAACTATGAATTTTATTTGTTTCCAATTTTAATAATCATATTTTAAAATGTATAAAATATTTATATGTTCCTGCTGTAATATAACATTTTGAAATATTATATTTATTATGATTCTTGTCTATTGCTCATTTAGCTAGACTGTTTTGTGGCAGTGCTTTTATATCTTAAAGTAGAAAAGTTCTTATCTCTGATAGCGAAAAGGTACTAATTATTTTTTCAATTCTTTGTAAGGTAACTTTTGATTTACCAGGTAACCAAAGATTTTGGCGGAAACTTACAAAATAAATAAGAGAAGTGATAAAAAAACTATGTCTGCCTTAATTTATTTTATTCACTTTGACTCGCTCTATTGATCACGTCATTCATTCTGCGCATTCTCATATTGAGCAAAGTTAATCAAGAAAGTGGACAAGTTTTTTTCACAAATGGTTCCAGTAATGTTTAATACTCAATATGATAGTTACTATATAATTAACCTCTGCCATTAACGGTTTCAGAGTTTTTTTTGATCTGGGTGTGTATTATATTAATTATTACAGTGCCCCATCTTATTATTTACAAAAGTGAAAATAATCTGTTATTATTAAAAATTAGAATTATCTCAATTATTATCATAGACAATATAATGCACTATTGGAGTGACATCTGTTTTTAGATTTTTGAGATTCTGCAATATGTATTTGTTTTCTGTTCGGATGGATTTCAAAGTGTTTTGGACAGATCTGATTGTTAATTATATTAAAGCTGTATGTTATGCAATTAAAAAATATGCTCTTAATTTTTATTATAACATTTTATTAGAATGTGTTTTAAAAATTCTAATGCCCATTATCCTAAACATCATGATGAAACGAGATTCTTTACATATTTAACTACACATAATTATGCATCATACTCAATTTATTTAATGAAATTTTAATGTTAATTTTCTTTTACAGTTAATAATGGGGAAGTGTAACGGAATCATGAAGTACGTGGCTGTGAAGGTGTTGGAGTTGATATTGTTCTTCCTGCTAGTCGTGTACATGCCAGGCTTACCCCCAGAAGGTTCATTTACCCCAACAAAGTAAGTCTAATTTTTAAAAATATATTCTAGGTACTTCTGAGATTCATTTTATTATTTAAAATCTGTCACTTTCTTACATTTTCAATATTAAAGATTGTAGCCACACAAATAATGAATAAAATATTTAGCATTGGTTTTATTATATCGCCGTGAAATAGGTCATAATAAAACTTGGTAACAAAATATATTTTATGTAAAATGATTTATTACACTTTATTGCATACCCCCTTTAAATGTCTTTGGTAGTATAAAGATTGTGAAATGTAGACAATTTTTTTTTTTTAGTTTGTAACCTTGTACAACGCATCACCTCACATTGTGGTCAAAATTGACTTTTATATATCAAATTCTGACAATTATTTTCTCTTAAAAAATGTGTAAAACATGTAAAATTTCCTGGCAGTTTTTCTAAACTTCTGATAATAAGAAAACAAAGTTATACTTTAGTAGCCCTTGTAATATTTTTCAGAACAGCAATAATTGTTGATTTGAATACAAATTAAATGTATGAGTCCATATTATGTGACATGCCCGTTTACTTTATTTGCTAAATTATATAGCGACATTTCCGTAAAGCTCACCTCGTGGGTGATGAACCAAACTCTGCTGTAGAAATTGAAAAATTAATATTCAAAACTTGAAAGCTCAATATTTTAGTTGGATGTAAGTGTCAGATGATCCCTTGTTGCTTCAAGAGCAAGAGTTGTCAAAAAATACTGATATGATTTTACGAATAATCAATTTAATCTTTAAAGATTTAACTGTTACGATTTTAACCCGTAATATAATATTTCATCAAAGAGAATTTGAAAAGATACTTTCATTGGACGTTTCTTTGGTCTAGCAGTAAGTTGCTTACCTAGTGATTAAGAGGCTGGAGTTCATCCGGGGAGACTACCGAGTTAGTATTGTTTACGTAAATGCCTTCGATAGCTGGTTCCCAGGTTTCCGATTGACTATAAGGGCACATATGGTATATGAACAATGCCCTAACCTTTTTATTATACTTGCTGTCTTTCTGGTCCAATATTATTGTTTTTTTGGCTGGTTAGATTTTGACTGACTGAAGTGCGCACTCCCGACGATTGGTTTATTTGGACTTCTATACTGGTCGAAGCACGGGATGTAATTGATCTGCCTGTCATTTACGGTTTTCTTCATTCTCCGAAAAAAGGCGGCAATATTCACACTCACGCATGCACCATATTATAAACCAGGAAACCCAGTGGTGCCAATCAGAGTAACAAGTTAACAAGTATTATCTTTCACAGCACAAGCATTTTGCTTAGTTTGAAAAATAGTAGTAATATTGATGTAATATGTATTCCATGTAAGGCATCTAAATAGCATATTGAATGCTATAACTCTTAAAACATTTGTGGGCACTTAGAATTTTTGAAACCCTCCAATAGGACAATTGTCTTTTTTAAAATAATTTATAAGATTGGAAACATTTATGTGACCGTTTAGATTTTAGACAAATTTTTGTAAGGACACATAATCTCAACTTATAATACATTCACATTTCACTATGGCTGTAGCCATTTTTTCATCACAAAATTTTACTTGACTGACGGCTATAACCGTCATTTTTCAAATTAGGAAACAAATATTGATGGTCATAGACAATGTTCCCTATATGGTGTGGACAAACAATTTGGCACCATAGCGCACACAATAAAATATAGCGCCCACACAATTTTTAATACGACTTCTTCATGCCGCCTTCAATTGAAGTTGGCGACCATGTTGATTTATCCTGTGCAAGTTCACCAACATTTTGGACATTAAACCACTTTCTGATGTTACGCAGCCAAGGCAACTTATCTAATAACGTATCTACCTACGCTTCTGCTGCCGTATATCTTCCCCTGCATAATGGGTTGTAAAATATCATATTTTCATTGTGCAGCTTTTCTTGATAGTTGTTATTAGTTCTCTTGACTTATTCATGCGTTTTAAAACATCTTCATTAGTAATATGGCCAATCCGGGCCCTACCAGTAGCCATATACTGGTATGGTAATGTTTTTCTTATTTTCTCCCCCAGCGCATAAATAATAGCATTGGTCCTTGAAATTGTACAAAAAAAAAATTATACACACAGTGATCCAAAATTTGAGAATGCGAATGAGAATTTGAAGGCTTTGTTTAGAATAAAGATTTAACATACAATGGAAAACCTCTATATTCGTCATTAATTTGTTCCTGAGGGCCTGACAAATATGGAAACAGTTTTTCCCATAAGTAATAACTGAAATTGAATAAATTCATTCCCAGCCTCCAAAAATAGTACATAAATGAATAAATTTTATGTCAAAACCTTACTTTTATTGTACTGAGGTGACATGATGGTAGAACAGGAGGATAGTAACTAATATTTAGAAGGAAACAATTTAAACATCAGGTAACTCTGATTTTCGTTTAACATTATTTAACAAAGAACTTGCCCAATGTTGCCTGTTTCTATAACCTTCATGAAGTAGTCAATCACATTAATATTAAATCCATTAATGTTTTGGTTGATTATGGCAACATTTGGGTACCATTTTTCGACCATATTCTGCGTTTTGGCCCAGTTAGACAGCCTTGCCGGGCGGTGGAAGTGACAAATATAGAAAATATTAATGGATATGGATAGATTTCTTTGTTATTTGTGACTAATATCAAACCAGACGAATATAAGTGTTAACGAATATAGAGGTTCCATTGTAATTAGATTAACTATGTACTGGAGATTTGAAGTTTTATTAATCAATAAATGTGCTTAAAAATAATAATAATTGTGGCTTCACCAGGGTACGAGTAATATTATATCCCTTTAACAATATTCATTCAGCTTTTTAATACATTATGTATATTGAGAATTCCTTGTCACTGGTGCCTAATGTCATTATTTATTTAGCTGTGATACTCCAGCTGTATAAAGAGTATAAAAAGTACAGACGGTGTGAAATATAAAGAATTACTTCTAAGTACTATAAATCATTCTGACAAATAATTATTAATAAATTATTTAATAAAACTATGAGAAAGCATAGAGAGGCCCGAATTCTATAAAAATTAACTATAGATCTTGCCGATTTCACTTGCAACATTCTGCTTTGATGTTTTTAAATGATCTTTTTAATCATTTTTTAAATAGCGTATATTCATGAAAACATTACTTCAACATCTTATACTTTAGGATATCCATTGTCACGTCATGTGATACCTGGTGAGAGGACAGGTTCTAAGGGCACACAGTAAAGGGCCAACAACTAGGGTACAACAACAACAGTAAATAACATATAAGGGGAATAGGGGAGGACTATTTGGGTGGGTGCGAAGGTCATTTTGGGGAGGGGTGAAAGGCAGGTATCGTGACAACTCAATCATACAAGCCAGAGATATGAGTGAATCAGTGTGGCGAGTGTATTATTACCATGATGTGATTATATGTTTTTTTAATATGCTAGTATGTTTTATTCTAAAAACATACATATTTAACAGTTATACTTTAGTATTAACATTTTTATTGATAATATTTTGAATTATGAATTCCATTGTTCTTAATTTTTTTTACAATAATAATCAATCTAAAATAACTGTATTTTAAGTTTTTTTTTTTATCCCTTCCAAAATGACCCAATGTTTTGTTGACATTAGTGACATGGCTCCGTCTTTATGCTCGTAATGCATTGTGTGAATGATAATTTTTTATTGTATTACTATACTGTAAATGGAGACTTGGTTTCAATGTAAATGAGTGATTTTTAAATGTTGATGCATATCTGAATTTTTTTAAAGCTACAATTGTGCATAAAAAAGTAATGGTTCTTCTTTCATATTAAGGGGCTACGTGCACTTGTCATAGAATTTTTTCACAACTTAAATGCATATTTTAATCTGCATGATTTTATAGTATAAACCAGTATTCAACTTAATACATAAATTATTAAAATATGTATTTAAAATGGGCGAGATATAGCAAATCTATGGAAACTTTTCTTTATTGCGGTGTACACGATAACTTGAGAACGCCTTATCTGAATCATATAAAAAAATAATTCTGTTCAGAAGATGTTAACATGTGCTGAATGCAAGGAGAAATTAGGATTTTTCGAAATTTTGATTTTTACCAAAATGGTGAGTTTTATTTAAAAATCACTTTTATTGACATTTAAAATTCTCGTTAATCCATAATAAAGATAGCAAGTTTCCATCGAAAAAAAAAATCCTCAATCATTCAGCAGTCCTCCATATGTAGAATAAGCTCTCAAAATTTGAAGCCAATCAGTTAAATAGTTTTTGAGATATCGTGTACACCATATCGACTTTTTTGAAAAATGCATTTTCAGAAAAACGTGTTTAAAGTTTGAATGTAAATTAATTTTTTTAACTCACACGGAATCGTCGATTCCAGGCCCATATAGGAGACCTGCTAATACGAATGTACAGCCATGTCCTAACAATATTATATTGTATACAATGAGACAAATATGCAGGTAAAAGACCCAGTGGGGGGAGGGTGTAGCTGCCTACCGTGCGCTTACAAACTGTATACTCACTTAACTTCATGAAAAATGCTAGGATCGTTCTGAAACTTTGTGGAGATATTCTCTAGATGTAATACTTTGAATATATGTAAAAAAAGAACACGTGTGCGTAAAATTTAAAAAGTTTATTTGACGTACAAACAACCCGCAAACATTTTTTACCACGGCCGATGTTAATAAGTTACTATAGTAAAAACTTACCATTGTTAAAATTTACTACTGATCACACATCCGGCCCTAACACTACCCCACCGTAGCCTTATTCTGGTATGGTAATGTTTTTCTTATTTTCTTCCCCAACACACAAATAATAATTTAGAAGCAACATTGTTTCTAACCTATTTCTCTTTCTTTGGTTAAAGATCCAAGTTTGACTTCAGTAAACTGCTATGCTTCACACTTGTGAGTGAAGACTGTTTGTTTGTGTTTTACATTAAAAGTATGTTTTCCCATTACTAATCTTGTTTTTATATCCAATCAGCTTCTGACGTCATGTGTTATTCTGCTTCCCAGATATTTGTAGGTAGCGGTGCTCAATGTAAAATATTTCTTATCTCAAATTTTCATTAATCTCAATAGGCGGTGTGCTTTTGCTGTTATTTTATTTTGTAAAATTATAATATTTTCTAATACTTTGTATTTGTATAGTGTAAACAATGCTAAATTGACAAGATCATTATAGCACCTTTAATTATTTTTCCATTAAACAAGACCGCTCCATGCCCCATCGACATATGCTATGGCTAATTACTTGTAAATGTCAATTACAAAATTATCACTTAAATACATAATGCAATACATAGATAATTATTATCAGCTGTTGGATGAAAGCCTTCCTAAGTTGTCGTCCATCTTTCAAAGAGGTGTATCTCGAATTAGTTGATTTTACAGCAAACAATATGTTAACAAATTGTTTTATTTCACTGTTAAAAAATGATAAAAAATAGAATCTTACCGATTTCTACAGATATTTTTTGATTCAAAAATAGTGTGAGATATATTTATTCCATAAATATTGCCTATTACTGTCGTTTGTTAGAATGACACATTGAAATAAGAGTGCTTAAGTCAAAATGTTTCTATGTAATATTACTTAATGGGAATAAAATTGAGATATGCCTGTTTGAATGGATTATGGATATGTTTGGATAATGTAACCCCAGTCCTAACTCAATTTTAACAAATAACGAGATACGCCTTTGATAGGAATAGCTATAGGACAAAGTACAAGGACCAACCGGGAAGAAATACGACTCGCCTATATTTTCTCTCGTGTTGTCACAGCTCCTGAACTTCAGGAACCTTCTTCAATTTTCAGCATGAAACACTGTGATTCACAATATGGTTTCGGCACCCACATGTGAGGAACCAAAAACACTAGCAATAAAACTTTACAACTTCTTCAAGTTAGTGTCGAGCACATAGCAGCTTTCATTCTCCGTGACAGTTCAAAAGTTATAAATAAATGCACAGAAAAAGTCGTGCTCTGTGGGGAAGGGTATATGGGGGACGGGGACAGATAGGTAAAGTAACTGTAATGGAGCATCCAAGTGCGCATGGCGTTCTATGAATCTCATTAATACCAAACATGGATGACAAAATATTTCCCACTTTTGGACACTGCCAGATTTGTTTCTATGCGCTTTTACATTTACAAGTACATTTACAATTTCACATACATATAATACATAATATCCACATAGCGCACATAAAATAGCAATGATTAGTTAACTCTAAAGTTGCATCTTGGGAATCTACTTTTTACATATCTTTTATTGGCGGAATTTTGTCAGCTTGGAGACAGCGCTCCCCATATATGCTAGAGATCTATTACCAAGTTAAATTTTTCAATCTTTAAAATATAAGTGATGAAAAATTAATATTGTTTGTTGTAAAATGTTTCTTATAATAAATGTCAACATGTATTGCATTGGCCTCCAGCTATGTTTAGTTATGAGGTATATAAAACAGACTACCATATCAATGTGCATAATGAATAACTAACTCACTTAATTGTAAACATTTTATTAATAGATTTTTTTTCTCCTATAGATAAACTTTTACTGCTAAAAATGTGCATCTGCATAAAGTGCAAAAAATGATGTGAAACATATTTATCATTGAAATTGTGTTAAATTTCACCACTGAGATCTGAAATTTGTCATCTTGCAATGATTTTCATAATTCATTTTGAGATAATTGATGTCAAATTCACATGTAATTACATTATATATTTTTAAGCATTTTTTATCAAATGTTAAACTGTGTCATTACTTTGATGCAAAATGATTAAGAGCCCCGCAGTCTGATCGGGCAGCTTCTTCGCACACTAAGCAAACTAAACTGTTCGATTGGCCGATTTTATTTTCATATGTATGGTTATGGAGTTCTACAAACTTACCTCCGAAACAATAAACGATAATAAAACTGATATATATAAATATATGAGTTGGATAGTTTTGTATCGGCCGATCAAGCCTGCGGGGGGGCTCTAAAGTTTATTTTAACATAGAATTTGTTTATTCAGCGGGTCCTCCAGCAAAATTTGTCACAAAAACTCAGTTAGAAGTACCGCATTATTAAATTTAGTAACATTTAAACTCTCCGCCTGGGTTTTATTTTTATCTTTAATGGTACCGGAATCGATACCAGACGCGCCTTCAAAACATTTTTGAAATCGAAAACCTTTTGGAGGCATTGAGTGTCGATCCTGGTACCTATCACATGTCGAGTGAGTGCTCTACCATCTTAGCCACTCCCCTATTGGATTGTGGTGTCAAATTGTCATATAAGTATATAATGCTGATTTTTTTTTGTTAGAATTTAATGCATTGATTAATATTTTTGATTATTTGGTAACATCAAATTTTAATACTTTTGGGAAGGTTGGGACGGTGGTTAAATGAAAAAAATATTGTTTGCGTATTGAGGTGTTTATTGTGATGGATATAACAATAAAGACAGATGAGAATGAATATAATGGATGAGTGAAGATATAGAAGGTGTGCGTAGATTTCAAAGTGAAGCGAGTCGGCGGTCTCGCTCGGCGCGCGTGGGCCGTCAAGATCGCCGTTGTGTAATGATGAAACTGGGGAGAGTGCTTGGCGGTGAATGATTGAGCCAGACTTCTAGCAGCAGCCGGCAGCGCTATCGCTAGTGTCGATGCCAACTGAGATGGCGATGAATATGAATTCTGATCGCTACATACAAATATTTAATTTTATTTAAAGAAATAGTTAATCCCATTGATCTTCGTAACAAACCAATATTAATAATGAGCTAAAGATATTTATAAACTGCTATTTTCTCATTTTGCTTGATTCCTCAGTATTGTATCCTGTCACAAATAAGACAGGTGTTTGATTCTTCGCTAGAAAGATTTTTATTTAATTTATTTTACTGTATTTATGAATATTTTTTTCGAACCAGCGAAACGTATTCTTCACATGGGTGGTGTGATAAATGTCATGTAATACATTTTTTTTATGTTGTATTAGCAATATTGTGTAGGTTTATCTTTATAGTCATATTTTATATTTTAATATGTTGTATATCGTTTTCCAATTCAACGCGTGAAAACTTCTGCTTCAGTCAAAGAGGCAAAAATTAGATACAGAAGATTAAAATTCTGGTTTCCATCAGTTAATGACCGCAACTCGTTTGCATTTTAATTTGTTGCAAATCATATAAAAAAAATATTAATGATTTTTTTACGAGCCTCATTATAATTAAATAAAGTGAGTAAACATATTGTACTCATGCATTATTTATGTATATTATACACATATTTTTCTTGTGAAATTAGCATTTAAAAAATCTGGAAAATTTGAGGAAGTGATATCATATGTTGATAATGAAAAGTCATAGTAATTCTAGATAATTTAGTGAATTTGGAATCACACCTCACTTGTCTAAACCTGTATGAACTTGACTTAATCATGACTCTTCAATGAAATTATATGAAACGGAAATACAAACATAAAATGATATTTGACATCAATACATGTACAGTGGAAATCGGTTAACATGAATTCATAGAGACTAACATAATTTTAATGTTAAACGAATTTCATTTAAAAATATATATATTTTTGATGCTGTAATAATCAAAAGGGGCATTTAAATAATCCAATCCAGGGATCCCAGTTCAGTTTATAAAATTTATAAATCTCAGGATTAGTATGTATAATCTCGAATATGAAATTCAAACCTGGAATCTGGATGAATTATGAATGAGGAGAGAATGGTAAAAATGATATATGACGCATGTGTTGATGGCACCAGAAATAGAGGATGTCCGCAGAAGACTTAGCACAACCAGGTAAACCAGATACTGGAGGATGGTTTTGTTAGATACCTCAACAATTGACGTACTTGTATGAATGTGGATGAGACAGTATGTTACCTGGGTACCAAAATTAGACGATCCTGTATCAGTAAAAATGAAAATAAAACAATATAAAAGTGAGAGTTTGTAAAAATTTTATGAAATTTTTTGACCAATAGACTCTTTAGAATAACAAGGTTCCAACTAACAACTAATTAACTTACCATCACGCATTTTCTCCGTGGGGGTAGGCAGAGAGGATAGAGCGCGACACTCCTCTGCCCTGACACAATTCTCGCTTCATCCACATTCATACATCTTCTCATACAAGCTCGCCGATTGTTGAGGCTTCTAACATAACCGTTCTCCATTATCTGGTTTACCCGGTAGTGCCAACTCTTCCGCGGACGTCATCTATTTCTGGTGCCATCAACACTTGTGTCATGTACCTTTCTTACCATTCTCTCCTCATTCATCCATTCCATATGACCAAACCACCTAAGTGATCCCTTCTTAATCTTAATCACTATACTAATATCAGCTGTACATTCCTTCCTTATTTCTTCATTCTTTACTCTGTCATAAATAAATTTGCCACATATTCGCCTAAGTGTTCTCATTTCCACTGCATTCAGTCTACTTTTGTTTCTCTTCTGCCAGTTCCAGGTCTTACTTCCATACATCAGTGTCGGTACCAGGACTCCATTGTGCACCACTAGTCTTGCCTCGGTTGATAAATTCTCGTTAGATATATTTCCATTCAAAGCGCCGTTTACTTTATTCCCTACAGTCACCCTCCTTTCGATATCATTCTCAGCCTTTCCGTTTCTATCAAACATACTTCCCAAATACGCAAACTCATCTACTTGTTATTGCGTGAAAATGGTTCTAAATGCATTATTCGTTATTTCTTCCATACACACCAACTCTATTTAACAAATATTAGAGGAAATAGCAAGAGCTGGAAGTTCCAACTGCGTCAGTTTTTTATTTTAATTTATGCATCGTTATTGTTAATTTACAATGTTCTTTATTATTTTTAATTTCCCTCATCTCACAGTGGTCATTGATAATACTGAAAATAAGTTAAGACCTTAAAACTGATCATATTTGCATACTCAAAACAAAATATACATGAATATATGTTGAAATTCAATCAACACTTTTGAGCTCATTATCTCAAAACTGTGTCAGTGTTAGATGAAACCTTGTTATTCTGAGGTGTCGATATGACAATTTACTGTGGGACCTATTGATTAAACATATTCTAAAATATGTTGAAATTCTAAAAATATTGCTAAATTTAAAATGATATATTTTTGATTGATCACAACAATTATAATCTGAAAATGTTGTGACAAAAGTTTATCTTTAATTTAATACTGATTATGGATTTTCATTGACGAAGCTAACCTTTGTCCGTGTAATGTCATTCTCATGTATATTGGACTTGCTAATCACGCAAAAAAGTGGTAAACAAAGAGGCTTGAAAAGATGATTCACTTGAAATAAATTTTATTGAATGTCAAAACATGTAGAATTTAAAATGAATATGCTAATGAAACACGTTAATACTCGTCCTTACTCAGGGCCGGCCCGAGGGGAGGGGGCCCCGAGCAAGCCGGGGCAACCGTGATGCCCTGGAGAATGGCAGCTGATTCTCTAGTATCACAATAATTATAGCTTATGGGGTGCTGTTAAAAAAAACTGTCCGAAAAACTTACCTTAATAATAACTGGGAAATGAGCTAAGAAATCAATGAAGATTCAGAAACTGGAATATTTTGCCCATATGAGACGAAAATTAAGAGACATGTAATACAATACTCTTCACCTTATCATCAGTTCAAGATTGTATCACAAAAAGAGGGTCTGGTCGCAGGAGGACATTGTAGCTGCGGAATCTGAGAGTCTGAGTGAATGATTCAACAGACCCACTGTTTTTTTAAATCAGAAATGAGGGCGCCTAGAAAATTTTTCCTGAGGGCGCCGTAGAGGCTAGGGCTGGCACTGTCCTTACTGCTCTATTATTGAGAACATCTATAATGTTTTAATAGCATATTTCTTCCCCTGAGATATATATTTTTTCAATGGTTATTTCCATAGAACACTTAAAGTGATACATCTCATTTATTTTTCAGAATCGTACCTTCAAGAAATTTGGAAAGATCTCTCTCACTGAACACTGTTTTGAATAATGCAGAGCACATCTTCTCCGACAAGGTGAGGGGTCCCGAGTGCCTTGTAGACTTTAACGGGGAGCTGTACACCTCGGTGCACGGCGGAGAGATAGTCAAATTATCATCTAACGGCCATGTGACACACGTTGCCAAGTTTGGACAGCCATGTGGTAAGTTAAAATACCAGACCATATTTTTTAATGTAAATTTACACTTTTTTTTAAAATGATTGGCTTGGTTGCAAAATGTATATATGTATATATAAAACACATCAATATATATTTTATCAAATTTAGCTAAGCATTTGTTGTGTAAAAAATAGATCCTGACTTACTGGTCCCCCGAGATATAATAAATACTTCATTAGTGCAAGTGCCTTAGACCAATTAAGAATTAAATTTTATTTTATTAACCATTTAGGGCTGATTGTGTGATCAGTGGTAAGTTTTTCCTATGGTAAAAAAAGTTACTAAAGTAACAGTAAAGTAAAATTTTTGCGAAAATGGGTTGTTCGATCGTTGTTAAAAAAAAAACTAATTTTAGTCTCCGATATCAGATGGTAAAATCGACAATCGTTAGTTAAAAATGGCTGACTCTTCACAGCTGTTTCAAAAGTAATTTGTCATATTGATACTTTGAATGTTGCAGTATACGACAATGAATCATTCAATATCTCGCTATTTTAGTGATGAGAGTTCGTTGATAGTGATCTCGTTGTTTAATTTATATAACTGATGATTTTACACCAGCAAAGTGACAGATTTTAAATGCAGCAGTGAATAAAGCCATAAATAAAGCATAAAATTGTATGCATTTGATGATTATTTCACATTGCCACACTATTAGGCAGGATAGACTTTGACAGTAAATTTGAAGAACCAACAACTCGCAAACGTTTTTACCATGGGCGATGGTAAAAAAATACTATTGTAAAAATTTACCACTGATCACACAACCGGCCTTTAGTGTTAACAAATGTAGTAAGAAATAAGGTTATTATATTATTAAAATAACAAATGTTATTGTAGCCAAATTAAATATACAGAATGGAGAATTTCGAAGAATATAACAGGTGATCCAAATTCAACCATTATTTTGAACAAACTCGACTGTCTGTTTCTGTAAAATTTTCACAATTTTTGTAATGAATTTTCACAATTTCAATGTGCACCTCAATCGTGTATTGACTAATTTTCATTAATAGTATTGGTAAAGATAATCACTTTGGACTGTATGAAGGAATGAGGAGGAGGCAGGATGACACTACTAAGAAACCAGTCACCAATTATGTTATGGAATCCCTCGATGATGCTGGAAGATGATCACTTTTAAGACACTCGAAATTGAAGAAAGGTACCATCGGCCACTTTGCGTAGATTTCTCGAGATAGGTAGGTGAACCGGCACATAATCGAAAAGAAAGACAGTTTTAGTTGTTTTCTGTAAGGCGATCAAATTAATACTGATTGCGCCGCACTGATGAGCGAGCGTAGGAAACCAAGTCCTGGGAAGATTGAAAGGAATCTATATAGGAATTAAGAACTTTCTCTAACAGGTATAGCTTTATACAACCCTGAATGGTAAAAAAATAGAGCAGTATTTAAAATAACGGTTGAGTTTGGATCACATATATAAACATTATATAATATAAAATAAATATTTTAGTTTATACACGGTTATATATTTTAAGTGGCAGTAATTCTTTTTTTATATACAGTGGAACCTTGGTTCACGAAGTTTATTCGTTCTGTAAAACTTTTTGAAAACTGAGCTGTTCGTAAACCGAAACAATTATTCCCATTACAATCAATGTAAAATATATTAATCTGTTTAAGACCCCAGGAAAATGGCCCTTTATCATTTTTATTTTATTTTCTACTTCTTGCTTGAAATCCTATAAAATCAATAAAAATTCATGGTTTTAACTTAATAGGAATTAGAAGTAATAAAACGAAAAGAATAAACGTAAAAACAAATTTTATTTGTAATAAAATATGTAGTAAAGTGTTATTGTTTGGAAGGGGACTCGCCTTCCATGAAAACGTTGTATACATGAAGTTCATCAGGTTCTCATGAAAAACCTATCCAACGATATTTGTTTCTTCTTACTTTTTATAATGTTGCACAAATGAGACATGACATTATCATTAAACAGATTTATAACACAAATATACTTTATTTTGATAAACTTTTATCAGAGTGATATTTTTCCACAAAACTGCATCTCATTCCACTTCGAGCACATTTCGTGGATCGAGAACCTAGAAACATCTTCCATTTGTTCTTTAGTCTCTGAAAATAATAATTCCTCTGTCATGGTCTTTTGCTGCACATTAAGAAGCTGGCCCAGTTCTTCCGTAGTGAGTTTTGAGTCTGCCTGCCTATTTGTAAACAGAAATTCTGTTTGCAAACATAAGCATTTTTCCATCAAGATATTTGTTCTAAACAGAATTGTTCGTAAACCGAGGTTCCACTGTATATATTCTGTTCTGTAGAATATAATATATAAACAAATTACTGCCATTTATAAATGTGTCATACTAAAACAGACTAATTAATTACCGACTAATACAATATAAATTTGTCATGTCTGAATATTAGAATATCTAGATTTGTTCGCCATGTTATAAAATTCTTATTAATTTCTTCATGTAAAATAGTGCAACCATTCAGATATTAATATCAAAAATTCTAATCAAATGTTTTAAAAGATTTTCAACTGAAAATGTCACCTTTCACTAATTGAGGAATAAATGTGCCTTTTTACAGAAGGGTATTGGCAAGAGGCAAAATGCGGACGTCCTTTAGGTTTAGCATTCGACACTTCCGGCACCCTATATGCGATGGATGCATATTACGGCATCTGGAAAGTCAATGTGAAGAATGGCCAGAAGCAGCTGCTGGTCTCTCCCGATGTGGAGATTGAAGGCAGGAAGCCTAAAGTTTTCAACAGTATCGCCCTCGCTGCCAACGGTGACTTCTACTGGACAGATTCATCGTCCACCACCTCTCTGGAAAATGGAGTCTTTGGAATGCTGCTCGACGGGAATGGCAGGTGAATAGAATCAATTAATCTTCAAACATTACAAAAATTATGACACTTTTCTTACATGCAATAATTTATTGATAACAATATTCTTACCTACAATTGTCCAAAGTAGAAAAATATTTCCAAGATAAGCTACGAATTTATAATTTTTTTTTTGTTTTATGATTTGTATTTGTGCTAAAAATTTTGAGCTGTAATAGATTTCTTTATAAGAAAATGAAAATTTTAATTTTAACAGCGCATAATTCACTTCAATGTTTCCCCCCCCCCCCAGTATTAATATCCCCACAGTTCGATAAGTTTATTTGATATTTTTTAATATTAATTAAAATAAAACATACCTTATTAATTGACAAATTTTATAAAAATTCATATCTAACTACTGAAAAGTGTTGAAGTGACTGAAATAAGTGATAGTGGGAAGGTGCAATGTCTGGCGAATATGGAGGATGTTTAATCAACATTTTCAAGCCTGCATCACAAGTGGCTTGGCAATGTCATGGTGTAATATAATGCCTTATTGATTAAGTGAGATTGCCTGTTGTAAAGTTACATCTGTTCACAATAAACATCGGAGGAAACAGATTGGCTTTGTTCTAATAGTCTCAAGGTGAATGAAAACTTGATTATTTTTTGTTGACTCAAAGAAGTACACGTATAAAGTCACTCTTGAAGGTTGCATTCTGAGAGTTGATGTGGCACCCATATGCCAGGGTAATTAGCTTTTCTCATGTTTTTCAAATGTTCAAATACTGTCAAATGGGCTATATTTAATTCTGGTGTTATTTCTCAATATGTTTAGCGTGGATTTGAATCGAGTTTTTAATTGTTCCAAGATTTACTTTTGTTGACCATCCAGGTTAAAATTGCCACTTATGACACTTGTTGCATTCACTACACACCAAACACTTTTCAAATATTTTTGCCACAATTGTTCCTTTGAAGTTTGTAAAGCATACAATGGCGAGAATACTCATTGCGTATTTCCTTTTCCCCCATTATTTAAATGATAATATTTTAGTATTTTGTTAATGAAGGGATTGCGAGGACACGGGTGAACAGTAAGGCACTAACTAGTAAATGTGAAAAGGACCAAAATGTTGCGTTTTATTACCATGCTCAAAGTAGTAACTAATTAATATACGAGGTCTGATCAAAAAGAAACAACAAACCGATTGAGTTTTTGGTTTTTTCTCAGGTTGACGACTATGTGAGCGACGTACACGTCAGTTTTTGACCCTATTCAATGCGTAGTTTCTGTTAGACAGCCAATTGACTAACGCCACTTTTGTGACGCTCTGCAATTTTTTGTTTTTAAAAATGACCGATCAAAGAATTTGTATTAAATTTTGCGTTAAAAATAAAATGTTGCAGACGGAATTCGGCCAAGAATCTATATCGGAAAGAAGAATTTATGAGTGGTACAAACGTTTTATAGATGGCTGTGAAGACGTGCAAGATGATGCCAGGTCTGGATGACCAAGCACATCAATCAACGATGAAAACCTTGTAAAAGTCAAGGAAATCGTTCTTTTAAATTGATGAATTACTGTTAGAGAGCTCGCAGAAGAACTTAATATCTCGTTCGGGTCATGCTAAGCAATTTTAACAGATAGTTTGGGCATGAGAAGAGTGGCAGCCAAATTTCTTTCAAAATTGTTATTCTTATTCATACATTTTTGGCCATAAACATGACCACTGTGGTGCAACAGTCTCCGTATTCACCTGATTTAGCTCCTTGTGACTATTTTCTCTTTCCGAAAATGAAAGGACAACGTTTTGACACCATAGATGAGATAAAACAAATTCGCAGAAGCAGCTGAACACCATGTCTAAAACCGAGTTCGTGAGGTATTTTGAACAATGGAAAAAACGGCAGCATTAGTGCATTATATCCGACGGGAACTATTTTGAAGGAGACAAAATCGAAGTTGATCAATAAATAAATACTTATTTTAATAACCAAAAATTGCTGTTTCTTTTTGATCAAATAGTGTATATTTAAACAGGAATGCTTGAACAATTGTTATTGCCAGGACTAATATGTCATTTTAATTTATTTGCCGACCCTTGCAGAGAAACGGCGTGATGATTTTTTAGTTTATATTTTTTTTAATACATAACTTCAATGCTGAATTTTTGAAGAGTATGAAATACTATGTATAATGACATTGATTTCATCTTGTATACGAAGAAATATCAACATATTAAATATTTACCAGATTATTCCATTACGATGCGGTCAAGAACACCAGCAGCGTACTGTTAGATGGCCTTTGGTTCGCTAATGGTGTGGCTCTGTCCCCCAATGAGGAGTTTGTTGTTGTGTGCGAGACAGCCAGGAGCCAGCTTCGGAGATACTACCTTAAGGGACCCAACAAAGGCACAGATGATATCTTCATTGACGGACTTATTGGTTTGTACTTTTTACAGTAATAAAGTTTTTCATACAAAGTAAAAGAAAGATATCAAAAATATTATTGAGGCGATTCATAAATAAGTGCCATTGTAAGTAAGAGGTTTATTATTATTACCGAAAAACCAATTCTTTTTACGGCATTTATTTATTTACCCTACAGCAGGCAGTTGAGTGTTCGTCAGTTACGAAGCAGTACTTGTTTTGTATACATTGTTATGTAAAAGTATTCAATTCAGGACCCAGAAAAAACGATTTAAAAGTGTATTTATGCCATACGTAATGGACTTGAACAATCAGGAAAATTTCATGATCAATTTACCCCAGATTTTAGGTTACTGCAAAGTGTAAATTACCATCTAAATGTAAAAGATTTATATTTAATAATGGTGAGTAGATAATTGACTAACATTTCTGTAAACAAAATTTTCAATAGTAAAACGGCACTTTTTTATGAACCAATCCAATAAATCCATTATAATAATAAATTGTAATTAACAAATATAAAAATTTTTGTTTTTGTAATACTTCGGAATAAATAATATAAAATTAAATAATTTTGATGCCGAATATATCCATCGTAAAAAAACTTTTAACCCGGACTAATCGAGGAACTAAATACATACAAAGAACGATAAAATGGTTAAAAAAGAAAAAATTCTCCCTGTTTTTCAATAAATAAAATGCAATTAAATAAATCCAAATGTCTTTATTAAAAATACATTTTATTTAACGTAATTTAAAAAATGCATATTTTCGTAATTCATTTTTTATTCTCTAAAAATTGCATATTTTCTCTTTGGCCTTTTCTCTTCATATATTTCTTTATAGCAACAAATTGTTTAGCATTGTTTATCTTTCGACAAATTGTTAGGTTATGTTCAATATTGGGGATCAAGTTCCATAATATGCTTTCAACCATTTCAATAATTTTTGCTAGCTGTTAATCGTATGTATCGTAATATATATCATCATATCGCATAAATTTAAAACCGATCCATAGGCTGTAAGATGGAAGTGGTATTTTGAGGTAAGAAGAGTTTCAAGTTCCAGAGGATGTCCTGGCGCATTGTCCAACACCATAAAAGCTCAAGGTTCAACTCCAATATACTCACAATATATTTTTATTGCTGGACAGAAACAAGTTTTAAACCAGTCCATAAATAAATTGTGTCATCCAAACCTTACAGTTACTTCGCCAAAATACTGGTAAATTGTTTTTAGAATAACCTTTCATGGCACGAGGAGTTTCTGACTAATAAATCAACAATGGTTTCAATTTTAATTCTCTGGATGCATTTCCGTCGAGAAGAAGAGTTAGACGATTCCTGGCTGTTTTAAATCCAGAAGCAGTCTTCTCCTCTATGGATATAAACATAAATGTTGGCATTAATTTCCAATAGAATCCCGTCTCATCTACATTAAAAATTAAATTTGGTATATACTTTCCCCTTTCCACAATTTCACAGAACTCCATGGGATATTTTTCTACTTCTGCACTAGCCCTTTCGTCAATCATTTTAAGGCTAATCATGTTTGATCGTTTTTTAAACTGATCAAACCAACCTTTGCTTACTTTAAAAACTTCCTCTCCTCCATATTGAGATTTTAAATGATCCCATAGACTAAGTGATTTATTCATTATGATTTGGGTACTCACTGGTAATGGGTGTTGATTTAGGTTTTCTATCCATTTGATTAATAAATTTTCCATTTCTGTTGTCAAATAACTTCTGGTTCGTGAAACTTTCGCCACTGTAATTGGAGTAACACTTTCGCTAGCCTTTTTAATTTTGTCTTTTTGTTACACAGTTGATCGCACTGTAGACTCAGGCAATTTGAAATCCTTTCCTACAACTGTAAATTTACCACCACTTTCTATCATTTCAATCATTTTTAGTTTCTTCTCTCGTCATTACATTGCAAATTTTCTTAACTGATTTAACACATTGTCTTTTTGACATTTTAAAAATTACAAAAGGATAAAAAATATGTAGTCAATCTAATTAGCGTGCGTTTGATACTGCAGCTAAGATTACACCAAATGATACACCGGCTCAACCGTACCGGTGTTCTTTTGTCTCACTCATGCTCGTAACTTCACATATATGTACATGTGTATGATGTGAGCGAGCGAGAAAGAAACGTAGCACGCACGTACAACCACTCATGACAAATCCTGGTATGTGTCAAAGTCAGACAAGTGCCGAGACAAAAGCGATATAACAAATCCGCACTCGTCAGGGTCGCGATGAACGGGGATTACCTGTACATATTTTCGAATTAATCATTTAAAACAAAAACAGAAAACGAATATGTCACCATGAATGTGAGGTATGGGGCATCGCTGATGGACATCACACAAGGAAAGTATTATATCTCAAAACATATTCATGAATTTGTTTATTATCTTATCAGGTCTTCCCGACAACCTGAAGGCCATCTCCGGTGGCCTCCTGGTCCCGCTGGTAGTCCCGCGCGACTCCAGCCATCCGGTGGTGTTCCAGTCTCTGGCGCCGCACCCGCTTATCCGCAAGTTCCTCGCTAGGATCATGGGTCTCGCAGAACTGCCATTCATCGGGGCACAGAAGGTGCTCCCACATTACGTATTCGAGAGAGCGATACATTGGGTATGTTTAATTAGCATAGTTGGATATTTAAATGACTTTAAAAATTTAAAAATCGTACAACACTCAAATTATTTATAAATGACATTTCTATCCACACACGAGAATGTAGACCTTTAGAGGCCGGTTGTGTGATTAGTAGTAACTTTTTACTAACGCCCGTGGTTAAAATTGTTTGTGGGTTATTTGAATGATAAATTTACTATTGTCAAAGCATATATGAGATGTCTATAGGCATGACAAATAATCATGAAATATGCTTTATTTTATGCTTTTTCTATCTCTGCATTCGAAATCTGTCACTTTGGTGTGAAATTTTTTCATATTATGTGCTAATGTATATTAAACAACAAGATTATCATCGGATGAACTCTCATCACTAAAATAGCGGGATATTGAATGATTAATTATTGTATACTGCAACTTTCAAAGTATCAATGTGTCAGATGGCTTTTGGAACAGCTGTGAAGAGTCCGCTTATAATATATAAGAGCCTGTCCATATTTAACTATCGATTTTCGTTTTTACTATGTGCTTTAAAATGTGATCATTTCTCTTATAAAATAAAATTTCATTTTCAGATTGGTCACTTTGAGTCCGTGCAAGCTCTGGTTCCCAAACGCACAAGTATTCTGAAATTGAACTGGGAAGGTGAAGTTGTAGAGTCGTGGCATTGCCTCGACGGATCTCTGTCAGGTATCAGTGAGGTCCACATCTTTAAAAATCAGCTATTTTTCGGTAGCCCGTACAATACTTATATTGGAAAAGTTGCTTTGCCCGGTGAACCCATTCAGAGTATCAGGATAGATTCTAAACCTCAGCAGGCAGCTCCTAAACCCATTGTTGCACCTACGGAACCACTTAAACCCAAACCGAAACCAACTGAGGCTCCTAAACCTAAACCAACTGAAGCTCCAAAACCCAAACCGACTGAAGCTCCAAAACCCAAACCAACTGAAGCTCCAAAACCTAAACCGACTGAAGCTCCGAAACCCAAACCAACAGAAGCCCCTAAACCCAAACCAACTGAAGCCCCTAAACCCAAACCAACTGAAGCTCCGAAACCCAAACCAACTGAAGCTCCGAAACCCAAGCCAACTGAAGCTCCGAAACCCAAGCCAACTGAAGCTCCGAAACCCAAGCCAACTGAAGCTCCTAAACCCAAACCAACTGAAGCTCCAAAACCCAAATCTAACGAAACTGTCAAACCTAAACCAGCTGAAGCTTCAAAACCTAAACCTAAGGAAGCTCGTAAGCCCAAACCTGTAGAAGCACCGAAAAAAGAGACAAAGAATCCTGAATCAGAGACTGCACCTAAACCTTCGCAAGATAAGCCGGTAGCTACCCCTGTGGTGGAAGAAATACTTTCTGACACCAAGCCACCAAGGAAAGATAACATGAAAGTAATAAAGAAGGAAGGTCCAACAGAAATTCCGATCCCCAATAATGTGGACCAAGGCCGCAGAGCCAGAACAGAACCGAAGACTGCCCAAAGTAAAACAGAGCTCTAGTGGACATCTGAAGCCACCAGAAAAGTCTATTTATTGTATCATCATCAAATCACCTGTCCCACTGCCATTCTGTAAATAGATTTTATAAAAAAACAAATCGTCGTGGGCTGATTCTCCCGATCTTCATGGCAGCTTTAAAATGGAAGCTATTATCGGCAGCTCTTTTCTTTTGAAATTTATATTAAAATTTATAATTAAAATGTATGTTTTGTAACCACTTCGACGACATTCTTATTTGTTTAAATAATTGAAGATATCTTTTCCAAGACTGCTGAATTGTTATGAAATATTTGACAAAACTAATCGCAAAAAAATACAACAAATAAATATGGCAAGTAAACTAGACGCCAAAGAAATATTTTTATTTCTCCAAAATCTTTTTATTTTATTTAAATGTCGAACATTCATCCATTTCAATTTTTGTTAGTCGCTAACTTTATCATTATTTACCTTATCTTAAGAGTTGTAACCCTGTATACTGCGTTATCAGACAGAATAAAAAATGTGGGCCCCTGCATTAACACATTAAGTGCCATGAAGAATTTCACAAATGTGACCGCACGGTAAAATCGAAAATGATAATTGTCAACCAGTGGTTAAATTGTCATAAGTATATCCTCCATATTGTCCATTTTTTATTCCATCAGGCCAATGTTCGTAATAGGTATTTGGCTATGGTAACCTCATGCCAATTGTGGAAAAATATTTTCTTAACAAGTAACTTTAATTTATTGATATTTTAACATATTGCATATATCAACAAAGCTTAGCTGGATTGGATAGCTTTTCCATCTGTGCAAATAACTTTTTTTGTTTATATTTTTGACCATGATTGTCTATTATTATTATTACCTTTCCATAATTTTTATAAATCTCTTTGGAAATTTCTTCCATTAATTAATTTGGACAGTTTATAAAATAACAATATGATTATTTGAAATTCTTTCCACTATACCTTGAATTTGGAAAATCTTATTGCAAATATATACCATGTCAACCTCATTTTAAAATTAAAATAACAGACATGGCAGACATCACCAATAATTTTATGTAGACCAGTGTGAAATTTTGTGTAAAAAACCTTTATCATGGTTCTATTAAAATGTCAGATTTTTAAAATTATAATTGTTAAAATTGTAATAGCCACACAAATGTATGAAACTGAAAGAAGTCAACAGTTTTTATTTGTATACAAGTACATATTTGGTAAAAAAAATAATACGGGGTACCTACTAACTGAGTGGCAAAATCTTTAATTTCACGTGGTCAAGAACAGTCTTGACTCACCATACTCTTGAACCTTCACTCAAAAATTGGCCTATCATTTATAAACAAAAGCTATGAAAATGCTCTTAATTGTTTTGTTTTTAAATTTCATATTTTGATTAAACTTCAAGTAATAAGGTTTTACTGAATGTCAATGGGAATTGACACGTAAAGTAACATTTGCAGACCAAAGCATTGTGCTACTGTATTTTTTAATGATGCGATGTAGATTAAGCATAATTTTTCTTTTGTTTATACATTTTAGAAATGTAATGTTTAAAGATAGCAATAATCCATAATAATGTTTCGCTTTATGTTTTATTGCGTTATAGTATCATATGTTATTTGTTTTATATGTAACAGTATCATTCTGTGTTAAAGTTAATTTTTTTATCATGTATTTTTAACACATATCGCTGAAATAAAGTGTTTCCGATGAGACATCTTCCGTATTCATTATCATCTCATATTAAAATGTTATACACGACAATAAAAAAATTACAGAGTTGTCATTAACTTGTACTCCGATTTTGTTTTTTTTTTTCAAATTTATAACTTTTGTTTTTGAGAAAAATGAAGTTATATTTTTACTAAATTTTTTTTTTGATTTACGGTAGAACTCCGATTATCCGAGGTAATATGGACTGAGTCTACTTCGATTATCAAAAACTTTGATAATATGGACTGCCGCAGCTGTTACACTTATTGTACATATATGTATATCTATATTTGAAATAGTATGCCAATTTACATGAGAAATAAAATGATGACATGTTATTTATAATAATTCCTTTATATTGTTTTGTTTTCCTGTCACGGTATTCGGCTCGTAATAATCGGATAATCAAGGTTCTTCTGTATTTAGTTTTTTTAATGCTTTTTTAAAAAAATGTAATTCCATTCTTTGTCTGTGATTATTTTTTGCGTTTCTTTTAAATGTTAAAAATTAATATATAGCAATAAGTTGTTTTGATCACCTTGTCGCTTTGAATACTCTTTATTTCTTTGTGTTTGGAAAAATACTACTGCCTAAATAGTAATATTCCATTAGATGCAGCTAGTAATTTTAGCAAATTAATATCTTTTTAAGTTGCATTGTTGTAGACAACGAATAATTTTTTTTTTTTTTAGTAATGTTTATTTTATAACACACATGTTTGTTAAAACTTTTTGGTTTACCAACCATGTGGCCCTTCGGAAGATTATGAAGTTTTTAAAATATTAATATTGTGCAATAATAATATTATAGACCTCTGTTTCACCCAACGTGAAGCTATTTACGGGATATGATAAATATCTTCCTATCACGATAATTGTACTAAAGTTACCTCTATCTAGATGGTTGAACCCCTTTTTAAAGTATCACTTATAATTTGTCAGGCAAGCTTTTAATTGTTTTATCGGTGAAGTCGGTCGCTGCATCTATTTTATACGGCGGAATGGTTTGAAAATTCAGGTCACCGTAGCACCTAACATTTAAGTGATGGTGATCAATGTAAGGTGTATAAAATTCTATTTAAAAATATTATAGTCGTATTGTACATGTGTCGATCAGATATCGGACTGAACCGTGTACGCATGTCTATGTTATGACCGTTGTTACTAATTTCATCACATCATAATTCACAGGATAGTCCTTAAGAAGGTAAAGATTTTTCTATTTCATTGCCAGAGTAAATGTCAAGTTTCCTTTAATAATTCAACGTTAAATATTTTTCTACATTATTCTGATACTGGTCAACACCAAAATCCTTGAAAAATGACATAACTTTATGTATTTTAGAGTGCCGAATATAACAAGAGTTCAAAATTTTCCAGCATGTAGACTTTGAGAAAAACTGGAGTTGTTTTGAGAAAAAAATGCTGATTTTTAGCAAATACAAGATATTCAAAAAAAATTATCTTAATTTTTGTTAAATGTCTAAATCACAATATTACTCTTCTTTAGCTTCTAATTCATATTGTAAAAATTAAATGCATCAGGTCAATATAATCAATTCTTAAGTGTCGTCAGTGTGCTGTGCGCGTTCATGTCCAACTGAAGAGCAACAACTGGTAAATCAGTCTAGATCAAACATTCTGATTCTAATATTTTAAAAACCTGAGCGTCTTCAACAATGGAATCCTTTTTTAAAAAAAGAGTAAATGTATCGTATTACAGAGAATGATACCATATTTATTGGAAGAACTTAAGCTGCCATAAGATCTAGCACAGTGGAGACTTTATTGACTCGCAGTCCAGTTTATATCCTGACAGTCTATCTACATATATGAAAGAAATTTTCCAAGGAAAATTGTTGACCATTGTATTCCATAAATTCAAATTTCAATGTCAATGTTATAAGCATTTTTATAAATGTCTTTGTTATTTCATTTTTATGTCTGCGACGCTATCGTATCAAATAGATTGATATTACTGATTTGATATTATCGCCCTAGATATAATGAAACCTAGAAATTATTACTCTTTTCTGTTTTATTAAGATTTTTTTAAATATTTTCCATTGGATGAAACAAAAATATGTCTATAGAAATTATAATATTCAGGATGGGTCCATATTGGACGCAAGTCCTCGATATTTTTGTCTCGGAGAATGCTATCTATCACATAATTTATACATTTTTTACACAAGTCAATGGGTGATTTTCAAGATCTTTTAATTCTTGTTACCTCATGAGACGAAATCTCAATCAATCCTAAGTATACATAAATTGCCTGAAATGACTCATCCAACTTAAATAAAAACAGATAGATTTTTTATTAACGCGTACAACGCCTCACAAATATATGAATGCATATATAGTTTGTATACCGATAGTGCATATCGCATCTGGCAAAGTTGACGGAAATAGTCACAATTTACAATGTAGATTTAATCCGATATTTATTTAATGTTATGGGTAGTTTGATATTCTTTTGTATTCTGGTTGTGATGTGAAAAGTTTAATAAAAATTTTGAAAACAAGTGTATTTCTTATTTATGTACTAGCAGAAAGCAGTCGGCCAGCGCCAATTGCTTATTTCTAGGCCCTGCAGACGGCTATTGCGTTGCTAATGTTTCTGTATAAGAGAACTGATCTACCATAGTGCAACCTAACAATCAATTAACGCAAATATCTATTTAATCAGACATTCTCAAAGAAAAAGAAAAATATGCATACTGTTTATTAACTACCTTATCATCAGCCGTATCCCTGTTTAGACTATGTCTATTTTGAATTTGTTAAAGGAGGAAAGTTATTATTGTATAAAGTAGGTTTTATAAATGCAGTCATATGTTGGTCAGTTAATCAGAGCAACACGTGTAGATGGCAATTTTTTTCAGCATGTACACTACTTCCTGATAAGTAATTGATGACTAACAATCTATTTTTATAAGCTGGTTCACTGTAAAAGAGTTGAATTAGTTAAAAATCAACCGGTCTCCTTGAACTTTCTGAGCCATGATTTAATTAGATGTGTTTTTGTAAACCTGTTTTACGCAGAACGTGCGCTTTCCCCCCGTGAAGCGATCCATTGCGACTAAATTTCCAAGAACTAGAGATGAGCGATATATCAATATTGGTGATATATAACAGTTGGTACCAGCTACTTAAATACAAAAGTAGCTGCTACCAACAATATTTTTAAATATATGATTACGATTTACAACTGCCAAGTTATCGGCGCAGATCATCGTGCGCATGATAGTACTGCTACCAAAATAATATATAAGGCTTAACGGCAACTTATCGATATATCAAACTTCGATAATGCCATCTAGCAAATTTAAAAAAAATAATTGTTTATCTCAGAGCTGAAATAATAATACGTACTACGTACACAACTCACATAAAGATTTATTAATTATAACCAATGTTTCTGAAATGATTTTAGTAATGCTGTATTAATGTAAAATTATAAAAACTGCACTTGAGAAGAAATATCAATGGTTTTGACAAATTAACCATTTGTCAAATCAGGAGATTTCACTGAGGAAATTTACTGTGGATTCATTTTTTGAGGGTTGATATCTTTTATTTTGTCATAAAGATTCATATCATTGGTAAAACATTTTTTTTTTTTTCCAATTCCTTAGAGTCTACGATACTCTGAGTACTCTACATGCGGCTAGACCGCCTAATCTACTACTACAAGTGCATCAGCGCTAATCACTTTGACACTTTTACAAACTACCTTATTATTATAAACATCATATGTGTTTTATATTAATACATGAATTGGAAGGGTAAAAAATTACTGATAAAAAACCCTCTAAACAATTTACTGGAAGTTAAGTATTTCAAATTAATTAGGCGCGACACTTTATGTACAGTGCCGCCTTATTCTAGCATAATCCTTAAATATTTAAACTAAAATAAATACTACTAAACTTAGGAATATATTGTTTTATTATTTTTACATATCATAAATTGGAGAGTTCTCTCGACGCTGTCCGCTTCTGTGTGCATCTCAGTCCGGAGGATCGAGCGCGTTACTTCGCCGCAGGAAATAGTGCCTGGGCAATCTATATTTGTATCTGAAAGGCATTAAGCTGATGTTGTGCTCGTACGAGCCGAGGTTCCGGATGAGAGGATTATCTTGAGAAGGATGGGAGCAAGATTTGTGGAAGCTTGCTGATAATTTATCGAAGCATTGCATGATAGTGTTCACCTTGTGCCGGTGGTGTAGTCGTGTCAAATTTGTTTTGGGTGAGGCGTTGTGGATGATTTTAAGCAATTTGTTTTGTATGACTTGGAGTTGCGTGTATTTCGTTTTGTGTATGCTGCTGAAGGCAGGCGCTGCGTAGGTGATAGTAGGCAGAACCATACTGTGGCATAAAATTGTCTTGTTGTGAGTGGATAGCGGGCCAGTCCTGTTGAAGATCGGACAGAGCGCACCAATTGCTTGGTTCGCTTTCTGGCGTGTGTTCGTCACGTGACGTGTCCAATTCAAGCGCCGGTCGAGTGTCAGTCCGAGGTATTTCACCTCGGTCAGCCACTCAACCTCACTTTCATTGACTAAGATAAGGTAAAACATTTTTTTACATGTTTGTTTTAAATTTACGCTGTTTAGCGCATGCGCACTGTACACGCCGGTATGTCAAATTATCGGTGCAGATCATCCGCGAGAAATCACTGCTACCTAAATAACATATGAGGCTCAACTGCTGCTTTTCAACATTAGTAGCAAGATCCGAGATATTAAAAAGTAGCTGGATCGCTCATCTCTACCAAGGACCTAACTTCCGCGTGCCATCCTTCGCGCAGTTCCCGTGCAGAAGCGATTTAAAATATGCATAAATTTATGACCATTGATTTTATTACCCACCTGTATAAAATGTAAACATCTCAGCCATAGAATCTCAGCTCGCACCCCTACCCCCCAAATTTAGTACTAGAATAATCTTAGGAAAATAAAGCGTAAATAAATAAATAAAATGTTACATTTTTGAAATTCACGTTCGAAAAGCCACAACATTCGCGTGTTTGTTAATTAAAATATTTCTTCACCTCCCGGTGGGTAGGCAAATTTTAGATATGTATCTAGTACCTACCTAAAAATTTGATTTAAAAAGTAATACATACCTACGCTAAGCAACTGTTTTCTAACAAATTAAATTTTATAATGTCTTTCCTTTCAAGTGATCTGCATAACATACACATATGCGATGTTAAAACATAATCATTTTTTGTGCATGGGAAGTACATATTCGAATCCGACAGCAATTTACTTATATAAAATTTATTTATTTAGTTAGTTAATTTTTTGGAGTATCCGAGCCCAGGAACATGCGCAAAGCTTTACACAAGACAATAGGATCAAAATCGAAAAATCGATGGAAAGATCGAGACGAATACAGGCGGACAACATCAAGACGGACCTGCGAGAGATATACGAGTGTCCAGCAGACTGGGCTACAAGCTTCATCAAGGTATGTAAGTGTGTAAATGTTTTTTAAGTGACTGCGGTCATTGGTTTTCAAGTCCCATGAAGCCGCTAAAGAAGAAGAAGTTAACGAATTGAAAACATAACTTTTTGACATCTCATTGTTGCCGCAACACTACGAACACTACTGAGGTTTGTCATTCCTACGAAGGCTGAAGGCTGAATACGTAGTGTTCGAGCTACCTCACACCCACAACTTTATGTTGTCATTTTTCGATTATAAATTATGTTATCAAAATCTAAAAAAAAAAAGGTCTCATTGATTATCCGATACGGGGCCCCTTTTTTATTTTACTTCTCTAAAATAAAGATAAATCTAGTTTCTCAGAAATTAATTTCATCGTGTTCCTGGTATACGAAAATCGGTTTTTCACGATTATTTACAGCGGGCGGTTTTTCAAAGTGAATGATTCATGATTCCATTTATAATGTATATTTTTTTATTCACTTGTGGTTATTTAAATTATAAAGAGGAAAATAACGTAACTGGATATCTACTAATAATAAATAACTCATATCGATATATAAAAATTAGAAATATCGCCATATTTATACTTTTTATCTATCTCGATCTATGCGGGATGAGTAAAAAAAAGATAGAAAGTTAATGTTGTTCAATTTTGCTTTTTATATAAGAACATATTCATTTTTTAATTCGTCTATGTAGACGTTTCTAAATAATCATTTCTTCGACATGATTATCTGAAATATTTTTTTTTTACTACGAATTTATTGTATATCATAATCTAATTAATATTAAAACTAACAACATACTTTTGTTATTTTGCTATACAAAAATTTAATATAATAAGAATAAAATCTCCCGCGAGACAAACGGGAACGTGACTATTGCTCTACCGACGGATAAGAACGTCTTGAAACATGTTGATTTATCAATAAATAGTGGTTTAAACAAAGGTTTTTTCTTAATATTTATATAATATGTTCTCACAAAGTAATTTTGCAAATATTGAAGAAATTAAAAATGTATGTTTAACACATTTCCGCAAACTGGTGACGTAATGTGGGTAAACAATTTTTGCTCTTTATATATTAATTTGATATTTTATCTACACGATGCAATATGATATCCAAAGAAAAAGATCGAGTTTATTATTTTTTTTCTATTAATAAACGGTTACACTTTAGTCCAGTGATCAAAAATATAAATTGATGTATTTAATTTTAACACAAAATTCGGCCTTATATGGCACTTTGACACTACAATCCGTTGGCTTCGCTGGTCGGGAGATACCGCGATCAGCACCTCCAAAATCTCTATTTCAAAAGGGTGCGTCAGGTATCGATCCGGTAATGGTAAAAATAAAACCCAACGTAATATTGAGAGAAAATAAAAATATTATGAATTAAATATATTAATTATAAAGATATACATATAAAATCAATTTTATCGAAAAATATTGTTGTTGCGCCATCGGGATTCGAACCTGGATCTCTTTCCTAACCGGGGAAGGTGCTTTATCCAACTAAGCTACAGCGACATTATTTTTAGCGACAATTTTCGACCCTATGTTACCTTTTTGATATTAATACATTTAATCATTCCATCATTCGACAGAGCCATCTACCTTATTTTTACAGAATCTCAAATACCTTTGAGTAAACTGATAGCAGACGCCAGAATTATCAATTCATTTTTATTAAATTTTGGACACATTGATACAACTTTATTATTTAGGAGAACACATTCTTATTGTGAAGTTGTAATTATTCAGAACACAGGTCTGTGATATTTTAAATATGAATTAAATATATTAATTATAAAGATATACATATAAAATCAATTTTATCGAAAAATATTGTTGTTGCGCCACCGGGATTCGAACCTGGATCTCTTTCCTAACCGGGGAAGGTGTTAAAATTGATTTTATATGTATATCTTTATAATTAATATATACAATTCATATTTAAAATATCACAGACCGTCTGTTCTGAATAATTACAACTTCACAATAAGAATGTGTTCTCCTAAAAAAAAAATATTATGGAATTCCCTAATGCGTTTAATTCTACGTTAAACTGCTGCGTACTTACATATAAATGTGTACAATTTTATTATAATTTTCCGATGTGTTATAATCAAAACTCGTGGCGGCTTCGCAGAGTTTAATTCGTTAATTGAATATTTTATGAGCACGTAGAGTACGTAGATATTTATAATAGTATGTAAATCTTGTTTGAAATACGCAATAAGTGTACTTGTTCATTTTTATTTACGATTCTGAATCAATTAAAATATTTAAAAGTAAATAATAATGCAGCGTTGAAATCACGTTAATAAAAGTTTTTAAGGTGGAAATTACCGAAAATACTAATTCGCAGACAGCCTTGCAAAATGTTTCTGATGAATTAGTTTAGTTGCCTTCAATGATACATTTGTTACTCATGCTTTTATATCACGCCGTTACGCCACAATCAGTGGCGTAACTGCATTGGAGCCGACGTGTTAGATAGGGGTTCAAATATCCGCTTCCCCCAGTACATTTTGGATTATCGATGTATGCAGTAGTAGGTACCCCGCTAATAGTTATATGTCGGGTTAGCAACCAGACCATTGCCGAAGCGAATCAAGGATATTTTTATTGCGAGCGCATATATTATACATATAAGCCAAAAATACTATTTTGTTTTTTCATGAAAGTGTGAATATGAAGATACTAAATTTGTACTAGATATTTAGATAATCGATAAAACCGCATAGTACTTAATGTTTATATTAGTGATGAGAAAAAATGCTACTCTTGACTCATTAATGTGATTGGTATTCGATAATATCAGTGATTGAAAACTGTGATTGTAGTTTCAGTACTAATACTCATGCGCCGCGTAATATCACAACACACGAAATAAATAAATGAACATAATTTTGAGCGTATTAACTTATATTATTTAAATTTAATTTGTGTAAAAACATATTTTAGCATATACATATAATTAATATATGTCTCATATATAATATCATCACAAAGATAATGAAAACCCTTTAAAAAATGTGATTTTATTTTTCGGGTCAAATGCGTAAAACGTTTTGACAGAATCTACTAGATGGCGCTGTTCCGTACAGGAAACAAGAACTGTAATTGTAGGGGTGGTTCGCCGGTTCGCTCTGGTAGCTCGGATGAGATTGTCTGCAGCGTGGTGCAGCGGTCCAGGGGGGTCCAAAATCTTGTCCAGTGTAGCAGCCGATGTCAGGGTGAATTTCCAGGTCCGTGATCCAAAGTCGTTGCAAAGTCAGGAAGCCAGAAGATTCGATAGTCCAAAGGTAGTAGCAGGGTCCAAAGATGAGATGAATAAAAGACGAGATTTGCTTTTTCTAAGTCCAGTGGTGCACGAAGCGAGAGTAGAAACGAGAGTGAGTGCTCTCTGCAGCCACTGGACCATTATTTATTTAACACATAGAAATATCACGAGCGCTACAGGCTCCAGGAGATCTCCTCCAATCACAATGCCGGATCCGTCCCCCTGCCGCCCCGCTGCGGTCCAGCGCAGCCACCCCCTGGCGGCGAGATCTCGAAACTTGGTTCATTTTTCTCGCCGTCAGGTTGGAGACGGCAGACTTCGGATTTCTCCGGCATTTCTTCTCTCCTCTTTATGATTCTACTTTTTCAGGCACCGCGAGTATTTTATCTCATAGTCTTTATTGCTCCTCGCGATGCCTGATAAGTCTTACCCGGGGCGATGGCCCGGGGAATTAATTATCGCACCTCAAACTTGGAAAACTCGTTTTCAATACCTAAATGATTTTTGAGGTGCGTAATATTATCGCCGGGCGATCGCCCCTTTCATTCTCTTTTTATTAATATAACATATACATGACAATAATTTTCTACGACTAGTTATGCTAACTTAAAATAATGCATTTCTTCCTGCGCGCTGGCGGGGGCGGAGTCTCGCCGCGGCCCGCTTCCCCCTCCACTCGGCGGTCCGTTGACGCAGCGGCGTAGGGAATCCAGCGGCGTAGGGTGCCGGGCGGAATGTTTCTGTGACGCGGAAAAATGGCCCCTTCCTATTCATTCATTTCTCGGGCCACTTTCTCTCGCGTCCGTAGTTCGCAATGCTGTGCGGAACAGGCGCCTATCATGAATTATAACGTCATTCCTTCATGAATATTTTCGTTTCATATGCACATGCGCCGAATCACGGTTCACAACTAAATATAAAAAAATTAATCACGTATCACGATATTCCCAGATATTCAATCACTGAGTGTGAGTGTGACTCAAAGATATCAGTGATCGACTCATGGTTCGTGATTTTTAGCTCATCACTAGTTCGTATATCTTATATACAGAGGGTGGCTTCCATTTTGTATTGGGCCCCGTTGCCCTTTTTACATTTACATTGGGAACTAATTTTTAAGATACGCCACTGGCCACATTTTTCTGTCCTTACCTACCACTTTTCCTTGCAGATCTTCTCGAGCACATTCGTAGATTGTTTAAGCTTTTAACAGGGCCCTTCTCCAATATCTGATTTATTTGACTGTCGGGTTTTCACGGACGCCTTGTGTTTAATAGAGCATCAGTATTTATTTGTATTCTAAGATGTTGTGTTTATATTTTCTATTATATTATTAATAAAATGGGGAGAATAGATTAATCAAATAATGTATACCCGGTTTCATAACTTTGCTTTGATAATAATTCTCGATTACTTTAGATTTACATTTCAAACATCTTATTGAACATCACATCACATCTCCTGTCCTTTTTGTTGGCTCTTTGTTATTCATCTGGTCTGAATTCCTTGAACATGTCACTTTAATCAAAATGATAATGTCGTATCAGTTTAATTTTCCACATTTGGAACGTCCACGATCGATTGCAGTGATAAAACGTACGTTTTCGAAGTGTCAAAATTCAGCAATATTTTGTTTCTAAAAATATTCCTATTATAAGTTTCGAACCAAAAAGTTACATATCAATTTAATAACAAAGGAAGACACTTCAATCAGATATAATATAATATATGTGTCGGTTTCCAACGAAGTTTCCTTTCAAATTTGGCTACAAATTTTCCATTCAAAATTATCTACAAATTTTCCTACAAATAAAGCACTAGCCACAATGCTGGACTTAATATTCGATTATAATGTAAATTGTTAAAATTTCAGCTGAAATTCTTAGTTAGTCAGACATTTCTGCATAGATTTTTTTGCTAATTATTTCTACTTAAGCAACTCGCAAAATTGGAAAGTTCAGTCACCAGAGATTGTGGCTTTGTTGTAACCGCCTTCCCGTAGTCTGACAGGGCTGGGGAAACCAATGTTCCATGTAATATTTCGTTTCCTCACATGTCTGTTCTGCACTATCGAATAATATTGTAAAATCGAGGAATACGCTAATAACCTTTGGTAGTTAAATTAGAATGTTCTTTTGACTTTCGTAGCAATGAAATTGAAGAAAATTGCGTTACGTGACTCAAACACGTGTATCGCACCCCCCACCCTTTATATATGTTTTTCTGGTTGGATCTGCCCCACCTTGTTATTATTGTATTTTCAAACATCACCTGAATCTTTAGTTTACAATGTAATTAAATGTATATATTTTTATTTATTATCTTTGTTTTATTAACCATTCTAAATTTTTTTACATTCATTTACTGTGTGTATAATAGAGCTGGAACCATACTGGATGTAACAATATTGTATTTGCCCAATATTTTAGGGGTAGATACGTATTAAAAATATGAGTCGAATATGTTCAAGCTGTATGTGCCTGATTTCAACCATGTCAGAGATATAAGCATTTCAAAAATATCGTAGTTATGCGATTATTTCGATTAATTGAAATATTTTAGTGTATCCAAATTACATATTGAATTTAAAAATATATATATCATAGAGTTTGAAGCGGTTAGGTTAGACAATTTAGGGCCTGAAGCAAATATATAGATTAATAATGGGTCAATTTCGCAAATATTTATTTCAAACTATGTAGACTTAAAGTTTAACATGATTTTGTGAAAATCTCATACAATAATAATTTCCGTAACCGTATACAATTTGTACATCTGACCTACCCATAAAATATTGTGGACTAGGTCTGTTACACTCTGTATATATATATATATATATAGTGGTGCAGTGCTTAATAATAAAAGTACCAGGGCGGTATATGATTTTAAACCCCCCCCCCCTCATATGTTTGAAGTTAAAAAGAAATAATTTATCCAGCAATAAAATAACTTTCGTAAACCATACATACGTCAAAAAAACTATGTAGCATGTAAATTTAGGGATTTATTTAAGTTGAATACACATATTTCATCAGCCTCAAAGTGCATGTGGTCAATAGTTGAAGTAATGGGATACTGCCGTGCGCCGTGCGCCGTGCGCCGTGCGCCGTGCGCCTAGATGCCCTAATGACCCAATTCTTAACAAAAACATACATTTCCCCGTAATGCCTATCACGTTTTTAAAATACTCCGGTCCGATTTTTTTTGCATTCTCATAATATCCGTTTGATGTATAAAATTCTATGCGGAATATTTTGTATCAAAATATTTTTTGAATGTACTTGAAAATTAAGTTTCGTGTCAAAGAAAAAGTGACAGGGCGGCGCCCTGGCCCCACTACACCACTGTATGTATGTATATGTAGCGACCATAATTCAAATCTACCGCCATCTCAATCGGCATCGACGCTAGCGACAGCGCTGCCGGCTGCTGCCACAAGTCTGGTTCAATTCACCGCCAGACAGTCTCTCAAGTTTCAGCGTTTCACAATGGCGCTCTTGCCGGCTCGCCTTTGCCGAGCAAGACTGCCAATTCATTTCATTTCATAATTTCCTACATCTTCATTCACTGTATTCATTTCTATCTGTCTTCATTGTTTTTATCATTTGTCACAATAAACCTCAACACGCGCCAATCACACATGTATATCATTTAACCACCGTCCTAACCCCCAAATATATATGTACTAGATTAAGAATAAATAATAATAACTATTGTAACTAGAATCATTACCGGCTAATAAGTTCATTCGAGCAGGAGAAATGTATTTTAATTTGAGATTCACTATCGTTTTGTATATATCTTTTGTATCTCTTTGATTCATTTCATCTGGTTCATTCCGCCAGCCCTGGCACAGACGGTGTGTAAGAGTAGTACAAACCTTCGATATTAATTTCTCAGTGGGTTAACTTTTTACTGGTTCCGACCGCGGCGGTCGCTCGCTACCGCGATCCGACCAGCGATCAGTCGAGAATCGCCCGCGCGGTAGGTATCTTGTTCGACGCGTCCACTCTCGATCTGTCAGATTTTTTTTCCGAGTTTCGTTATTACAATGTCCAAAATGAACGTGACTTTACCGAACGGTGCTCTGATGCCGGCCCTGGGTTTTGGGACGTGGCAGGTAAATAACTTGTGACAATATTGAATGTCAGATGAGACCTGTAATAGCGGTAAAATATCGAACTTTTCACCATTCTAATAAATCGAACGGAGAAAATTGAATGTTCGCGGTTTGTAAGCGTTTAATATCATATATAATTAATACTACGCGGATGTAGAGTTCACATTCTGCAGTATAACGCATTCTTAAGATAATATAAATACTTTGAAACTTTGCTCAACTCTCAGTATAAACTAAAAACCGGAATTCGCCTTTCTGTGCTACTGTTTTGACAGACTGGAATTCGTGTTACTTTAATTGTGTGCAACGGTTTACGCAACGGATCAATAAAGTAATGTTAATCGTATTATTAATAATTTAGTAATCATTCTAATTTTCTAATGTGATTAACGCGGCTACAAAATGATTTAAAAAAAATCTAATAGTGAAATGACTTTGTTTTGTTTAAAATTTAACCAGGTCGTTCAAAATAGTGAGTTTTAGAATAAATGATGAATAAGTACCCATTTCTATAGACGCAATAAATTCTCGAGAAATAAAATATCTGTACGATAATAATGTATGTTTACCATAATCCAATTGCATACTACATTGATATAGTACTTAATAATTTATTCATAAAATATATTTTAATATTTTTGCACAAGAGTTTTTCTATACATAAATGTTAATGGTAATTTAAACATATTGCGTCATTAATAATTACCTTACGTAATGGAATTAGTATTATTATTCTATAATGAAAAATGGCCGAGTGTCGCTTAGTACATATCTAACGATAATAATTAATATATTCTTAATATAAATGGTGCCAGAGGTAGAGGACGTCCGCGGAACTCTTGGCACGACCAGGTAAACCAGATACTGGATGATGGTCCTGTTAGAAGCATCAATAATTGGCAAGCTTATATGCGAAGATGTATGAGTGTGATGAGGCGAGAATTATGTGTCAGGACAGAAGAGTAAGAAGAGAAGACTATCGTCTGTCTACCCCCGGGGGGAAACGGTATGACGGTCATTTTTTTACATTTATTTAAACCGGAATCGTTTTGAGAGTTGTTTCGTTTCGATTCGTTAATATTACATTTTTAAATTTTTTATTACATTTAGTTATTAACATTTTAATACCATCATAGGCGAGATGGTAAGTAAGTTAGTTAGTTAGTTAGTTCTTAAATAAATATATTTAACGGAGTAGAAGGCAGGGGCGTGCAGTAAGTAGGCTTAAAAATATGTTGTGTTAAGTATATTGGTATCAAAATAATGTAAGAAAAATCCAATTTTGAGAACAATTCTATCAATTTGAATTTATAAAATAATTTTGGATTCACTACTTCAAAAAAGACAATTTATTTTATTGCTCCGCAATTCCGTTCCCTGCTTTCTATTTCGCTTAAAATATATTATCTACGGTTCTTCCTTCGGACAACGGATATTTAAAATGTTTCATTATAGGCAGTGGTCAAAAGCGTATACTTAAATAACTAGCTACGGTTATGGTAATACGAATTATCTCATGTAACAGAAATAAATATATATATTTCAACATTAAATATTTTGGTATTATTGGTAATGTCGACCCAAAAAATGCAAACTCGCTCGCTTGACAGATAATTGATGACTACTATACGAACTACGAAATGATATTGGAATACACCATTAAAAAAAACGTTAAGCTAGAATTAGTAAAATGTGCCATTCTACGCAGTTTTCATTTAAGATAATCCTTTTCGAAAAAACAGAGTAAATACAGTAAGAAAAAAAAGATTGAAAACTACAGAAAATTGGCGGATGTAAATGAGTTTATTAATATGAACTTAATCCTTATTAGGAGAACACGTTCTTATTGTGAAGTTGTAATTATTCAGAACAGACGGTCTGTGATATTTTAAATACTAAATAAATGTATTAATTAGAAAGATATACATATAAAATCAATTTTATCGAAAAATATTGTTGTTGCGCTACCGGGATTCGAACCTGGATCTCTTTTCCAATCCGGGGAAGGTGCATTACCAACTATGCTACAGCGACAGTACTTTTGATGACAATTTTTCGAACTTACATGTTACACTTAAATTTTTTTTTTAAATTCTATTTGAGATTCCGTAAAAACAAAGTAAATGGTTTTCAAATAATGGAACGATAGATGTATTAATAAAAAAAATACAACAATAATTTTTCGATAAAATTGATTTTATATGTATATCTTTCTAATTAATACATTTAGTTTGTATTTAATATTTAGTTCAGTAAGATTGTTACGCGGATTGAACCCACCCATTAGATGCGCGCAAACAGGCAAATTGTCTCGCCGCATCGGTATGACTGCACGCGGAAAGATTGTCAAAATCAAAAAATCTAGCTGTGGGTTTAACTTAATCCGTGTAATAATGGCTAGAATTTTAATGGGTGTTTTCAGAAGAAAAGGATTGTTTAAATAAATTTATTTCCCCGAATCTATTATAGTAATCCACACCTTTTAGACGGTATATAAAAGGTAGGTATAGCTAATTTGTAACCAAAGAACATCTTCGTACCCAGATTTTTGTGATAATAATTTTAAACATAATGTCCACTTCTAGTTTGAAGAAAATATATACATAGTTATTTTGTATTTTATGTAATTTTGTCTTGACAATTTTTATCATCGTTATTACGATCGTCGGGAAAATATCGTAAAATCATCCAACTCTGTTTAGAGTTTTGAATATAATTTGGTGTATCTAATAACGGGAAAATAATTTTTAATTGAGAAAGACAAGTTACTGGCTTCGAGATGCTGCATTAGACGGAATGATGAATATAATGAAAATAAGATAAGTACAACAGCCACTTAAAAGTTGTGCTCTGAGTTGCCCAACATTGTTCAAAAAATGAATTTAGTTTATTTCTCAAGGAAAGTTTACATTTTCAGTTAGACCTTACTGGCATGCCATTATTTGTTAATTTACTTAATAAGTAAAGTGATTTAAATAATATGTGAGAATTTGGAACAGAATTGTATTTATGGAACACAGTTGTTTGATTTTATGATATGCTAAACAACACAATTTTAAATCTTATAGATGCTTTGCTAGACCTAGGTCCCCAAATAGAAAAAATCATTAACACAATAATATTAAAACGCATATTATAATATTTTCCACAAAAATAGCATAGCAGCTACTGTGAGTATTGTCAACAATGATGGCAAGGAAAAAATCACTTCAGTGTTGGAATGAACAATAAATTATTTTTATGCGCCCTGTTGGATATAATTGCTTTTCAAATCATATCTTTAATGCGTCTATCTTCCTGCACTCTTGTCTCAGTGACCACATCTCAGTCTCGTACAGAAATATTGGGAAGACTGATGTTCTGACAGTCTACACCTTAAGGACGTTCCCAAAGAGCAGTCGTACTCAATCATCAAGAAGATTCCCCAGTATGTAAATTACTATAAACTACTATGAATAGAATAAAAAACAGTTGAGGTACAGTGTACTTTTTCGCTGCCGCTCACATGTGCAGAAATTCAAAAATCTTTCACTATTCAAATTATAAAAGGAAACGTCAAAACCATTCAAAAGTAGCTGACTTTTAAAATTTTTTTATAACAAAACGAATACCGCTTGTTTTAGTTATTTTTACAGAAAGATATTTGTTAAATTTTCAATTAATGATTCTCAGTTTTCCAAAACAATCGTAAGAAAATTACTATTGCTATTCAATTAAACGTGCGCTACAACATCGATCGGGAATGGTTCGTATTTTAAATATGCTCATTTTAATAGTTAATATTTACAAATTTACTACCGCAAGGACTATTGAAAAAAATTTCTACGTATAAAAGACACTCGTAAGTATGTGTATTCAAAGTTTTAAAAAGATTGGAAGAAAATGATTTTTTTGGGAACGTCCTTAAGTGGCGTGATGTGCCATTGCAGCCAATATAGTGCATTGGGGCCACGTTAGATAGGGGACCAAAAAGTTGGTGCCCTGCAAATCATTTGGAATTGATATTTTTGTGAGCGTCAATGCCTTTTGTCAATATAATAGTAATCCTAATCCATGGCAAGAAATGGAATTATAAAATTTAAAAAATCGTTTCTAACGTGTATTATGAAAACATTATCGATGTATACAGTAACAGTACCACCTCTCTAACATGTCGGCTTAGGAACCAGACCATTGCCGTGATGTGAAAATCGCCTTAAAGTGACGCAACTATTTTTTTAAATTGCAAGTCTTTATTAATGTCTAAAAAACACTTGTGTTTTTTTACAAGAAAAAATTTGAATATTATATGAGACAAGTGATTAATTTTGTTCTTACTATTTATTTTATAAACCACGCAGTACTAATATTCGTATATCTTATACACGATAATTATTTAGGGGGTCATTTTTCCATTCTGCATTGGGGCCCAATTTTTGTAGTTACGCCTCTGATATCTGGTGATGTTTCTATCTTGCCTATTTCTATTTTTTGTAATTAAGTTATTAGGTTGCGTGTCCAAAGCGCGAGAGACTCGTCAAGAGGGGCGAAGCGTGGTAAATATCGCGTTGCCCATTGCATTATAGTATAGGGAGAATATGTAATCCAACGGTGTCGATTTTTATTCTCCCTCTTGGTAACGTGGACACGAATTCAAAATTCAAAGTATTTAAAAATCGGTTTACATTTGGATATGGCAATATGGAGCTAAATCGATTACTTACGACCTTTACTTATGCGTCTTTAAAGGAATATGTCGAATTATCAGTAACCCTGTATGAGCGCGAAGTGAGGCGCGAGACGGCGAATCTTTAAGACACGGTGAATACGAAAACCGATTGTTGTCTCCAAAGCATCTCGTGGGAGCAAAATCCGTATTATCAGTGATTGTCTCTGGTCGAGAATGTCCTAAAAATCTCTTCCGTGGACACGGAGCATGAGCATAGTAAATTAATTAATTAATTTTAAATTGTTTCCTAGAATTACTAATAATGCACAGATTCTTTTGCTTGTGTGTAGTGCACTCGGCACTTATACGGTGGCTAGTTTTGACATGCCACAATACGCGCCTTAGAGTGAGGAAGTTTATGGGAATAATATAGCAAATAAAATAAGATACGAATGGATCAATCGTTTTGTCAGCGGCCGTGAAGACATTGAAGACGATAATCGTCGTGGAAGACCGTCAACCTCGATTACAGAAGAAACTATTATTACTGTTCATTCGCTTATACGTTTAGTCGTTGAATAACGGTACGCACGATAGCTCAGAATGTCGGGATATTCGTTAAGACAAATTTAAAAGAAATGTATAATTTTACTAAGCTATCGTTACGATGGGTGCTGAGACCCGTTGCGTGAAGAACACTAGGCGTACATAATTTTACTTTATAATATATTATCAGGACAACACATTCTCATTGTGAAGTTGTAATTATTCAGAACAGACGGTCTGTGATATTTTAAATATGAATTAAATATATTGATTAGAAAGATATACATATAAAATCAATTTTATCGAAAAATATTTTTGTTGCGCCGCCGGGATTCGAACCTGGATCTCTTTCCTAACCGGGGAAGGTGCATTATCCAACTATGCTACAGCGACAATTTTCGAACCTATATGTTACCTTTTTGATATTAATACATTTAATCGTTCCATTATTTGAAAGAGCCATCTACCTTATTTTTACAGAATCTCAAATACCTTTGAGTAAACTGATAGCAGACGCCAGAATTATCAATTCACTTTTATTAAATTTTGGACACATTGATACAACTTTATTATTAGGAGAACACATTCTTATTGTGAAGTTGTAATTATTCAGAAATATCAGTATAATATTCAGTTTAAATATCAGGTCTGTGATATTTAAACGATTAAATGTATCAATATCAAAAAGGTAACATATAGGTTCGAAAATTGTCGCTAAAAATATTGTCGCTGTAGCATAGTTGGATAATGCACCTTCCCCGGTTAGGAAAGAGATCCAGGTTCGAATCCCGGTGGCGCAACAACAATATTTTTCGATAAAATTGATTTTATATGCATATCTTTCTAATTAATATATTTAATTCATATTTATAATATATAATAAAGACATTTTAGCTTTAAAAAACGAAGAATATTTTTTATTATATGTATATATTTTTTTAAACACGATATTAAAATCAATTTTTTCACATAATAATCTCCTACATTTAAGCATGTATTTATATCTATGTATTCGAAAGTTTTAAAGTTCCGCTGTTGTAGCCGTCCACCGCCAGTCCATTTACCCAATTGTATCCAAAACTGCCCAGCAAAGCCTTGGGCACATTTGTGTGGAAGTATTTCGATCATCCACCATATAGTTCGGACCACGCTCCGAGCGATTTTCAAGAGTTTCTGAGAGAGATCTTTAAAACTCGTGAACATATAGGATAGTCCTTATATGCGGTAGGTGATTGTGTGAAGAAATTGATTAAGATACTGTGCATTTAAAAAAATACAAATATTTTTTAAATTTTTTAATGCTAATAAGTTGATATTTTCCGGATTATCTTGTGTACACCACTTTTGGACTTCATTCTAATGCAGAATTGCCGAGGCTGACATTTGAATTTCGGATGCATTTAAATCGTATTTCAGACGCATACAAATTTTTGCGCGGTGGCAGTTGTTACACCTGTGTAAAAGGCGTGACACATTCTTGACACGAATACGTAATTGCAACACCCATTACCTACTATTTCCGCGTGATATTCCACTAATCAGACAGGATAATAAGAATATCTGTCGTCAGGAAATTGCGAGGTGTTTTATTAATTCGCAATCGAGAAGTCTTGTCGTAATATTATGCATGTATTATTATTAAATAATCGAAAATTCCCGATTTACCCTTGATGGGTCACGTGCTAACACGTATTAGGGCCCTTAATTTAGGTATAAATAAATAAATAAGAAGGTCCCGCATCCGAACTTTGGGCCTAGTCCTGCCATTTTCTGGGCCGGTTCTGTATATAATGTAGGTACTTACCTACGTTTACTTATATATATATATATATATGCATATAGGTAGGTATGCTGTTACTTCCGGGAGATTGTGAACAAGTCTCTGGACATGAAGTAGTGTATGTACTGAGCTGTACATGCATTAATCTCTATTATCACTGTACACCTATTTTATATTATTATGTTGGTACGTACATATTGTAAATAAAATAGTTGACAGCGATTGACGCCATTTATGGTTTTGAATTTTAATTATTGGTTTTAATAGTACATAATACGTTGAGTCGGAGAACTATCTGCCATCGTATTAATCTATTGAGACTCCTTTTTACTCATAACAATGCTCTGACTAAGACTGCTATTATACAAAGCTATTTATGCACGTAATTATGTATATATGTACATAACGTTTATGTGTTTAAATTAAATAAACGTGTAATTTATGGTTTATATAATATATAAAAATATACACTTCAACTATACACGCAAAACAAATAACACTCTCGTTTTCTAATTTATAAATCACCCCAATTAGGGCGTTAATTAATTCGGCATAAATTTGAATTGTTAATGTAACACAATTTATTTATATTTCTCTAGAATAAACAACATTGTAAAGGCGTTGTAAACCATATCCGGAATGCCTGCATCAAGTAAGGTCATCATCTCTGTGCATTTTCAATCGATTATGATTGCGCTTTTTCTGACGCGCTTTGTATTAATATTCATTTAAATGTGTTTTCCCTATACGCAGCCCCCATCTGCGGCCACGCGGCTCCAACAAACATGAAAAAACTGCAAACCTTCCAGAATTCGGCTATCACTGGATGCACCCAAACGGGTAAGGCTTACACAACTTCATCAAGAATCGGGCATTCTCCCCGTTAAAGAGTACATCACACAAATCTCCAAACGTTTCTACGATGGACTCGAGAAGCACCCAAATCTAACCATCAATTCGTTAGCTAAACACGACTTCAACGTACCGTCGCGATATAAACGTCCAAATCCGTCCTCCTTAAGGATTAATCTCACCGCGCCGGCTAGCAGTTTTCTGCAACATTATCATTAATGCAGCTTGTTACTAAATTTGTTATAATTCTAATAATAAAATTTCTCAGGCCTCAAAGGCATACTACCGATGGTGAGGCAAGGGGTTCGTCGAACCCGGTACCCCGTAAGACATGCGAACAATAACAATGACAAATGTGTTTTCATTATTATGATATTTGATTTAAATTTAATTCATGCAATTCAATTAATCATTTAATCCTCGCATTTGTAAGGTAGTGGCCGCTTCACAGCCACGGCCGGAGTTCCCGTAAAGGCGAGTGGTCTACTGTAGCACTACTTGATATAACTAATTAGCCCAAACATAATAATGTAGTTCCGGCGACACGCGTTCCGCCTGGCGACAGATTACGCTCCGGATCTTGCGGCTCTGGCTGCACTTACTATTTTTAGACTATACTTATATTATAGAAGGACCGAGCGGTTTGTATCTTGGTTAAAGGTACAACGTCGTTAATGATATTGCATTTAAATACAGTTACAGCTAGCGCACACCTACAGTGAGGGCTAATTGCAGGTATACAATCTTCACAGTAGATAAATAATAATAATACATCTATTAGGTTCACTTTTTACATGTATTATGTACTTACATTGATAAATAATGTCTAACGGTCTGACGTATTACTCTTCCAAATTAATATTCATTAAGTATACATTTTCACCTAGTTCATTACTATGAGTGTTGCGTAATATTTTTAATATCAGACAAATGTACCGAGGGTATGCATATAAAATTTGGCAAAGTAAATACAACATATCAGTAAGAAAGTAGAGACATATATTTGTGTACCCTGCCTGCTACACTGTAATTTACTGTATTATAGCAGACAGTGTTCCTCCCAATACACTGATGTAATGAATTTAGCAAAATGATTTAAAGTTTAACATAGTTTTTGCTTTTCACTAACATACACGGTGATCTTACGTCCTGTACTGCAGAGGACAGCCCTTTATTTTAGAGCGTTATTTATTTTAATTTAAAGTTTGTTTTGTCATTTAAAGTATAGACATTCTGTTTTAGAACTAGTGCGCCAAATGGTATTGAACTACAAAACTGAGGACTCGGTAATGTTCCACAAAAATATTGAACGTCTTTTCATACGAGCAGGGTTCCATTAATGCATAATGATTTTTAATCTAATTTAATCTCTAATTTCAATATTATTTCCAATCAATCAATAACTATTGGGCCTACGACCTTTCACAACCAATGATCTCGTTATTTAATATACTATATTAGCACATAACACGAACAAATTTCACCACCAAAGTGACAGATTTCGAACGCCTAGGCGAAAAAATCAACAGACAATGTATAAAATAAAGTATATTTCATGATTATTATTGCGCCTATAGACATCTCGATCAATACTTTGATAGTAGTAAATTTGATGTATCAACAACCGTACAGGATTTTTACTACGGGAGTTAGTAATAAGTTACATTACCGGCCCTTTAGTCTTGTGGCCAACAATTACGTCATGCTCTCCACGTGGGCCAATTATCGAAGTCATATTTTAATAAACCTTGAGGTGCAAGATTATTTTACCATTTGAAAAGTAGGTACCTTCGTGCACAGTAATTCATTTTGCGTTCTTAATTCTCAGGGCATTTTTTTATTTGTATTTTCCGACCTCTTATATATATGTTATTTTATTTATTATAAAAAATATAACGTGCTAATAGAGGAGAGTCATGATCATTTTTCTTAAAATTATAACATTTGATATTAATAGTTTTCTCGCATTAATAATTGATTTTAGAAATATATTTTATTAACCTAAGAAATGGAATATTAATTAATTAGCAGTATTTCAATATGTCCAAGAACACACTATTACTGGATTTTTACCTACAAGGCACTGTTATTAAATAAATATCAGATATTTTTATTATATTTAATGGAAAATATATAGATTTATGTGGTAATTACATGGCATACGACCTATCTTCGGCTGGCTCAAGTGATCACTTTATATAAATATAACGTTCACCATTCTCACTTCATCAATCTACACATCTAACAAATTTTTGAAAGTTGTATATATGTTAATATGTGGACTCGCTTCGAATACCACTACACCATCGCCATCTATGAACCAAATTTGATAATTCATCTTTTCTTGAAACAGCATATATGTCAACTCAATAAGAATCTTATTTTTGAAAATGATTTAATTATAATACATTGATTAATCAATGGAATTATGAAGAAATGAGATGGATATTTTTTCATTTATACACTTTAATTTTCCTTAATTTTTTTAAAGTGAAATATATCCAAAGTCAATCTAACGATAAAACAAATAATTATAATGATTTTTTAATCGCTACAACAATAAAACGCAACCGAGAATAAAATTACAGCATATTTTTTTTTACATATATAGAACGAGTCGCGTGCACGCAATAGATAAACAATGATGTAATCAAATTGAAAACTTGCCTAATTCGAAAAGTTATATCCTGCATCAGGGGCGGTCGAACTTTTATGCTAAATTAAAAATATATATTGTTTTAATAAATTCGCTGGGTTCATAAATAACGTGTCTTTAAAACTATTCATATTTTTAGAAGCTTATTATAATTTTTTGAGATAAAATCGTAAGTATATAATGTTTTTTAACGGTTTGATTTATTGTAGGAATAAAGGTTCAAAGACCCCCGCGGCTAATAATTTATGCCATTCGCCAAGGCGACAGGTCATCTTTCACAATCAATTATGTTCACTTTCTCATTATCTGAAATGTTACAAAAAATAAAAGATTTTGATTCAATATTTATTTTTATATATCTCTGTCGAATCTGACTGTTTCTTTTTAATTTTTATTAAATAACACCCCAACAGCACGGAAAAAACTGTCTACTTTAACACAGACGGTAGTCTAGCAAAGTAGCCAGGACAATGCTCTATGCATCAGAGGTGGGTACCGTCAGCATCCATCCCGCAGTCAACTAATAAGTGTGTTATATTGTTGAATGTTCACTTATTATGTCAAATAAATAAATAAAAATAAATAATTGCTAATTTTGCGAATAATAAAGCATGGTGAGTATTATAGTATGTAATATAGTTATATTTAATTAAGATAATGCCGTGACGACTAATGAAGGTTGCGGGCGCGCGGCTAATTGTCGATAATTATTTAAACTGAGGATTTAAATTAAAATTTTAAATTATAAATAATTTATCGTTGTGTCTCTTACGTACGACTTTCCCAGATACACCAATCGACTGCTACGTAATTTAGTGATACAAACATTTTTTATAATAAATGAGCATCGCGCATATGTTATGTGAACAGTTCACTGGGGAAGGCAGGAAGGAATTATTTTTTTATATATTTTTTTTATTGTTATACAACTTTTGCTGAGTCCTTTCTCTAATCAGCTAGCCATTATTTGTTGGAATATGACTAGTATATAAAATGATACATTGTATAGCAAATATTTTTTATTTAATTTTTAATACGTAACTAGATGGACTACTGTACTATGCACAATGAATCATCCGTATTAAAACAAGAACAAAAGATAACAGTTTCAACTGAAGCAGTAGACAGTGGCGGGAAGATAACAGATATGGTCCTTGTTGCTTTGGATTGTACTTTGTTCGGTACTATGTATTATTTTTTAATTCAAAATTTTAGGTGGGCAGTGGTAGGGGTTCAGTAGCACTCACAAATAAGTTCTTTACTCACCTACCGGAACGTGAAAGGGTACGAGTGTATTATATTTTTCGAACATGCGAATGTTGTGGGTTTTCGAACACGTGAATTCCTAAAAATACCTAAGCCTAATCTTAATTGTATCAGAAGGTTTTATGCATGACGAGAGTGAAGGCCCTAACACTATTCTAGTCTCACGCGTGTTGGTGCATGTCGCAGTGTATGTGCGTGTGTGATTATTTAAGCCGTGTCTAGAGCAAGCTATTTATTTATTTAAAAGAGAATTTACAAAAGTTGGCGTTTATTGCGAAATGATTTACAATGGCAGGTACTGCGAGTATAAAGTTAATTGCGGGAATAATGCGTTGAATACTGGACTGGCTCGCATGAGATGTTGACGAAAGAACGGTCTGCAGAGAAGTGGTTGGGTAGCTCCTAGGACTCGTCCCACACAATGTATTGGCATCTGTTTATTGGTCAGTTCGTTTCGGCCCTATATGGCTGTCAAGTGATTCCTTACACGACCATGTCTGTGGGGCGCGCGTAGGACCACCACAGCAGTGTTACTTTTTAGGAGTCCGATTAAATGTAGTGGGACTCCCATTTCCGTAAGAACTGTTCATCTTCTTGGGCTTGGTCCATTGCTGGCCTCCATTTTTGCCTTGCACGATCCCCGGTCCTATGCGGCTTTCGGCACAAACCACCGGTCCTCTTAACATCTTCAGTTCGGCAAATTAGTGGGCGACTCCTACTTCTCTTGTCCATCCATAGATGCAACCGCAAAATTTACCTATTTCACCGTTCATCAGTCAGTCTGGACACGTGTCCAGCACGACCCCGCTTCAGCTCGGCGACAGTTGGCACAATCTCGGCAACCTTCCAAGGTCTTCTTCTCGCCTACTCGTTTGTTTTTCCGTCTCCCGAGGAGGTGCCCATCATCGCTCTTTACATCGTTGCCAGTTACCATTCATAGTTTATTTAACATGATCAAAAACCTTGCGGTAGTCGATAAAGTGAAGGTATAATAATATGCGGATTCGCGTGCCAAAATTGGCTCTCTAGTGCCGCGGCCTTAAAAGCTAATTATTATTATTTATGCGAACCGCCTCATCCAATAACGCTAAATATATTATAAAAAAGATTTTATTTTATTTATTTATTTAAACATATATAACATTTATACAGCTGCAAAAAAAAGACAGTTTGTTACATATATTTTACACACATTTTAAAATGCATTGCCCAACTTTGAAAGTCTGTTTAGAACAAATTGTTAAACAAATACATTTTACAAAACCAAAACTCATTGAAGGAAAAACACGATAAAATCGAATACGCAACGTACAAGGCGAATGGAATGTTCGGGAAAACATTTAAAAAATAAAAAAAATACCAATGTGCAATACAATATGTAATGTAAGCACGTATAAGGTAAATGGTAATATGCAAAATCAAAACACACAAAAGTAGTCATAAAAATTATTTAATTATATAAAAATTATAAATATAATACGTAAGTAGGCACCAAATAGAATTCTAGCGCGGCGTATTGTCGTATGAGTTGTGTGCATCTTTGTGTGTTTTTCGGCGTCTGCACGCCATGTGGACGCGGGCAAGAATTTTTCCATTTGTATTACCTATTTAATTTAATAAACGGCGTGAAACCTTGTAACATATTTTTTATCGGTTCACGGTTCACTCGCAAACCGCACGCCGCTCATTGGTTACCGCATTAATCAATGGCGGCCGACGTGACAATAGTTGGCGTTCGAAGGTTGAATAAATAGTTATTTCATTTTTGAAAATTCCACCTCATGGGCATACTTTCACTCAGATCGGGACGTGGACACGCCCGCTCTCGGCACACACACTCTGTTACCGAGATTATGTAAAATGTAACAGGTAGACAACACGACAACATTTCACTGTACGTGACACGCGTATTATTAAGTTGAGCAGTTGGCAATAATTAAAATTGACACTGTGTTATATTTAATACCAGCGGTCTGTACATGGCGTTGCCTGAGATTGAGATTGGATTGCGGGAGGAAGGTGTCTCTGTTTTGAGTAAGCTGTAAATAGTAACGATGTATGTAAATTTGGTCCAGGCAGAGGAGTCCGAGGGTTTAAGATGGGTAGAAATCCTAATGTAAAAATTAGTAAAAATAGGAACTCATTTGTATTGTTCGGGAGGGTGCTTATTTTTGCGCAGGGCCTTAAAGAGAGACTACATAAAATTTGAAAAGGGTGATATTCAATATAATAACATCATCCACGTAAGTCTCTCATGACTGAGGATCGTGATCTCTATGAACTCCCGCCCTCTCGACTATGTTATGTCACTTTTCTAGGCATCCTACAGATGTTAGAGAGCCCGTAGCCTTTTCCATTTGGTTGGTCCAACAGGGATCTTACTTTTCCTCTCTGTTCTTCGAAGTGGCCCAACACAACAAGCTTCTTCTTTTTCTAATTAAAGGATTCGTTTTAGGTAAATGATTGAGAGTGTGTCCTTGATTTTCACCTCCTGCAGAATTAAGACAGCGATATGCGCATCATGTGTTTCTAGTAGCACATCTCAAAGGTATCAATCTGTCTCCTCTTCCTTGCGTTCAGGGTCCATGATTCCACTCCATCTATGCGCAGTGCCGGCATTACGCACAGACTGAGCAGGAGCCTGCCTGTGGCCGACAAATCAAGAGGACAACCATAAAATATATGAAATTTGAAAAACAAAATCCCAAGTTGCAAAACGATAATAGTGTGTAACAAAAATAATCCAGGTATAAACAATCCAAGAGAGTAAATCCAATAAATAACATTAATAAAGCAGTAATTTATAGTTAGTGCTAGTGTCCACTAGCGTCTTTTGGTAAATATCCGCCCTTGGGCAAGTTTCAAAATACCGGCCCTAACGTGTACGGCACGCGGGCGGCCGATGTAGGGGGCGGCCAATTTATGGGGATGGTTTTACAAAAATTTAAAGCATCTTCTTCTTCTTCTTTTAAACAGGCAATCCACCCTTCAAGAGTGATTTGTGCAAATTTAAAACATCATCGTCACTTAAGTTACTAGGGTGGAAAAAAAACAATCTTTCTCGTGGCGGCAAAAATTCTAGCGCCGGCGCTGTCCATGCGTCGTATAATAGATATAATACTCATTCATATCGCGGGGTGGCCGGGCTGAAGGAGGAATATGTAGAATTGTATAGAGAACAGACAGATATCCAGTTTTATATATATTGGAATGTTTCGTTTAGCGAAACAGGTGGTGGGAAGAATTTCCCATGACCCGATACCCAAAACACATTATCTATAATCCTATGTTCTTGATTAATATAAACATTTTTTGTTCTAAGGGAAGCTTTTAGTCCCAATAGTTTTTATGGGTTCATTGAACCCGCCGGTCAACCTAAACACTAACCCTTGAAATCTCAAGTGGGCTTCCAAGTAACCGAGTTCGTTGGCCTGACATGTTACTCAAAGTAAAAACAAACGAATACGATAATAATATGTAGGTATGAATTTAAATTTTATAAATTGCATCTACTTTGATAAGCCGTAAAGTAAGTAGGTAGTAATAGTATGAAGTAAGAAGTATAAGAATGTAGGTAGCCGGAATATAACACCTCTGCTGGGTCGACAAGATTTTAAATTTTACTATAGAAAGGTAAATAGTTGAAGTGATCCAAAAACGCATATCAATACCCGCCTCCAAAATCAAATTAAATCAAGTCTCGAAATAACAACATTTAGTAAACAAAGCGCTTGTAAGACCAATACTTGCATGTGCGTCTGAGACGTGGACACTTATTGAGAAGAACGTCCGTTGGATGTTTATAAAAATATTTTTCTAAGGCCTGTCTTGGGGCCTGCTTTAGAAAATGGATCTTAAGGAATATGGCTCTACAGAAAGGAACTCCATAATATGTTTAATGAGCTGAGCGTCTTAAAGTTTACAAAACAGTACAAAACATACTGACCAATACAATGAAGTGAATTTTATTCGGATTCGTTATTTGTACGGTAAATAATGTTCCTGTACGCGGTGCACTTTTCGTGAGTCGAGTTTTTGCGTGTGACACGCTGACAAGACGCGTTGGGCAGACTTTGACCAAAGTACGAGTATACACGCCAGTAATTCACAAAATCTTTTATCATCGGAACTGCTTAAATCTGCAACGGATAATTAACATTTAAATACAAATTAAATGTATTAATTAGAAAGAGTTACATATAAAATCAATTTTATCGAAAAATATTGATTTTATATGTATATCTTTCTGATTCGATTTTATTTATTTATTACCTAGCAGAAAGCCATACGTATATATACATTATATCAGTGATGTAGTGCTAAACAAAAAAGCCCCCACCCCCCTTTTTGTTATTAAGAAATGATTTTATCATAAATGAAATAATTAGTTATTGTAAATGCTAAAACCATGCACATGGCGAAAAAAATATCCAGCTATAACATATATATTTAGGGACGACTGTTTATTTAAGTTGACTTCACATATTTCATCTGTCTCTAAGTACATGTGGTCAATGGTTGAAAGAATGGGATACCACCGCATGCCCAACATTCCTCGTAATGACTTTCACGTTTTGTGAAATGCTTCGGTTCTATAGGTTTCTATATGTTTTGCATTCTTGTAATAACGCCTGCTGCACGACATTTGATGTACAAAATTCTATGCAGAATATTTTGTATTAAAATATTGTTAAATGTACTGTAGCAAGTTCAATGCTAAAACCATTGAATTATATATAATTTATACCACTGAATAATATATAACTAACACCACCAGGGGCGTGCAGTACATACAAGCAAAAAAGCTGTGCATTAATAAAAGTTCTGGGAAACAAATATAAATTAAATGATTGGATGGAATTGAAACGAAAATATTATTTTATAATTAGTGCCATCTGTGTACCAGTAGAGACTTTAATTGCTTAGTTCTAAAAATTACCACGACAACTCACCGCTGTACCCATGGCTCTCTTTTGTATTCGCCGCATCGAGCTATGTTCTGTCTTTAAGCTAGTGAATTTCTCGAGTCATATAATTGATTATTTACTGAATTGAAAATTCCTATGCTGATTTTTAACAGAATAACATTAGTTAGAAAGGCGTGCAAATCATTGAAGTGTCTACTTCCTCTTTTACTAATTCGCGAATTTTGCTATCTTACTGTTTTTAACGTGTTGATTTCATGATAGTTCTTTAAATTTGGTGCATGGATTGGTTTTTGATTTGGGAAAAACAAAAAGCAATTGGCAGAACTATTTCCTACGTTAATATAAATAATTATTTCCTTTAGTTATTACGCGAAGGATTTTCAAACAATAAATGAGTCATGTTCAGTCATAGAAAGTTTTCTTGAAAACGTCCATACATTTTTTATATGGGTAAGAAGGTATTATTTTACGTTAAAACTTAAACTTTAAAACCACTATTAATAGTACTCGAAAAATTTCCGAAAATTCATAGTAGGGTCGTATAATCGACGGATTTATTTTGTCTAAAGACGTTGGTTAAGTACATATATTATATATATGATTGTATAATGTTATAGGTAACAGCGTAATCTAAATCTATACCCACTGCACGCTACTGAACACCACTTAATTGTATATAGCTGACATACGACGGTACATTTTTAATTTTTGAACATGTGAGTTGTGGCCGCACGTCGTAGCTTTTCAACATGTGAATTTATAAAAAGTATTATAAAATATGTAATCGCCATTTGTGTTTGACTTTTTGGTCGCGATTTTAATGCATATTTAGTACACGCTAGTAAGATTTTTTTTGGCAGGATTTACATATCAAAAATCAAAATAAAGATTTTTTAAAACTGTAATGTACATATTGTGTGTGTGCACCATGTCTACAGATGTGATAGTTCTCTTCCGGTAGCTTGTTTGACCCAGCCCGGCGTTATGACCGTGTATAACATTCTGAACCTGAACACCACGTCACGACCGGTTTCCGCGGCATTGACCCCGAAATCTTTTTTCTTCTTCATTACTGAAACCGCTGAATTACTCATAAAATCTGTAAACTCGCGAGTGAGCACCGGCAGGGCCGTCCGTGAGCAAGTGAGGCAAAGCCTCGGGGCGGTATTTTAATGGGCGGCAGATTTAACATAAATAAATAAATACGATAATATAAAAAATGAAATACGGTATTTATTTTATTTTCACAAGAAAGCAAATAAACGTTATTTTGATAAAATAATATGTTAAAAAATTGAATTTGGACCAATGCGAGTAGCAATTGTGAGGGGTCCCGCTTTCCAAGGGGCCCCGAATCACTGAGAAAAGTAAAACGAAGAGCGTCAGAGATTGCGAAAAAAAAGTGTTGAGCTGCCATTGGTTAAGGTAAAAGTAAAAATATACCACAAGGTAAAAATGAGAACATATTAAAATTGAATTTAAAAAAATATTCGTACGCATTGACGCCGGTAGAGAGGTATCGATATACTTTTTGGACGCCTGTCGAACGTGGGCCCCGATGCACCGCATTGGCGTAGTCACGCCACTGCGTCTCTGTAAGGAGGTGATGATCTTCACCTCCTTACAGAAACGGTATGCGCAGCATATTTGCACCAACACTTGGCAGTCTCCTCTGTCGTTCGATATCTATGATCTTTAGTGAAAATGTGGTCAAGATCTTTCGCCTTTATTTGGACGACATGTTTTGTCCAGTGGTCCAGCTACACAGATATGATATTGTTCGATGATTTTCAACATTTGAATACCATTTTTACGGTATTTAATACAAGAAAGAAAATACATAAAGGACTTGTGGCCCTGCAGGTACATAGTTTGAGTCTTGTCGACAATCACGTTGCTAGTACGTGCGGCCGAAGGTTGTCGCTGACTCGTCTGAATTTTTGCTATTTTCTCGTGGTGTGCGGAATTATTTTTGATGTGCATATCTTAGCTCGTCATCTCTCCGCAAAAAAAATAGTACTGCTAAAAAACTAAACTATTTAAATATATAAATTATTTGTACTCGTTACTACGGTGACCAGGCATCACGGGCGAGCATAAAAGCTTTTAGTTTTTTCAAAATCAATCTAAATTACGATTATAATATATTAAGTATGTATCTACGTAGGTACTTGCGTAAATAATTAATAGTTCGTAAACAATTCATAGTTTTAACTGGAAACACCCAGCGAAAGAATTTAGAAATGTCAAATAATGCTACGCATGTGTTTTGGCATAATTTTTCGCAAAATCTGTCTTAAACGTAAACCAACTCAATATGCATATTGCGTGTATACATATATGCTGCGCGACGTTTAGAAGTTTAAACCACTTCTTCGTTTAAACATGCGTATTGCAAAACAGCGCAAATGTGTATTTAAAGCGAACTTGTATGGTATATGTTTCAATACTTTTAAATGCAGTGTTCATTTATATTATAATATATTTTTAAGTCTTAACATCACACAACTATGCAAAAACATGCTTCCGATAGAGTATATTTCTTTAAAATAAATATAACCTTTAGTGATAATACATCCCATCGTATTTTTACAGTATTGATATTAGCAGCGTAACCTAAATCCATGCCTAGGTTATACAACGAGGTGGATAATTATTGTTTAATGTTACTGGCTGGTTATCTACAAATCTAATAATATGTTTGCGTGTGTGTGCGTTATGTGTTATATGTACATTCCTCCGAGAAGGGACATCGACCAAATATGCATACGGAGAGAGAGTGAGGGCAAGAACCAGGACCAGGAGTAACATTAATGGATAAAGATCTTAATTAAGGTGGTTTGGACACGTCTTGCGAATGTCGGAGGAACGATTACCAAGACGTGTCTTCTTGGCAACTCCGGAGAAAAGGCGTAAACGGTGATGATGATGATGAAAATTTAACTTGTTAGAAAACGGTTGTTTAGCATTGTACTTTATGTAGTAAGTTTTTATTAAAAATTTTAGGTATATATATTTTTGGCTAGTTAGCGGACCGAGTAGCAGATTGACGTTTCTCATATGTAATAATTTCAATTTTATATCTCTAAATTCGTCCATGAATTAAAAAAAAAAAAACACACGCAAACATTCACCGTTTTTCAGCGCTATGGTATTATAGTTTTTTTTTTTTAATTTTTTAACGAAATTGCCAATTTGCCAACACACTTTTAAACGGGGTATAATAACGCGAGCGGTGTGTCTTTGCTTAACTTTTTATAAATTTATTTTAATGAAAAATTAAGATAAATGGTTTTTACCAATTAGTCTAATCGGTGTATCTTTTAAATTTTCCATTAAAATTGATGAAATTCAAGTATAAAATTTATCTAATTTTGTAATGTTACATTTATCGGTTGCTGCACCGCCTTTATTCGTGTGAAGGCATTTAGCGGGTAAAAGTTTCTTGATCTATCTGACCAGGTGTTTTAACTATTACGACACGGTCTCACGGCTCATTTGAAACCGGATATCCCAGGATTTATGTTAAATATAGAATACGTTTTATAGGAGGCTTCACCAGAATGTTTTAAATAGCTTTTAATAAAGAATTAATTCGCTTAAAAAATTTACCTCACTCACATCGTTATAAGATCGTGAAATATTTCAAATTCATTTCTTTCATCCTTAAATCGTGAAACCAAAATAAATTTATTTCCATGGGTATAGCGACATTATGACTTGAGTATCCAAAGTATCTTGTTACGTTGTGCCTTCAAACTTCTCCGTGCACAATGGAATGTATCGTCGATGACAGTCGATTTAACAGATACAGGATTATATTTTGGCTGCCAATTTTTATGTATTTTTATAGCGCTTGTAAAAAAAAAAACAAATTGATCGTATCTGTGCAGATTAATTTATATTCGGTATTTAGATACCATTAAAACGTATCTAAACCTATCCATCTCAGTGCAGTATTTTAATCAAACAGTATATATGTCTATATGTGGAAACGATGCCCGGCTAGGTGATGGATTCTAAGGGTACAGTAAAGTGTTTACTATTTTTATCATAACGCGGTTGAAATATAGGGATTGCGTGCAGGTTCTGACCATTAATTAAGATATAATATGACAACTAGATTTTTGAGCCTACGTCTGAACGTTAGTCCCGCTTAAAAAATATAACAGCAAGATGGTTCCGTGGGTGTGGTGCAGGGGAAATGTGGGGAGGGCAGTATTAAAAATAGGTGGTTCTAGAAGGAATTTGTAGAAGTTTCGTGTATTTTTTATATAGTTCTCACGAGTTCTTGATGTTAAAATATTCTACTAGTGCAACGCCGGGTATATTAGCTAATATACATTATTAAGGCTGTCGAGATTCGATTCTATTATCATTTCACGAGGTACTTTGTTGCGCTATAAAAATGCATCTGTGTCGAAACGTTTTGAGGCAATGCATTCAAAATGGCAGTTTACCGTGTGATTGCGCTTGGTTCCGTCGGCTGGGAAATTAATTAACGCCTCGTTTTATCCGCAGAACAATACAAGTCACGAAGGTATTCGTGGGCAGGCCCCGCTCGACTGTAGCGGGACTTGTATGAAAGATTAACTCTGGCCAAACGTCCCCATTGTCTCGTTAAAGTATGAAAAACAGAAACATCGCATTATTCAAATCATTGCATATCATGACCTTCGAACTACAACGTATCATCTTACATTTTGGTCAAAATTGACATACCGTACATTTTTGTATCAAAATTCTGGCATAATTTTCTTTTTAAACCATGTAAATTTTCTACTAGTTTAGGAGATAAAAATGAAACATATTACAGACATGTCAATTTTCTAATAGTTTATGAAATAAGAAGAAAAACATAGTTGTATTTTAATAATATTTTTAGAACAACTATTGAAATTGCCTGAAATCAGGAAAATCAATTTCATATTCATATAATACAGCTTTGTATCAAGTATATGGGGTGGGGTGGCCAGAGAAGGGAGGAGGCTATGTTTTGCGAAGGGTCCTAAAGAGTAATTATGCAAAATTTGGTTTAGATTGGTCATTGCTACTGCTAAAAAACGTAAATGGTAATGGGCTATCCGTATTTCAAGTCGCAGAGATAACCGATGGACAAATAATATTCTTGACAATAAGTCTCGATAGATATACAGTATTGTAATCTATTTGGGTAAGGGGGCGGGTTTGAGAAGAGAGGGGGGGGGGGAGGTTTCGGTCGTTAACGGGAATATGAACAGTAAAGGTGAAGTGTTAAGGAATGTTATGTTGTTAATTTAAAATAATCATGTTACTTCACAAAATCATCGGCATGTTAATTAATGCTTACTTATTTATTAATAGTCAAGAGAATTCGTGTTTCTTATATTTCATTGTAGGTGTATTAGTAGATTGATAAATCAATCACGGCAGAACTAAATACATAAATCTATTGTGAAATTTTAGTTCATTTTGAAATTTCATCTGTCAAACTTAATTTAAAACTATCACTGTAGATAGGTGCCTGTGCCTAAGAATAAAAACATCGACTCTTTTTGCTGTTAATGGATTTGATCAAGAAATTACGTAAAAAAACATTAATGATAAAAATCTATTGATACATTACTTGTTCTTGAAAAATTGGATATATTTTTTGAGCGACATTAAATGTATAAACGAAGGCCGCCCTTTTACTTTTGGGCACATTATCAATACGGACACCTATTTATCTAATTCTTCAAGGTGATTAATAGTATATTACATTGGAAACTATCGACTATCTCATCATTACTTTATAGGTACGAAAAAGTGTGTAAGCTCTGATAAAAAAAAACATTTTATGTTTTCAATCAAAACAATCTATGTATGTGGTGTACCTTACAAACGATCTATTCATTTTCACTTACGAATGCCGCGGAAGTGAGTGCGTAAAATACTTTTTGGAAAAAAAACTTCTAAAAAAGTCAAAGTGAATTTCAAGTTTGAACAGTTTTGCCGCTGTGGTATGTACACCAAAATACCATCCATTAATATGTAGTTATTTAACTAATATATATTATTTAACGGCTCTAATGTTATATGAATAATAAATAAAGAGCTAGATAATGACAGGAAATTGATAGTTTCTATTTATTTAAAAAATCAACGAAAATACAATAACAATATAATTTAGATATTTAAATTGATATACATATTTATATTAATGCTCATTAATTTATTAATTACTTTTTTTTTCTGTCTTTGAATTTTAGTAGTAGTTATTAGTTATGTATGCAAAGACCTACCTACTTATTTATTGTGTCGATCAAAAATGCTCCACAGATTTGAAATTTTCGTGTTTAAAATTATTTTTTGAAATGTTGTATAATTTCGAAACTTTTGAAACAAACGCTTACGCGTGGACGCAGAAGGATGTGTGGCAATTATATACGTTGAATATGTATTATATATTAGTATGTTATAACATGAAAATGAATAATAATTCTTAAAATTATTAACACTTAGTGATCAGATGGTTCAATTGCGTGAGCCTCGTTTCTTAAGATGCTTTTATTATTGATATATTATATTTTCCAGTTACAAATGTTTATTATAATTTTGACGTTTAAAATGTGCGCATTTTATTTGTGCGGCTAATAAGTGCGTTGCAAAATGTACCATGTCGCAGGTATTTCGTACCATAGACAGTACGTAAGTGCCGTCAGGTGACGCGGCCTGCGTGAACGGCAATTTCAGGTTCCCAAACGGTATTGTAAGTTACGCTTAAAAAGTGGCCGTGGAATGCATTATTTGAGTTTCTAGTTTTTATTTTTAATTAGTTTTATTTTCCGCTGTATGTCCCGTTCACGGCCGAATCAGATAATTCTATTGATTATGGCCTTTAACGTCTGACTGGGCACCAAAGATGCCGTAGGAAATGGTTCCAATTATTCCCTGTTTAGTTTTATTTTTGCAGTAAACTTGGCAAGGCTACTGCGTCCGTGAGTTGCAAAATAAGTACCTATAATAATAATTGTTGTGTCTGTTGTCTGTTACGGTCGTTTCATCAAATGTTATTTGCAGAAGACTCGCATTACGGAACAAAACCCGTGACTGTGTAATTGCCCATTCAATCAATTCAATAATAGCGTACGTTAACAATATTTCTTTATTGCATATTTTAAAATCTATATGAAATTTACAATTTAATAAAAAGATTCATAAAATATACGTCCGCGTTTCCGCGTTCGCACGGTTCGTTTTATATAACGTATAACGATATTTCAATAAATGGTTTTAAACAAAAGCAGATTTTTAATCGGTCAAAATAATTTTGAATATGAAACTCGTTGGTTGACGACTTAAACTTAAGTATGCTAGTACCTACTGATCATACTAAGAAAGTAGGTATTTGCGTACTTTTTAACTATGGATAAATGGAAGAAAAAAAGGTGTTTTATAGAGATTGATAAACAATAATACGAGCATATCATTGATTTTTTAAATAAATTAACTTAGAAAAACTATTAATTTTCAGTTATCATGTCATTGTTAATCCACTGCTGATTCATTTGTTTCCGCTCTTTGGTTTTTGACATGTCACTCCCACTGCTCTAAAAATTTCAGCTATCCTTCGAAATTGGTTTTTTGTTTCGTGGATACCATAAATAAACAAATATGTAGGGATCAGATTTAAAATTCACGACCATCTCAGCCGGCATCGATGTTAGTGACATAGCGCTGCCTGCTGCCACTACAGGTCTGGCTCGAACCTTCACCGTCGAGCTCGCTCCTATTTCATCGCTCCGCAACGGCGGTCTTGCCGGCCCACGCGCGCCGAGCGAGACCGCCGACTCGCTTCATTTCATAATTCACGCACACCTTCTGCATCTCTTAATTTCTTTCATTCTATCTGTCTTCCTTGTTCTATCCGACTCAATAAACATCAACACGCCAACCATCACTCTTTCATTTAACCACCGACCTAACCCCCAAAAATAAAGCATAAAAATATTTATTGTAAATAAGAATTCAATTAGGTTTGTATATATATTTTTAACAATTGTTATACGATTATATTGTAGTTTATACATAATTTTAATAATATGCGAATGACCTAAATATGTATACGTATGTTGTGCTACCTGTCCGAAAATTGTATTTTCAATTTATTTCCAATTATTTTTGCAAATGTGTCATAATTCTATGTCACTGACTTCATAGTTTTTAATTTCTTAAGTGTTCGAAATAGACCCTTTAAGGATTTTATTTAACAACTCCTTTTCTTTTCAATTAAGTAAATAATTTTTTTATTGATTTATCTCACTGTCTTTTTGTGATTATAAAAAAAGGATTACATTTCATAGTATCACCACAGTTAACTGAATCTATAATATAATTGCTGTTTGTATCCATTTGCATCCTATGTTAGTGTCATCCATTTTCTTTAGGAATCCGCTAGATGGCAGTACAGATTAGCAAAAAATAATATTAATATTCATATACAATCTTTCCATATTGTGCAATAGATGTAACTGACTAAGATCTCCAGAAGGTGTCACTGTTCAAACCAGTATTAATATATTGCTGGTCGCGGTGAAAAGTTTATTGGACGAATATTCGGCAGTGTTTTCTTTTTTATTTATAATATTTGTCAAAAACTGCTATGAATAATTCTTGGTTATGATTACTCAATCATTTGAGTATTGCGGTTCAAAACAATTCTATTATATATAAAATTGGTTCAAAACAATTTTATACAGAATACCGTATTCACTAAGATTTTAAGTAATTTTTTTTACCTGTCCATATTAACTGATTTTTATTTTTAAGGAGAACACATTCTCTTATTGTGAAGTTGAAATTTTTCAGAACATAGGTCTGTGATATTTTTAATACAAATTAAACATATCAATTGGAGAGATATACAGATAAATTGATTTTATTTGTACATTTTTCTAATTGACACATTTAATTTCTTTAAGTTCATTATATCCTTCATGTTTATGCTTTTAATAAAATTCTGAGGATAATCATATCAAATATGAATTAAATATATTAATTAGAAAGATATACATATAAAATCAATTTTATCGAAAAATATTGTTGTTGCGCTACTGGGATTTCAACCTGGATCTCTTTCCTAACCGGGGAAGGTGCATTATCCAACTATGGATAATATTAAATAAAATATATTTATTAAATATATTAATTGTTTCTAATTAATATATTTAATTCATATTTAAAATATCACAGACCTATGTTCTGAATAATTACAACTTCACAATAATAATGTATTCTCCTAATAATCGTATCAATTTAAGATAGCTCTAGGTGTACATAAGTATATAGCATGTATCGTTTTTACTAATATTTTGTTTATTCTTACTGAAATAAAGACAAAGTATACTAACATGGTGCATTGTTAAAGCAATATTATAAGGGATTTCCGCATTATAATATAGATCCTACGGAAACTACAAAGGCCACATGGCTAGCAGGCAATTGGCGATAGATCGATAAATTGCAGCAAATCTAACATTTTCTTATCCAATAATAAAAATATATGAAAGGGAAGTGCATTTGTAATAAAAACTTATTCTTTAGAGAGTTTATTAAATGAAATATTATTTGAATGAACTAGTCCTAAAACATTATTTAAGCATTGCTTGTTCTGAACTGGATCTCCTTCCACATTAAAAATACCACACACAACATTGACAAATAATTTGATGTGTTGATTTTGAAGAACAGTTGTTTTTTAAAGAACCAATTACTTATAAAAGGATGTGGCCACTGTGTGTCCACAACTGCAATAATCAAAAAGAAGCATGCTTTTAAAAAATCCAATAATTTATGCTAATAAAATAACTTAACACATATTCTTAATATAATGTAGATAATAACGTAAATTAAGAGAGATTTCGCTAAATAAATTGGTTTGTGTCTTTGTTAAATTAATTTTTAAAAACTTGGGTTCCATCCCAGCTCTGCGATCTGATTTCCGAAGCTTGTGTCTCAATAAACTGTGCCACGACTGGTTCTCGTACAACATGATATGGGATGCTTGATAAATGTATAGGTTATATTCAACTATCATATATTTTGCGAAATCCTGTATTTTGTCTAATTTTATTGCAGTTATATTATTTTTCTTAGCGATTATTGGTATTATCGAACAGCCTCATCACACTGCTGTTAGCGAGTATTGCCGACATCTCATGCACATATCAATTGATTTAAATATAGAAATTACATTTTCTCTACTTGATATTCAAACCTATTTCAGGCTACAGATGAGGAATTGGAGGCTGCTCTCGAGCAAGCGCTGGAAGCGGGATATCGCCATATTGACACGGCTCTAGTTTACGAGAATGAGGCGGCCATCGGTAAAGTCCTGAAGAAATGGCTAGATGCCGGAAAGGTGAAGAGGGAAGAACTATTCATCGTTACCAAGTTGGCACCAGGGGGTTAGTAAACGGTATATTATTATATGAATTATTTTAATGTTGACAAATAAAAATATATTTCAGCATTCCTTGCTGTTTGGATAAGTGTTTTACATTGTGGTTGAAAATAATAACGCTTGTTTACTTTGTTTTTGCGGTTTTGTATACGCATGTAATAGTTGCACTGAAAACCACAAATTACGGGCATAGATTCCATAGCACAAGTGCTTTGATTAGTTTGAATATATGTCCAGCGGAAAATTTTCAAGTTTAATATTAAATAAAAAAATAAAAACTACAATGTTATTCCCATATTTATTTAAAACAAAATGGAGTTTAACGTTTTATAAACAATATCGACTAAATGCCGTCCATTTCTTTCAAGACACTCTTGCAATCGGACTCTTAAATTTGCGAAAATGCGAGAGCAAAGCGTTGGTTCAATGGCAGCAACTTAACGGCAGATATTTTCTTGTAGAGCCTGTATTGTTCGAGAATTGTTGCTGTAAACTCTCGACTTAAGGTATCTCCACAAAAAAAAGTAGCACGGTGTAAGGTTCGGTGACTGAGGTGCCCAGGGTATGTCTCCGTACTTGCTGATTAATTTATTGGGAAAAATTCCCCTCAGCTTATCCATTGAAACTCTAGCTGTGTGTGGAGTGGCCCCGTCTTGAAATTGTGTTCTGTTGTTGAATCCGGGAAACAGCTGCATTTGCGGTACCAAAAACTCGTCGATCATTTGGCAATACACGTCAGCAGTGACTGTTTCTCGCTGGTTAAAAAAATAAAGGTGAATTATCCCTCGGGCATAAATTGCACACCACACTGTCGTTTTTGGACAATGAAAACGTTTTTGATTGTGTTCAGTCGGATTGTCGGGGCACCAGTATCTCATGTTCTGTTTATTAACATAGCCATCGATATGAAAATGTGCTTCGTCAGTAAACAATATGTTTCCGAGCGTTCGTGCTGTTCCAAAACGTTCTCGCTAAGGTTTCACGTAAAGAATGTTATTTTCGTTGAGAAACTGCACGATTTGCGGTTTGTATGGGTGAAACTATAGTTTCTTTTTCAAAATAACGTGCAATATTGATTTTTTTATTCCAGTACAGGCTGCAATCTTCCTTATCGATTTTTGCGGATTGTGCATAATGAGGAGTTTGATTAACCATTCTCCCTTCTTGTCTGAACTTTTGAATACAACACCAGATAAGTTGCGTGCTCGGCCCATCACTTACTCGTTGAATATTAAAGTGAGTACAAAAAGTGCATTGCGCACGAATCAACGAATCACCGCACTTTAAATATTGCTCAGCCGCAAACGCGCGGTGCGCTCCCGACCAGTGACTCATTGCGACTGGCAAATCAGCAAATCACGCGCGTCGAACAATACCTCACCCTGATGGTTTACGAGCAATTACAATTTAATCTTGAAATTTTTCCGCTGGACACCTTATATATACTAAGAATATTGACGTGAACAGTTTTTAGGCTCACATCACACCCATATCGGGCAGCTGAGTTTTTATTTTGGTATCCCATTGAAAAATAAATATCAGTTATTTTTTAAATAGAATATGTTTTTTCGGAAGTCTCCTCGAGTAACGTGTCAGAAAACTGCATTAAAAAAGTTGTGCGTAACATTTTATACGAAGTTCATTGTTGCGGGTTTATTATTTAAAAACTTTGTTATGGGTGTTTGTAGACATTAACGAGAAAGAAATATTTCCACAAAATAAAAGAACACCATCTGAACTTGAAATAAAATTTTAGACGATGTTTGAAGAGACCAAAATGGGTGGTATGATACATGTGTCTGAGACGTATAAACCATTTAAAAGTATTAATAAATATCAGGTAATTTTTTTTATGTCGATTACATGTACATTTTCAGTAAAAAACATTTTGGTGGTATCAATTTTTGTGACTGAATTTGAAATAATCACTAATTCTAATATTAAATGACAAGGGTTTGAATCGTACCTCTGTGATAGTACAGTATAACAAATCAAAAATATTGTTTTGCTAACCGCCTTTACAAACTACCTGTAATCTAAATGAGAATTCAAGTTAATACAATCAAATTAATTAACATACCTGGCCATATTTTAAGAGTTGGTGCAATGTTTTCTAGTTTTTGTGCAATATAAGACCATTTATGCATGTAAAATGCAGTTTTATTTCAACATATTTCAACTGTGGAATTTTTGTTATGCCAGAAAATTGTGTGAATTTACAGGGAAAGGATTTATCGCATTATATTTAGAGATATTTTGTTTATATCACTTACACTTTAGTCATATCTTAATGTTGTTAATTTATTGGTACAAATAATAATTTTTAGGTAATCACCCATCCCTGGTGCGCAAGTTCTTCGACCAGTCGATGAAGGACTTGCAGCTAGATTACTTGGACCTGTACCTGGTGCACGCTCCGTGGGCTTTCAAGTACACCGAGGGAAACCTGCACCCGACCAATGATGACGGAGAGTTCCTCATCGATCCCAACACAGATCACATTGCTGTATGGAGGGTAAGATAATTATTCAAACTGTTAGTTGCCGCTTAATGAGCGTGGGTGCGCGCTTGACTACAGATCTTAATTTGAAAATTGTAAAATAATTTAAATGTTATCAGTTGTTACTTTACTACCTATTCATAAGACTTTTCAGAGTTCGATTAATATTTAAATCCACAAAGTACCATATTTCCTCGAATATAATACACACCCTTATTTTTATATACCGATAATAAAAAATAAAAACATTATGTAAACTTTATTATAACAGATAAAGTCAAACAATCACAATAAAAAGGATTTAAAAATAGGCATATTATTTATATACTATCGCTTCACTTATGAGAAATTTATGTCCTGCAGCCCTGTTTTCGTGCTTTTCTGCATACACAATAATTTTTCTTTTCAATGCAGCATCATAATTTTGTCTTCTTGCTGACATTTTAAACGGTAATTAGGGACAACATTTTTTACTCAAACGTGTTTAGGCAGTGGTAACTCGACTACCTGCTCCGCCGCGCCGGACCAACTGAATGTATGTAATGTAATCAAAATATGTATCACATCAATATTTTTACTATTTTCAAACTAAGCTAAGCGTTTGTACTGTAAAAATAGGACTAACTTTATTGTCATCTAGGGTGAGGTTTGAATCGCCCACTTACGAATGTTTTACATCTTGTCTACAATTGACCAGAGAGCCAGCCATTTAAACGTATTATATGCAGGGGATATAGTACATGTTACCATTTAAAAAAAAATTGATTAAATATATGTAATCTTTATTGGAATAATAATGGATCCAATACAGAATGCAATAATATGTCAAATGATTAACATTTTTTCAGGAAATGGAGAAACTTGCAGATGAAGGACTCGCTAAAGCCATTGGGCTGTCAAACTTCAATGAGAGGCAGATCAAGCGAGTTCATGACAATTCGAGGATCAAGCCAGCCAACCTTCAGGTGGAAGTGCATGCCTATTTCCAGCAGAAGCCCCTCGTAGAGTTCTGTCGGCAATTGAATATCACCGTGACGGCGTACTCCCCACTCGGCTCCCGAGGACTGGGATCGTTCATGAAGAAGCTAGGGTTTGAGTGAGAATCTTAATTGAGCACTTTTTTAATAATATATTACATTGGAACTTCCACTTACGAGTGACTTGACATAAAAAAAAATTTGATTAGACATACAAGCAATGTCTCGATATATAAGTAAAAAAACGTATTACGTAACTTTACCATTAATTTATGTAGTATGTATTCTGCACCAGAGATGTCACTAATAAAATATTTTTTTCGAACACGACTATGTTGTGAGACGCAATCTACGCATAGGATGCACAAGTATGAGAATTCTCATGTCTTGCTTTTTATGCCCAGACAGACTGCCAAACATGAAAATTCTCATTATGTAAGGCTGTAGCAGTGTGAGCATTTAATCTTTTCAACGATAATGCAATGTCACATTTTCATCAAATCCTCAAAAAGAGGCAAAAGTAAGTGTCAATGGATAGGTTCCTGATTAAAGTTCCACGAAAAGAAAAATATTTTGTTGAGCCATCAATTGATTCCGATATCGATAATTAATAAATTCAATTACATCTTTTATTATAAATTTAAATACATATAGGTAATAAAAAAATATTAAAAATGTATATTTTGTATTAATTATTTTGATATGAATATTTTTGGATCTTGGAACAAAATAATTAAGTTTCCTTTATTTACTATGGGGAAATTTGCTTTGACATATGAGCACGTTTACGGAACGAATTAAGCTCGTAAGTTGAGGTTCCACTATATTAAAAATAAAAAAAATCACTTAGTAATAATTTTTTCTTAATTCCAGGATATGTGAAGTTGTGGGGTGTGCGAATGTAATTAAAATAAGTATTAGTATTAAGTAAAGAAAATTATTTTTTAAAAAAGACAGCTTCAATAATGCATAACAAAAATAAGTAGAAAATGCTGTGATTAATTTGTTTAACACTTGATCTGTGTACATATGAGAGACAACCCATTGCACTGCTACTAATGTACATATTACATTTATAAATTTTAGAGTTCTTCATCAGAAAGTATATATTCACATAAGAATAACTGTTTGATTATACCCTGTCAAAATAGCCCAAAATAGCTCTAAATTACATCCTGCATCACTATTATATAAGTACTACAGTATAATAATAACACATTCTAAAAACAATAATGTACTTTATATAGGAATTCGTTAAAATAGAAAGGGACAATTGAAATTACTTATATATATTCAAACTACAAGAAATTCCTTAACTTAAACTTAACCTACTGTAGCTAGTAAAGTACGTATTAAAAAATTACCGGGATATTGAAATCTCTCATTACATAAATTTTTTTTTTATAAAATATAATAAAACCCTAATGAAACAAGACTGTAAAATACGAAATATTACTTAACCTTCAAAGATGTATAATATGATATACGTCTTCAGTTGTTGGGTTCAATTTAGATAATTCATATTTTTGTTTATTTCTTTAAGACGTGAACTTCCTGACCTCCATAACAATTCAGTGGTTTTGGAGATGGGGAAGAAGTATGGGAAAACACCAGCACAGATCCTGCTGCGTCACACTGTGCAGCGGGGAATAGTGGCCATACCCAAGAGTACCAACAGTGAGAGGATAAAACAGGTAAAAAATATATAGTACCCAGCACTTTCTACCATACTGTGTCATGTACGTAGAGTTTAATGAAGTCTATGTTTGGAATGAGAGAATGAAAGGAATTGTAGGGAATTTCCTCAGCCAAATCTGGAACGGAATTACTGTGTGCATCTCTATTTTAAATAAATAAAATACATATTGAAGAAATTGAAAAGGAATGTTTCCACATTTCATTACAGTGGATTGATATTTGTAATCAATCAAGATATCAATCAAGTATAGTTTTATTTTGAGTGACATAGCAACTATAATTTGTATGTTTTGTTTTATATTTTTATACATAGATGGTGTTTGATCTTTAAAGCAGATTCATGGAAAGCTGATCGCCGTGCGTGTGTCTGGATATACCACTGTGTAGACACCATGATCCCTGTCCTAGTATCTATTGGTTCCTCCTCTCTTATTCCTCAGAGCACGACTTTCTGTGTGCTGTCCTATGGCTTCTGTAGAGTGCATTATGCTATTGTTTTGTGATCGACTTTCTCGCTTGTGCGTATTGCTATTTGTGTGTGGTGTGGGTAAGATTGTCATGTGAAACAGCGAAAAGAAGAAATCTGGATAAAAGAGTACCAATAATAATAGCACATCAAGTAAGATGAGTTTTTCCTGGTATCTGGTTGAACCTTGAACCCCTTGTTCCTTTCATGTCGCTGTACCAAATTCCTGAAATCCATCTTACATCCCGTTATCATTTCCGCACGTGATCATCTTGGCTCGGCCGGGGAGGTTGCGCGCGCACATTCCTGGTCTTTCGGCCAGAGAGCCTACGGATGTAATTTTTAATGCTTGTTTTATTTTAATATTAAACTTAGGATCTTTAAATAGAAGAAATATTAGAAAATAACATTAAAAAATGTATTGTCTTTCATTTCAGAACATTGATATATTTGATTTTGAACTTTCACCAGAAGATGTTGAAAAGATGGACGCCCTCGATCAAGGTGAAAATGGACGCGTGTGTGATTTTGCATTCTTTAAGGGACTAGACAAGCACCCCGAGTTCCCTTTCTGAATAGTATTATAAATTAATAATTATGTCTGATTTACACAGCTCAGATCACGCAATAAATAATCACTAATGTTAAAAGTTAAAAAAAGAATTCACAATATTATCTTAAAATAATACTCTCTTGATAAGTTTACGATATGTATATTATATAATTTAATAATTTCTATGTATTTTATTACCAGTAAATCGATCATGATGTTGCTTATATAAAGGTTAATAAATATTCCACAACACTCAGTGTTACTATGAAATTGTGTTGTGTAAAACACGCATAAATTAGAATTAAGAATAATTGAGATTTCAAATTACCAATGTGTTTTTGCATAAATAAGCATTGATTGTTGCAGATGTAGTCTATTTAACTGTTAAATGTAATAAATAAGTGAGAAAAATACATAATTATAATAGTTAGGGTAGGTGGTCTACAGTGTTGTCTTTCAAGTTTTGTACTATTGTATTTTAAAAATTAAATTAAATTTGATGTGTTTTGCAAAAAAAAAAAATCATTTGCAATGTTAAAAGTATTAAAAAAAAAATGTGACAAAATAAAAATATGAAAAAATAATGCCCTTTATTTATAAATCTATTTCACACATTGAACAGGCAAACATGTACACAATTATAATTCCTTAATACAATATCCCGACATTCCTTATTTGGTTGCAAGCTTCATATTTATAATATGCAAATATTTATTATTAGTATGTTACACATTGAATTTTAATCTCATCCAGTCGATCATTGGCAGAATTCAATCACTGATATTGTACATTTTTCTCTTAACTAATAAATAAAATCACATTTTATTGTGTAAACATCTTAGCTCGCTTTGACGAAAAAGCGATGGTGTAATAAACATTACCATGACGAATACATATTCTATTCTGTGCCCATCAATATCCAACTTGTGTTTTTACACTTTAGAAATTCACATATTAAAATAACATCACATATAAAATTTAAATATGTTCTTTCACGTCCCAGTAGGCAGGTGAAAAAACTTATTGGAGAATTCAAAACCTATTTGAATTAAAAGTCATACATACCTAGTACTTAATTGTGCAACAAAGTAAAATGTTGAGCAAGTTTTATAGTGAATGAAATTTAAACATCAAAAATAAACAATCAAATTTCATCTCTTCCTTCCTTTCCTTCCTAGTGAACTGTAACACATACACATTTTTTTCCTACAACTACTTATCCATGTATTATATACGCATTAAAAATAGATAAATGTGGACATGCCAAATGATTAATAAATACAATTGCACCACACAAGTGGAGTTTCCTTTCAAGGAGATAAAATTAGATATGATTTAAATATCTATTCAAAAGAGTAATAAAATCTGTGGAAGTTGCATTACGGAAGTAACTTAATTACTCACGTATTTAATATATTATAATAGAGAGGTATCTATGGACAAAGCCTGAGCAAATTTAACTATCGAGGTAGGAGCCTCTTCATACAGGCATGCTGAAATGTGAACTATCATTTCCAGTATATTTATAATCCAACTTAGCAAATCAAGGTTGAGACTACAAATTTTTGGGTAAATTAAAACCTGAATCAAGTCAATATCCAACTTTTAACACATTCTAATAATATGAATTTTGTGGTATTCCGTCCAGGACAGATGGATTTAGACATAGTAAACTTTGAGATCAGAAGGTCCAAAGAGTACATATATAGTAAAACTCTTGTTAATTCGTAACTCACGGGACTAAAAAATCTGAATTACGAATAATAAGAACAAAGTTTTTAAAGGCAACATTAGAAATAAATTTTTGTAAAAACGCATTAGTTTACTGCATCCGCGATTTAGTGCGCGCCGCCGCTGTTGACATTGCGATTTTTATACTGAAACATGATGACTCCATTATTTCAGCTTATGTGTCAAAATATTTATCAAATAACGTATTTCTCCTGAATAAGAAAGGTGTGTGGTGAGTGGTGACGCGGCAACAAAATCACACACTTTAATTTGGTTGGCGGTTGAACTTACCCTTTCCATATGAATTGGAATATTTAAAATGTGCGTGAGAAATAATTAAAAACTTTTAAATCTTCATGTCTCGCTGGCCTTGTTGGTTGAAGTTTATTAATTTTCAAGATTGAACCCAGAGAGGTATTCGGGATTTGATTTTTTCTGCCAATTTTATCTTTGATATCAATTTTTTATCAGTTTTCAAAACAAGCTCCATTTATCCAAATGGTCAAGGATTTATATGAAATACAAGATGTTGGTACCATTTTGAGAACAAAATGAAAAAAAAAAAATTAATAAAATATGTCAATGTATTTAAATATGAAAGATTTATGTAGTTATCATTAGTACCTACATATGCAAATCGCAACGTTTCATAAACATAGAAACTAGATCAAGTGATTTAATGAAAACATTATTTTAACAACAAATTTTATAAAATGCACTATGGAATTTGATATATATATCATATTACATACATGAGTTTTGTCATGTCATATGGCAAAACTCAGTTCAGCATCATTCATGCCAGCGCGCGGCGTCGTGATTGGCCGGTAGGTGGGGTAAGTTGCAGATGTTTACGAAGGGATGAAGGTCAAATGCCTTTGCGCGAGTTTAGGGATTTAAAAACATTTGCAAATATGCGAATTACGTGAACAAATTATTTATTTCGGGTGTCAAAAACGCATACGAACTGCAAATAATCAGATTTTACGAATTATCGGTAGAAATTAATATGATATGTTATTTTCGTGGCAAATTTTTTTGAAAAAAATGCAAATTCCGTAAAAATACCAAATATAGGGTTACGAATTAATGGAGTTTTACTTTACTGTGAAGTCTATGAAATATGCGCGTAAATGGGACGAAAAGGTATGTGTGCGTATGGAGTATGCTTTAAGTATGAAGGACCGACTGCGGGAGAACATACTCTTTCGCTCCACGTCTTCCAACACAATTAGATCTGATAACTTATTGTGCCTGTAATATTGTGATCCTGAATAAATACCAAATCGTTACTTGTACAATTGAGTATTATTCACATCACAATCTCAACCAACATTCTTCGAGGAAGAGTCACGAGCAGTTCTTTATAGAAAAAAATGTTAGAAGTCAAACTTTAAAAATGACTCCTAGAGAGGCACTAGTCACTATTATTTTAGCGAACAATGCTCAATCATTGATAAGTGTCACAGATCAAATTGTGGCATTATTTTATGTGTTATTTTTATTTACATTTTGAATGCTTTGTCGAGTTTGATTTAATTCCATCACTATAGATTTAGAAATTAATTACTTCTCTACAATATTTGGAACATTTCATTATTATTCCATAAAGTCAATTTTGATTACATCTCTTCTGTCGAAGTAGAATACACAATATACAGGGTGAATATTATGTTCCAGGCCAATGTTGTTTTTGAATAACTAGGAAATGAAATACAATTTTTTTATTTGGTTTCTATTTATTGATTATTTATTTGGGTTATTACAATTATGTATGGAACATGACATTGGACAAGTGACCGCCTCTGGCAGTGACACAAATGCGTGCTCTTTTAACCATATTTTTCATAACATTCTCGTACACTTTGCGTGTTATTTCAGCAATTTAATTTTGAATATTGTCCTGTAGCATCGGAATTGTTGTAGATGTTTCCTTTCAAGTACCCCCACAGAAAATAGTCAGATGTCAAATCAGGTGATGGAGGAGGGCAGTCGATATCATCACTTTTTGACATTATGCATCTGGAAAAAATTTCAAGCGTAGCTTGGACTATATGTGAGGTGGCACTGTCCTGTTGAAACCACAACCAATTCGGCCACAAGGAAGTTTTTTATAGCGATCACCATTAACGGTTATAGCATTGTCATTATTATTTAGATAAAATATTTTAATGACTTCAACACGTTGTTGAGATGTTAGATGCTCCATAATAAATTGTAATCAACTACTCTCTACGCCTAACAAATGCGAACTGACAAATGAATGCCAAACTAAATCGGCCTGGAACACAATATTCACCTTGTATTAGAACCTTAATAGAAAAGTGTCACAACTTAGAGTGCTTCTATATTTTATGATTTATTGAGCATTCTGTTAATTATGGGCAAAAATAACAGACATACAAAAAGATAAATGATTACAGAAATTAGTTACATCAGAAATTATTATACAAAAACATAGCTGATTGATTTTATGTCCATTGAACGACTTTAAAAATCATCTCCTGTAAAGTTTGCTTATCACATTTCAATGAACGGAGCGCTATAAAGAAAGCTTCACAAATAAACCAGGTGGGGGTTCTACTCACCATAAGGTTGATTTTTATCTCGACTATGTTTATGGACTTTCATATGTCTAGCCAAATCATATTCACGCCTAAATGAGCGACTGCATTCTGTGCAAGTCTTTTTCGGAGCGTGGCTGCGTTTATGAATTATAAAAGTAGATCTATCGGCGAATACTTTACAACATTGAGTGCACGTGACTGACCTGTCTTTCGTATGAATTTTTAAATGTCTTTTTAAACTCTGAGGCTGTGTGAAAAGTTGGCCACAATGCATACAAGAGAAAGTTTTTTCCTCGCTGTGAGTAAGGGAGTGGCTATTTAAATAATACAAGCGGCTGAAGTGTCGACCGCATTCTGTGCAAGAAAACGGTTTTTCTCCTGTATGTATGCGAACGTGCCTGTTTAAATTGCCCTTGTCAGTAAACGTTTGACCGCATTCCGTACAGGAAAATGGTTTATCTCCCGTGTGGCACTGTGCATGCCGTTTCAAGTGTTCCACCAGAATAAAGTGTTGGCCGCATTCCTCGCACGAGAAGGGCCTGTCCCCCGCGTGGGACATTAAATGTTGTTTTAAATGGTGTTGCCTGTTGAATAAGCGGCCGCATTCCTCGCAAGAAAATGGCATTTCTCCACTGTGGACCAGTTCGTGTCTTTTTAAATTAGACTTATCGGTAAATGTTTTGTTACAATCATTGCAGGAGAAGGGTCTGTCTTCAGCATGTGTTTTCCCGTGTCTTTTCAAACTCTCCGGAAAGGAAAATAAATGACCACAAATATTACACGAATATGGTTTTTCACCCGTGTGCATTATTAAATGTCTTTTCAAGCGACGCTTCTCTGTAAAATGTCGATTACATTCATTACAGAAAAACAACTGATCATTTTTGGATATCTTTGGTTTGGGAAATGATTTCTCACATGTGGCAACATTTTGTTGAGTTTTTTTTTCAACTTTGAAATACAATCGAGTAAAAATATCCACATTTTTCTCCATTGCTGACTTTGGGTTTACATTTGGATTGTCACTTTGTGAAATATTTGTACTTATATCCACCTCGCAGTCGACTGATTCTAAAGTAGATTTTGATTTGCTGCCATTATCTGAAAGATATATAATTAAGCAATATTTTTATGATGTAATCATAACACTATTAAATATAACTCCACAATAATATGATAATGATAAAAATTGTCGATAACAGTGTGAAAAAATTATCTAGTGAAATCAAGATCCATCAGTATATTGCTTGAAATTATCTAGTGAAATCAAGATCCATCAGTATATTGCTTGAAATTATCTAGTGAAATCAAGATCCATCAGTATATTGCTTGAGATCAACTAGTGGAAAACGTTTAACATGAAAAAATATTCTGGTCCCAACAAACATGAAACAAAAAAGATTTTGCATTTCAGAAGAATTAAAAGATATACCGGGGACTGCATAATCATGAAATTGTTTGCTGCTTGACTCAATTTTCTATTGATAGGATACAAAAATAACAATTCAATCAACAATCACTAATTTCTTCAAATAAAATAATCTCAAATGTATTCTTATATCTGTAGTAAATTTACATTTGGAGTATTTAAAATAAATTATATTTGTGAAAAAAAATGCTAACCTGTTTCCCATGATTGTTTAAAATTTCTTTATTACATTTTGAAAACATTGGTGAGTTTTTAAATTTTTTTATTTAACTATTTTGGTCTCCATAATTTCATGTTTACCGATTTCCACTGTACACTAAATAAACATAGATAATACAATTACGGATTACATACCATACACATTAAATATGTTATATTTCTCAACATAGTCTTCATTAGAAAGCTTAGTACATTTTTCATCACTATTGTTTGAATTTACAAATATAGATTTTTTCTTAGTGTGTTGATTTCTAATAATTTCATAAAATTAATTTAAATATGCTTCATATATCGGTGTTTTAATGTATTTATTCATCTGAAATTGACACAAGTTAAAATAAATTCTAAACAATTTAAAAATGCTAATAACTCCAAAATACTGATCAAGAATCTAAGATTGAAAAAGGCTCGATTAAATCAGATAACTTTAACATAAAACTTTTATAAATAAGATCACGCTTAGTGGAATTTAAATGTTAAATTTATTAGCTGGGTAGTTCATACATATAAATTGCACCCTCAGCAAAACTTCGTAAACAAACGACATATTTCAAACCGCTCCTTCCGGACGAAAAAAAACGTCGAATAACAATATTCAGTATTTAAAACAAAATTATAAACATTTATATATCCATAATTATATCACATTTCTTATTATACCTGTCATTAATAGCCTCATTAATTCAGATAATCGATAAACTAAATAAATTTAATTTATTCAAATAGGAGTGCAAGATAATCATTTTGTTGTATGTAAAGATGTCAAACTTGACATTACAGATCATAGATAAGAGTGGAACAGATCCATAGAAAAAGCAAATGGTTTATGTTTGTTCAATAGAGATGAACGCACGGGATCGATATTTTTACTATTTTTTTAAACTAAGCTAGGTGATTTACGGCCGCATCTCACGTGTGACGTTTATGCATTACGAATATTATTTTCGGAGCGAATTAAAAAATATTTAAATATTCTTGAATCTTGCTGTGCATAGGCCGCGCGCCGGGCGACGCTAATCCCTACTTGACCCACTTAACAAGCGTTAGCGGCCGGACAAAGGGTCGCTACCCTCTCCCCGGGCACTGGCCGAGGTGGGTTGCAGCCCAGGTGGTCAAGGACCTCTCGTTCTTCGCCCGTCTAACGCTCCGGACCTGTTTCCGGGGTACCGCCGGTTTGACGGCTGGCCTCCGGGCAGCTCCATACCGATCGCCATTTTACCTCGAGACGAAGCCGTCAGAAAGCTGCGATGTGCCTTCTGGAAGGCATCTATAGATTTCGCCTTGGGCGCGAGGTAAGCGGTGGATATTCTCCGCCACGCGACCAGTAGTTTGGAGGCCAATCGACGCGGTGAGGCAGTATGGCATCGAGCGGAGCGGCAGAGCCTGCACCCTCGACCAATCCACAGTTGGCGGCACGTGGCCAGCGGGATCCGCGTGATTGCGGCTCGCCGCACGTCGTCACTCAAGGTGAGTTGCGATGAACAAAATAGTGAGTGGGAAAAACAATCAGTGCGCCCGAGCTTAATTAAGGTTAGATATAAGTAGCAATAAGAATTTTCCTTGTAAATAAATTTGTATATAGAAAGACTGTTAATGTAAATTACCCTCCCGCCATTTCTTAACCACTACAAATATTGATTGCGTAACGACCAGAGTGTCTACGTTCATATCAAACGCTTGTATTATGAAAAATTAAATGAAATTCAATACATATACGGCATTTATTATATTTAAAGAAGTAGAAGCGCACATCACACACATTTCATGTAAAAACCATAAATGGGGGACTTTACAAATGAAAAAAAAATTAAACAGTAATGAATTTTGTAATTTATAAAAAAATCACCTCACTTATGTGAGGATTTCGTTATTATGACCAAAATTTCCACTAGCTAAAAATATTATCACGAAATACAGTGAAGAAATAAGGATGTAATTTGACTACTGAAAGAGACTACAAAATTCTAAAAAAAATCTGTAATGCCAGTAGTCCATTCTCGCCGAGGCATGGCGAGAGGAGCCGAGCACGAGAATGTACAGCAGCTCTCGGCTTGCATCACCCTTGGTTTCTCTCACTTTGCCTCGCCTCGTCCACACTCTGTTCTGATCGGAGTGTGGATGAGGCGAGGCGAGATGAGGAGCCTCAGCGAGAGTGTGCTTTGTACCACTCTATCCTGTACTTGTCTGATTGTCAAGACACAGACAAGATCCATACGATCTTTGGAGAAGGTGTCAAAATATAAAGTAACATTTAATCAGTCTTAACCATGACCCAAGGAAATAAACATACATGTTTAAAAATAGATGTTTTCTGAGCCTGAACATGATATCTAACTAAAAATTATAAATTATTGCACATCATTAAGTCTAGGCGTGGTCTAATCAAATGTTACACTATTTAATAAAAACCGATATTCATGACTAAATAATAGTGCAATTAATTTGTAATTGTGCATTTTGACGCAATTGGGCGTAATGATATCGCACTTCCCTAGATAGGAAAAGATCCTGGTTCGAATCTCGGTAGCAACCAAAATATTTTTTCGATAAATTCATTTTTTCAGTATATCTTTCTATTATTGATACATTTCGCTTTAGGGTAAACTTTCCCGTAATGTATCTAGGCCATAAAGCAAGGTATTGGTGTAATTTTATTTTTAAAAAAATTATTCAAACAGCATACTCACTACATATTTAACATATCTCAGAAGAAAACATTAAAATAAGACCATAGTATTGACATAAACAGCTTAATGTAATAAATAAACTGAATCAACGTAAATGCTATTTTTATTCTCAACTTCGGTTTTACCAAAATATGACTTAATTATATGATTATAATTTTATAGGGCAGTTTCACCACCCTTGGTTGTGTTCTTATTAAATTAATAAAAGCGGATTAACGCTATCCTGTGAATAAAGTGATGGTGACCTTTTCCCATGGATAACAAGATATTTGGAAGTCTATTGATAGAATCCGAAAACAAATAAATTTATCTGTTTACGTTATATGGAGAGAGGAACATAATTAATTTGTAAAATAATTTATTTTTTGAAGACTATTCACACAATTGCATTTCACTAGTTGTCTTAAAATGAATTAAAATTTAAAATTGTGTCATCTTGCTTTTCCAAAACGCTGTTTGTACCTTTTCTTGTATTCTGGAAAATTTTTCAACTGTCCCAGGGTCTGCATCAAGAAGAATTTGCCAAGTAGTTTAGCCGCACTTAAAGTTTACTCAATGGTTTGGGTTCCTCTGTTTGCTCTTCCTCGTCTTCTTGGTCCTGTTTTCCTTTAGCTTTCACGATTTTGTCATCAGTCATCTCAGTTGTTGTTGCCAGATACTCATTCATTACACAAAGTTTTTCAGCTCCTCAAGAGCGAAGGTGACTGATGTGTTGAACTGCTTGATCCATTCATTTAGTGGCAGATACTCAGACCCTGTAGCTCTACATAGCTGGAAGAATGCTGGATGGAGATTCAGAAGGACCACTGCGTCCAACATGTTAATAGAGACATTCCCAACTGACTTGAAAATCTTTATTAGATCTTCTTTCTGTAAGTCTTTAAGTTTTTCCACGCTTGTCGTGTTGGCAAGAAAAAAGGCTAGTATGATGTTTTGTAGATTGGGGATGATGTGATTATAGGGTAGATGATTATCTCATGATAAGAGTCGATTTGTGTGCGCTTTAAGTTGTTATCGAGTCACTCGGATGGAGTGGCTGATGTTTGGAGGTTATGCAATTCGAATCAGAAAGTTTTGTGCATGGTGAGACTGAGAGCCCTAATGTCTCCTCAGATCTCACGGGTGTTGATGTATGTTGAAGTGTATATGAATGTGCGAGTGAATATATATGCTGTGACTAGAGCAAGGTATTTAATTAAAACAGGACTTACAAAAGTTGGCATTTATTGCGGGTCGATTCACAATTGAAAGTACAACGATTAGAAAGTTAATTTGAACAAATAAAATTTGTAATTGGAGATGTTCACTCAAGGTGTTTTCAAAAGGACGGGCCGAGAAAAAGTGGCTGGCTTTTCGGAAGTGTCCGTCTCGATATATTATTATCCGCATTGAGTCGGTACGCTTCGTCATTAAATGGCTATAGAGCACTTGAATAAATGGCCAGGAATTATGCGGCGCATTCAGGCATCTACAGGATGATCAGGGCGGTTGTCCAGTAGTAGGATTTTTCTTCCCTTTACCTCTGTATGCCACCTCCGCACTACCTCTTCGAAAAATTGCGATGCCATCCATGCGAATTTGTTCGCTTTGTAGGTGACCGGTAATTGTTTGACATTTTTGAAACACTGTGGGTTTCTTGACTTTCAGGTACTGACTGAACGCCGGTGGCGATAATGGAAAAAAACCATTATGAATTTCGCCACTGTGGGATAAATCGTAGTGCCAGGAGTGGCAGAATTCCAAGAAACGGGGTATCCTAAAGTCCTGATTTTGGCGAGAATGTTCTTCGTTATAGAGACTGAGCTGTTTCGTTACAGAGAGTGAATAAATACATGGGTTCTTATGGAAAGTCAAATAAGTCTGACTAATTTTTACATTATAGGGAGTTAAATTACAGAGTGACGACCTCGTCTAATTAGAGGGAACATTAGTGACAGCTGTAGTAAATAAGCACGAATTACAATAGATTTAATGGACATTTTAATAGGGCCCAACTTCTTGATGCGGGTAATGATTGCCCTTTGCAAATCACTATAAAATATTACAATTCATTGTATTGCCGTCTACCCTAAACCGCATAAACTTTTTGGGTCATATGATATGTATAATGCTAATTTTGTAAATGCAAAAAATGATGCCAGTGATACCAGATTGATTAAAATATCTATTACAATAAAGTTAGTAATTTGCATAAATGCTGAAAACAGTCCAACATATTTAATATTATTTATATTGCATCCTCTTACTAACTCTTAGTTAGAGTGTAGTCAGAGATTACTCTATTTACTACTGTGTATATTATTTTTCATAATTCATGCCTTGGACAATCATATACAAGGGCTAGTCAAAAAATATCTACATTTTTCATTCTACAATTTATTTACACAAAGGTAGGGGTTCAACATGTACATCATTTTTCTACATAGTCATCTCCCTTGTCAATTGCACTTGGTCCAGCGGTCCACAAGCTTGCGTATATTCCTTCTAAGACAAGGTTTTCGGGTGGTCTCGAAGCTACTTTTGCACCGCTTCTTGCATGTCTAAGTCTGTGGGAAATCAACGACCTCACAAAGCATCCTTGAGCAGCCCAAACAGATGAAAACCAGAGGGAGTAAGATCTGGTCTGTAGGGAGCGTGTTCCAGTACCTCAAAATTTAACTTGTTGATGATTTGAATGGTGTGGTGAGCCGTGTGCTAGCGGACGTTGTCATGTATATCTTGGTAGCCATCGCGCATAGACTTTACGGAAGCCAAGCTCGTCGTGGATAATTTGATGGGCAGAACCATGACTGATGTTCAAAGAAGACACTACCTCACCGATGTAACTCGCGTATTCGCTAAAACCATCTCTCGAACTTGCTGAATCTTTTCATCCATGGTGGAGGTTATCGGGCCCTGCTCCCCTTTAGGGTGTTATACTCGTCCGGCCACTTTTAAATTTCTCGATCCATCAAAAAACACTTTTGCGATAAAAATCTACAATGATGAATGAATGAAAACATATCTCACTTTTAACATTGTCTTTACAAAGTGGTAAAATATTACCATCATTTTGCAGGTTGCTTTCATAATAATCTTAATTTTCTTTTATTTCTAAGTTTGGTGAAAAATACTCCCTTATAGGTTTGGTTATTATTCCCTGCATCAGATTTTTCCTGTTTCCTGATATTTGATTCTCCATCTGGTATCCGGAGAAAAATAAATTAAGTTGATAAAAAATTAGTTCCAAATGAAAAATTGTTTACAAATTCACATATAGCATTAAATAATACTCTGAATATAATAATTGTGAACAGAATAATGTGATATGTAAATAAAATATTATTTACGTTTACACAGGAGTAAATATATTATAAAAGTCACAAAAAGGCTGTTAAAATCCCAGATAATTGAATGAATTTCTATCTTTATTAATTACATGTAGAGCCTCCAAATATTTGTGATTCCAACTATTTGAATATCGAATAGTTAATGATAATATATTTGAATATCATATCTATTTTATCATATTCTATCTAATCTCATCAGTTGCGCATCTATGGTAAGTGTTTATCACTCATGCCGATCGCACATGTGATGCACCTATTTTGATAGTCCTACTTAAGCATATGCAAAAATAAATAAAATTGTTAATTATAATATCATTAAAAATAGAAGCAACCTAGTCTTTTGAAAATGAAAAAAAAAGAGTAATAATAATAAACATAACACTATAATTGAGATTGTATATGAATGTTCAAATTGTGTATATTATAAATTACAATATATGATACATATTTATAAACATTCAGAATATTTTGCAATTTATCTGATTTTACAATTTATTAATATACTCCCAATCAATGTCACAATCACTGCATTCTGGTTATTGCAGTCATATTAACAATATGACTCTGTAAAAACCTTATTTTATATTTAAACTTTTACGAAAATAATCACAAGACATATATTAAATAAAATATTAGTGACGTGGGCGATCGTCTCAAAAACAAGAAATTAAGAAAAAATGTTACAAAATTGAATTAAAATTTCGAGAACAGCGCAATTGGTGTACTTGCCAACCAACACAAACACATCTGGGCCTTACAACACCATCATTGAGCAATCCATACAATAAATTAGCATAACGTGAAATGTAGAAAGTAAGAGCACCACTGAGTCAGAGGTGGACTTGCCCCAAGGCGTGACTAGTTGGTGGGAGGTAAAACATGTTTTTGGGTACCCGGAAATTTGAGGAAAATTTTTAGTATTAGTTTGAGTGAACTATTAGACAAAACTGTTTATTTTATAGCAGATATACCCAATATCACACATGCAGCAAATTTTCATTTCTAGAACCCTTGAGAACTATCTAAAAATTAACCCACCTTCCCCCCACCCATAACAAACCATCCTTTCCTCACCCCTCACACCACATCCTCATTCCGCCATTTAAAATTATAAACATTTATATATTTTATTAAATTACAAATTCTTAATTTCTTTCATATTGTATCTAGAGAAAGGAGTAAAATCATACTTTCACATACAGATGAAATCTGCATGATTCTTACGGCCAATACCACAAGGGATTTTTAATTGGGTCATTTCCTCCTAAATTCCCCAGAGCTGAAAACAGATTAATTCTGTATTTAAAAAAATTACACCGGTGAGTAATATTGTTTACTGTTCATTTAAATTGTTCTGGCACTCTGGGCATCAGAATCTCTAAATCTGCCTCTGTTTACAGAGGTGTAGCTATAGTATGTATGGCAGCCCTCAGGCAAAAGTTGAATTTTGGTAAAATTATTAAAAGGTTCATAATTAATGCAGCAGGTTAAAGAGCATACATTTCATTAAATGCTATCATTTACATTTCACGGTTCCCTGAACTTAGTACGCAACAAGTCTTTGATCAATGCAGTTGAACAGTTTGATTTAAAAAGTTTAAATAATGGCGGTAATTTTAGGAAAACTAGTGCAATTGTACAATTTTTTTAATAATGAAACCAGTGGTAAGTTTTTTTTGTTTCATGTGTGAGAATTGGAAAAAAGCAATTAATTTGGTGTAAATTAACTATTAAATTTAAAATAAAATTTGTTTTTCTGTACTAATTATAAATTGATAAATTAAATTCAATATTTGAATATTATTAATTTCTTCAATGAAGGATCGATCCACATTAATATGTACCTTCTCATAGTCTGCTTCATTAATTCTGGCCAAAAGAAATCAGTTATCATCGTTCTGCAACGCAAACCATTCACTGTAACTGCATTTCCAGCCTACGCTAGAATGTCCACTATGAGGACGCATGGGTGACTAATCTAATCTGGTCCAGAATCTAACAAGTTTCCTCAAATTTTTTAATTAATCTTCCAATTGATGACTCATTTGGACCACTATTCCAACCGAAAATTCCACGAAACAATTTCGGGAAAACGCTTTAAAGAATGTAAATTTATTTTTCGTTAAAATTCTCACCTAATATGCGTAAAACGTTTTGGCAGAATATACTAGATGGCGCTGATCACGAGTTATAATCCATTCCTTCATAAATATTTTCATTTCAAATGCGCATGCGTCAAATCACGATTCACATCAGTGCGGCCGCAAAGCGTGAGTCGTGAGTGTGATCACAATTTACAAAACCGATTTCGATCACGGTAGTCACGGTTAACAATTACTGATATAATATCGAAACATCAGTGCAGCCGCAGAGAGTGAGTCATGAGTGTAATTACGATTTACAAAACCGATTTCGATTACGGATAGAATCACTGATATATCAAATATTAACAACAATATATAAATTAATAAATAACTCATACAAAAATATTAATGATTTATAAAAATAAAAAAAATAACTTATAAAAGAAACTTAGAACAAAAAAATTCAAAAAATTATGGAAAACTTATAAAAAAAAATTAGAACAAAAAACTTAATTTTTTTTAAAAATAACTTATAACCTTACTATATAACTTACAAGAGCATACTATGCATCATTACTTGACAGGCTGAAGGCAGAAATTGCGGAAAAACGGCCACATTTGCAGAAAAAATAAATTTTGTTTCACCAAGACAATGCGCTGTCTCACACCTCAACGGTTGCCCAGGTGAAAATCTACGAATTACGGTTTGAACTGCTTGACCATCCTCCTTACTCACCAGATCTAGCCCCAAGCGACTTTTTTTTGTTTTCTAAGCTAATAGTTGCGCTCGGAGGACAGAGATTTTCGTCAAATGAGGTCATCACCTTCGTAAATAACTATTTTGCAGAGAAAGACTCCAAGTACTATTTGGACGGGTTAAAGGGATGGGAGCATCACTGGGAGAAGTATAAAGACTTAGAAGGAGACTATGTAGAAAAATAAATTTGAAGAAAAAATGTGTTGCTTCTTTGTTAGGTCGGATACTTTTCAGACAGCCCTTGTACATATCAGTGATTTCTGTGGCGTTGTCGTTACAACCTTAAGTCCAGTCAGTTTATCAAGATTTTATGGGTGCATTGAATGTATTTGAAAAGAAAGTATCTTCACTTTGAATTTTAAACATAATTAATAAATCACTTGACAGCGTAGTGAATTACTTCGTCAAAAGTATTACATATAATATAAATTTTATTAAAGTTCATCACCCTCTTCCATTGTTCTGAAAATGTAATGGCATTTTACCAGTGTATCATGTTATGAATATTTTTAAAAAGAAAATCCTTGATATGAATTTAATGAGAAATGAGGTAGCATACAATGGCTTTTCTAAATCACATATTTCAAATTACCTAAAACAAAATGGATAGTAAAAAAAAACTCAACTTGAAAATACTTTTTGGTCCAAAGATCATAAAAATGTAATATTTAAGGTAAATTGGACTCTTCATTCAAACATGCACAAAAGTGCAAATGGTTTCCTAGTTATACTCGCCATATTGAGAGTAATAGAGATATCACATTATAGTAAACATTGAATAGGCGGCCAAAAATGTATGAATGAAATTAAAAATTAAGCATTTAATCACAATATAAACCAGAAAAATAACTGAAAAAAAATTGCAAGCCACCACGTTTACACATGTTAGTATTATTATTTGGGCTTACTTAGATTCATCGTTTACTTTTGATACAAATGGGTAGATGCATCATGTTTAATTTTTAGATTTTTGTTAAGCAGAGATTGTCTGGGATATTTTTTTATCTAGTGCAATTTTTTTTCAATGAGGTATAAAATTATATATCCCACTATTTTAAATCCCTAACTTTAAGTTTGAAAAAACTTTTATTTTCAAAGGGTTTGAAATTGTCAACATACAGAATTACTCAGTGAAGAAAATAATGGCAGTCAAATATTTGGGGAAAATAAGGGAAAGGATATAAGTTCCTAAGTGAGGTCATCATTTTCAGGTCTACACGTACTGTATCCTAGAGAAACCTTACTTCTTTATGAAGAACCACATTGTTTTATGAGTATCGTCAACCTGTTGTAGATGTTCAGTAGAGACATTGTCTGTGATTGTTTGGAATTGAGTACACACACAAATAATGTACATGGAGCTTCCACTTTGTACATATTCTACAATTTAATGTAACCATATTCTGGAAAATGTTATGTAGAATCCAATCCCCAGATCCCGACAGTATTTATGAGTTCCAGGATTAATGCATGACAGGTTAAGAAACAAAACTGCCACTATCCAACTGGTGAAATTGAAATAAACATGTTTGTAACTGATTTTAACACCAGAGCGGAAATTTTAAAATTGATATTATTTTAATTAAATGCTTCTAAAACATATAAACATGTTTTTAAGAGCAGTTATGATTATCATCATCATCACTATTGCCAGAAAATCAGTTTCGAACATGTCACCCCCTATTTTTCGTTGATTGATTTTGTTTCTGAACAACTTATAATCCCTAAACTTTGGGGTTTAATTTTGAGATACCAAAATTAGATCAAGACTAAACGATGAAATACTGCTTTGCTCCGGGCCAATTACTCATAATAATAAAATTGTTTCACATTCAAATTGTTATTTGTGAATAAGTACAATAATACAATACAATTTTTTTTTATGCTACACTTGAAAGCATTATTTGTTCAATGATATTTAAAATTGTATCTACATATATTTAACTTTCTTTAAACCACAGTGTGAGTGGTTTAAACATATTTAAATTTATTTTAAATATTCCAATTCTGATGGAAAAGGTGAATTCGACAGCCAATCAAATTAATGTGTGTGATTTTGTTGCCTCGAGAGACTGCCGCGTCACCACTCACCACACATATTTCTTATTCAGGAGAAATACGTTATTTAATAAACATTTCGACACATAAGAAGCTGAAATAATGGAGTCATCATGTTTCAGTATGAAAACCGCGATGTCAACAGCGGCGGCGCGCACTAAATCGCGGACGCAGTAAACTAACGCATTTTTACAAAAATTTATTTCTAATGTTGCCCTTAAAAAACTTTGTTCTCATTATTCGTAATTCTGATTTATTTTTAATTTTGGTACCGTGAGTTACAAATTAAGGGAGTTTTACTGTATATAATTTTAAATTGTCTAACCACAAAGTTAACGCTTCCTTATTTACTTACTTGAAAATAAATATCTTACAAAAGTATTTATTCTTTTTGGTCTTTTTTATAAATGTAACAATGGTGGGATTATCAAAATCAAATCTGGAAATCTAGTGTATGTGGTTTCAACTTATCTGATCTGATCACACAAAATATTTGATAAAAATTTATTGATAATAATGTTATTAGTAAGTTTATGTTCCTATTGTATAAAATTGTTTGTCACTTAAAAAACGTAGGCTTCACATATATTTTTTGAATTTTATTAATCAAAGTTACAAAAGATAATTATAAATTTACCATCATTATGTATTGGTATGTTTAATAAAGTGATTTTATGTTGCAGATCCAAGGACACAAGGATGGTTTTTAATAAGTAATCCTTTACCGTGTTTAGCAATTCTGGGAGTATATTTCTACACGGTATTTGAGTTCGGACCGAAGCTTATGGAAAATAGAAATCCATTTTCACTTAAAAAAACACTAGTTGCGTATAATGCCATACAAATTGTGGCCTGCCTTTATACAGTCTACCAGGTATATCTTAATCACTTTTCTTTTACCTTTTATTCAGCCTTCCAGATTACATATTCTCAAATCATTGATATTTTAATACATAGGCATTCTGCCATAAAGCGAACATCTCTGTAAAGCAAATCATAGCTTTTTTCACTTACCAATGCATATAAATGCCTAGAAACATATTTACACTATCCTAAACATATGTAATAGCCATAGGTCTAAAAAACCGATGTTTGTGTAGTTGAAAATAACAAATTAATGCTAAAGATTGAATATACACGAGGCATGAGGACCACAAATTCTGAATGTTAATAAACAGATACGCAGGGTTGACGCGCACATCACACGGTTTCAATGAGTCACACGATGTGCGCCGCAACATCAACACTCCACTACAAGTGCGATGCAACTCCAAATTTATTAATTATGAATGAAAACTTTCAAAGCACTATATTAGTAAAGCGCCGTAAAGCCGGGCTCAGATATACATGGCAGATTAGCCCAGAAAACTGTACACAAAAGATAATTCAAATTATATATCATAGAATTTTTGTTAACATTTTTTGCTTTGTTTTTCTCATTCAAATTAAGCTTTAACCGTTTCTACCCCGAATTATTAAATGTAAGTGCCTAGCAAATGTATAGTATTCTTTAAACACATCATAAGCAAACTGTAATAGAAAATTTAAAAATAAAACTAGGTATACAAATATTATTAATTATAATTTGTGGTACTTCTAAGTACAGTCAGTCAGACCTTACATGACGTACACAAAAAATATAGCATAGTACAAAACATATTGAAGAAATATTCTATAACATTAAAAGAATAGTTGAAAATTTAAGAAAAAAAAAATTAGGTCAAAATAACCATTAATAATCGCATCAAATCTAACCTTGTAACAATGCACAACTGACATTTCACCCGCCGCAGTGTTGACATAACAAAAAAATAACTAATGTTAGTAGTCTAAATAAATCTAGTATATATATACTATTATTTACGTAGACTTAGTAGTATCGTTAGAGAATTGATACCACAGTAAGATATATGATTAGATAAAGTTGATGGTACTTCAAAGTAGTAGAAGCAGGGTAGAAAGGGTTAAACTAAAGAAAATATTAAAAAATATATATAACAATATAATTCAAAGAATTGTTTCAAATTCACAATTAAATAAATAATTGAAATATACATTTAAAACAACTTACATGTACAAAACAAGATATACGTATGGAAAAAATGTTTGGTTATAAATTATATCAGTACATAAATTAATACAAGTCTCAATTTTGTCGTTAACTTAAATGGTTAATGTAGCACAAAGGTAACACATCTCCTCGGCAAGGAAAAGTTCCGGGTTCGTATCCTGGTGGTAACCAAATATTTTTTCGATGGATAGATTTTTTTTCTTTGTGTCTAATTGTTTATCTAAATTATTTTAAATATGATAACTGTATTCTAAAAATTGCAACTTCACAATAAAATGTTTTTATTAAAAAAAATATGCAAATATAAATTTAATCAATTTAATACTTTTCAGGGGTTCGTGTTGGCATGGGGAAATAATTACAGTTGGTTCTGTGAGCCGTGCGATTTCTCAAATGAGCCCTTGCCTTTAGACATTGCATATAAAGTTTGCTATGTCTATTTCATCATCAAACTTGCAGATCTACTAGATACAGTAAGATTACAAATTACACAAATTGATAATTTTGAATGATTGGATACATTTTTCTGCTAGAAATTTTCCAAAATCTATTTATAGCTATAGAATAATTTAAATTAGATATTCCGAGTATAATTCGAAGTTGAAAGTAATTAAGGTAGAAAATTTTTTATATAAATTTTTATAGTTTACTATTGTTTACGCGCCTTGTTACTTCGATTGGCACCACTGGGTTTCTTGGTTTATAATAATGTACACGTGTGTGTGTGTGAGTATTGTCGCCCTTTTTTCGGGAAGCTAAGAAGATGTAACCGACAGGCGTCATTCTTATTACATCCCGTGCTTCGACCAGTCCAGCGGACCAAATAAACCACCAGTGCGCGCTTCGGTCAGTCGAAATCTAAAGACAACTCAGCTAAAAAAACAACAACATATAACCGGAAAGACAGCAAAATTAAAAAGGTTAGTGCGGTTCATATATCATATGTGTGCTTATTGTTAATTGGAAACCTGGGAACCAGCTATCGAAGGCATTTACATAAACAACTATTGTGATTTTATTATATTATACATCTTTAAAATTGAAAACATGCATTTCCATGACAAGTCTGTATTATTTTGCTATTAAGACAGCACATGAAGAATATCTCACATATACAGGCATTTCAAAATACCAATAGCTGTTGTTTAAAAGATGTCAAACATAACGCATGTTGGTGAAAACTAATATTTTTTGTGAAATTAATCCAGAACTCAGCCATTTTGAAATGTGCCATTACATGCCAGTACCATTATGGCCATTTTAACAAAGTTAACTTAATCTTATATTTACCTATCCATAAATGTATCATAAAAATATAAAAATGAATTATTAATTTATTTATGTTTACAGGTATTCTTTGTGATGAGAAAGAAGCAAGATCAAGTCTCATTCTTGCATGTTTATCATCATGCTGGAATGGTAGTTTTGTCATGGTGTATAGTGAAATGGCTTCCAGGTAAAGCAGACCCTGTTTAACTAATACCCAACACGACTTCACAGGTTTAGTACCTAATGCCACCCGTACATTAGGATAGACATGAGATATCTCGTGGTTGACGATGTGGAACTCAACCATCAATATCAATAGTCATTGAACAATACGTAATTTTATTTGTGACTAGGTCCAAAAACTATTGAAATTAGATTTTTATTGCAGCCTTAGGAAGGTACCACGAGATAGCTGGCATTCATCGTTGGATGCTGACCACAAGACAACATATTTTTCAATCTGGTTGTCACTGTTTTTTCTTTTTAATATATTAATTAAGACAGGTACAGCATTTTCCAACATTCAAGCAATATTTCGATACATGTCGCATAAATAGTGTTCTTGCATAGCGATATAAATATAGCTTGCACTACAAATTTGCAATCATTCTACTACAAAGTGACCAAAATGTAGGATGAAACCTCAAAAAGGCCTCCATATCATTTTTAAAAAAACACCCAAATTTGTGCAATTATGTTGTGTAATAATATTGATCTGTATTTTTACATTTCAGGAGGCCACGGTACTTTTCTGATAGTTCTTAACTCTTGTGTTCACATCATTATGTACTTTTATTACTTGCTGACTGCTTATGATGAATCTTACAAGCAATCTGCATGGTGGAAGAAACACGTGACACAAATACAAATCGTGAGTATAAGTAATTTATTTTATCAAAAACTAGCTGATACACCCGGCATGGTAACGGGTAGTAACTCCCCTATGGTTGGCGAATTGCAGACACAGTGAAAGCAGCGCATCCAAGATATTAAGTAATAATAATAACATGGCCAATAAAGACGATATGTCAAGATTTATTAGTCAGCTTATTGCAGCAGTTGGAGGAATTGTCGTGTAACACAATAGCCTAGAATATGAAGTATTGGTGTCAGTGTTAGTTGGGAAAAACACAACCAAGAAGCAAAAATGAAAACAATCAAATGTATAAAAAAAAAGTTTATTGTTCTCAAAAGTTCTTTCAATTTTAAAAATGTCAATAATTGGTGGGAAATTTACCATGGAATCAGTCAGTAATAACATGATATTATGTGTGAGCAAAAGATGTCACCACTGGTCAAGGTAATGAATAATTCATGTGTAAGATTTAATTTTTCGATAGGTTGAATACCGAACAATGTAATGTATTATTTAAACAAAGTAACATTAACATACCATATCATTGGAGAATTTTAACATAGCATAATATATGTTTATTCAGTGGGTACCCCAGTAAATTTATTACGAAAACTGTATTAGAAATAGCACATTAAAAAAACATTGTAATATTTTTATACTCACTTTTACCTTGTGATTTATTTTTACTTCTGATATTGCTAAGCAAGCACTCCACCATCTTGTTATTGCCCTAATAAGCTATAGGGTCAAATATAAACTGATTTCATTGTGTTAGAATTTAAAGCACTGATTTATATTATTAATATATTTATTTGTTTCTTAACATAAAATTAAAAAATATTTACCCCGGTTGAACTTTGTAAAAAGCTAAATAAAAGAGCTTGAAATACTTGTAAATTGCTATTCGTCTCATTGACTTCTCAGTAGCATAATGCTTAGTATTCCTGCCTGCCATTATAATGTAACTAAGTTTATGAATATGTTATTAAGGAGAGCACATTCTTATTGTGAAGTTGTAATTATTCAGAACAGACGGTCTGTGATGTTTTAAATACTAATTTAATGTATCAATTATAAAAATATACATATAAAATCTTTTTTTTTTTTGAAAAAGTGTAACATATGGGTTCGAAAATTTGTCATGAAAAATACTGGCGCTATAGCACAATTGGTAATGTACCTACCCCAGATTGGAAATAGAGATCCAGGTTCGAATCCTGATAGCGCAAAAATAATATTTTTTGACAAAAATTGATTTTATATGTATATATTTATAATTAATACATTAAATTAGTATTTATGAATATGTATTTAATTATTTATTTTTAAACTTATTCCATGCAGGGCTAGTACAATACATTTAATTGAGGGATCTAACTCTTTTTTTTGTTTTCAGCTCCAGTTTGGAATACTTTTTCTACACTTCAGTGTAGTTTTTCTCATAGAGGACTGCAGATACCCCTTGTTCCCTTCAATAATACTGATACCGCAAAACCTTTTTTTGGTTATATTATTCTGTGACTTTTATAGAAGAGCGTATTTCGTGAAGAAAGATATTAAAATTGAATAATGACTTGTGCTCAGATTTCTGTGCAGAACTGGTTTTTCTGAATAATATAGTATTTGCAATGTTATGTTAATGTTATGAATAAACCAATAAGGTTAAGGTATTATTTATAAGAATAACATGTTTGAAAAGGAAGTGCGGTCTGTTCTGTTATAAATCTTTATAAAAACAATGAATTGCTTTATATAACTCTGTATATATTCTCGCTTTGCATATTTTCCACATAACTCATTTCCAATGTGATATACGGTCAAACTCTAATTTTACACTTTTGCAGGGGCTAAAATTTTGCAAAATAGGGAATGTATGAAAACATTTGATGTATTATAGTTTTGTAATTTGAACAAATACAGTTATAAATTATTACAACTACTTAAAACTCAATAAAAAACAATAATAACATTTAAAAATAAAACTAAAGAAACGTCAATATTAACCCCAGGAAGGCCCGCGTAGACTATCACTGTCCGAGAAAAGGATAGCGATAGACGTCGGAATATTTAGCTCTACACCGTAAATAAGAAAATCGCTGCACCACGTGACAGCGTGCGCAGGTGCCGGTAATTTTGTGTTGCTCGATATCTTTATCCAAATGACTGGATTTTCAGTAATATTATATCGACGACAAACGCATTGCACGTGCTAATTACGCACTTCTAAAATACCAGAACTTTCCAAAAGGAAAGTACTTGTCAGTTACATTTTGACTCCAGTCAGTGCGGGATGTTATCAGGATTTACAATTGTACCCTTATTTTGCGACACGTATTTGTTGAAAATAAGTAATTAAAGTGAATAAAATATTATTTTTTTATTAAGGAGAACACATTCTTATTGTGAAGTTGTAATTATTCAGAACATAGGTTGTCAATTCACTGTGATGCTATAGCATAATCGGTTAATGCACGTTCCCCGGATTGGAAGAGATCCATGTTCAAATATATAACAATATTTTTCGATAAAATTGATTTTATATGTATATCTTTCTAATTAATACATTTAATTTGTATTGTTATTTTTTAATTATCACTATAAAAATACAGTGAGTGCTCGTTATAGACCATATTGGCCATTGGCACGAACGGCATTTCACGCATTTCAGTGCTATATCATAAGTTCGATGTGTGATGTGGTGTGCTAATATATATTTTTTCATTTACAGTTATCGAATTTTTGCAAATTTAATTTTACATTTATAAACATTTTTTTACAAAATGGCGGAGGGTGACTTTTTCGCTAATGGAGATATTGCAGACTTACTAGAAATTTCCGATATGCTTGTTATTACCACAGAGTCCGATGATGAGAACGATGTCGAAGATGATTATTTTGAAGTTCACATCTATGATGAAGAAGACCTTGACAATACTGTTGATGAAAACCAGGCATCAACAAGTGGAGGGGTTAGGCCATAATTCGAATGGGAGACAGATAATTGTTTTGTTCCAAATATACATCAATTTTCGGCGACTCCTGGTTTTAACTCTGACCTTGCAGAAGTGAGAAATAGATTTTTAAAAATTGTATCTCAATACAGCAGTGGTCGATACTATTGTGGATGAATCAAACCGCCAATTTAAATTTGCCACAAAAATATAGCATTGACTGAAAGATTGAGATGGGTTGGCACCACAAGCGACAAAGTATATGTATTTTTGGCCTGGAGCTTGTTGATGTCCAGGAATATGTTGGTAGAGCATTGGTCAACAAATACATTGTTGAGTTCATCGATCTCCTCGGATACTATGTCGAGAAATCGGTTTCGAATAATATTAAGGCTGTTACATTATTCTGATAACGAACTCCAAGTGCTGGGTAACCGACGCCATAAGATCAGACCTATACTATACGCAATGAAAGAAAAATTTGCAGAACTTTTGACGCTTCATCAAAACCTTTGCATTGATGAAAGTCTTCTGCTCTTCAAAGGTCAGTTTAAATTTGGTCAATATATTGCCGTGCTTCGAAACATACCACACTGAAGTAGAGTTTTAGGTAAGCATCACATTAAACACAGTAATATTAATGTAAATAAAATGTTCTTAATAAAGATCAAATTAAATATAACAATAGTTGTGTTAACACTTTTTGTGCTGAGTGCCACTCTCGGGTCACAAGTCCGTATAGCGGGCGAAAACCATCGGAATGTGATAAAAAATCAGACTTTATATCTTCCAAACCGTTAGTAATTTTCTAATGAAATTTGTTATACTCACTTACCACACTATGGTCCTCGATATTGTATAATTTTTGGAAACAAATTGCTTATATTTTTGTAAATACATTGAGGCAATCACATGTTTACAGCACGTTCACTATGATATAAATGTACACATTAAAACTATTGTTCTAATATCTAGATAAAGTATGGTATTTATAAAAACATTCACCCCTGTGAAGAGGTGTGTCACAAAATGTACACACATAACTAGTAAAACTTTTCTTTTTATGTACATAACATACATGACACTGTTTTTGTGGATATTTTTTATTACCGCCAGTAACAATTTTAGTCGCTCTATGTTCTTTTGACTACATTTCTCGGTAACTGAGATGTGGATGGTCCCGGTTCCTCCAGATTCATGTCGGTTCACTAACCATACGTACAAGAATGCCATATTTTACTATTTTTGACACATTATACACTTTAAATTAAAGTCTTCCCCGCCACGGTACAATACTTTCATCCAGAGATAGTTCCCTTTTAGGGTTGCAGACAGAAGAAAACTTTGTATGTCACAATTGGCCTAATTTTTTCAAGTCGATCGCTGGGATTTGTGATGTTATCATTATTAGAAAAGTGCCACGATTGCCATATCTGTCTAAAACGATCACGACTCATTATTTTTGAATAAATAGGTGTTTCGATACACATCTGTTGACCAATAATCATCTCTTGTATCTTTTCAAACTTGTCCTATAAGCAAAATGAGCGGTATTGATGGCTTTCCTCTATCATCATCTCAAGTAAATCATCTCAGATGAATAGTTTTAATACGTCCATTATGTTTTAAAGATCACTTGGTGGTACACGAATACCAACATGACCTAAAAATGGTTTGATATTAGGTGGATTGTTTATTTCAGACCATTTCGAAACTTCCTCTTCCTCCGCATCACTTTCTTCAGAATCTCTGAATTGTAAGGGCATCACTGGCACCCTCCTCCTGCGAGGGAACTCTTCACTTTCACTTGTGTCGTAACTATCACTGTCAAATTCAGATAAATTATCCGCGAATATTTCCTCATCACTTTGATAATTTTCTGAAGTCATTTTTTCGAGTTTAAAAAGAAGTGGTATAATTATATTCCAATAAACAACAACACACCCGTTTTATAACATTGTATTTAAAAACTAAAATTCAAAGTGACTTGGTGAATTTCAGAAACACAAATATTGAGATCCACTTGAGATAATTTATTACGGCGGACGGCCCGTAAACCCACGTTGGGTTACACACTTTAAATGCAACAAAATTAATTTGTTTCGACCACTATAGTGAAATCGTGCATTCTAACTCATTTATAAATGAATAATCAAGTACAAGACAGAGACAGATATAATTTTACCATAATATACCTTCATTAGTCATAAAAAATATACCGCTTATCTACTCGACAGAAACTTTATGCGCTCACTAATTTATTCAGTAATTGGGTGATTTCTGAAAATTTCTCAAAAAAAAAAAAATTTCTTTCTCTGTAAAACTTAAAGCATTTATTGACATATTCCTTTTTTTATAAAATCATTAAATTTAGTGTATTTTTGTTTAAATATTCATGTACAGACAAGCTCTCATAAGAGCTGTGCATAATTATTATACTACGTAATAGACACAAAGATAAAAGGATACATCGGATGTATATCGGGATTTTTTATTTAAACAGATGTAGTTTGGACTGTTACCAAGAGATTGGTTTACAACACTCATATAAACAAATCGGGTAGTTCTACCTTTCCCGCTTTTAAAGTAGAGTCAGCTGAAAAGGTAGAACTACCCGTCCCGCCGTTGAGCACCAGTCAGGTGTGCGGATAGAACTACCCCGACCCACATAAGAAGTGTTAATAAAATCTGAAGTCATCCTTCCAAAAAACAAATACAGAATAAATAAGTTCCTAAACGTTATGGCCTGGCAACACTATAAACTTTTTTTCCTTTTTTTCTTAAAACATTTTTTCATCTCAAAACTGTACGAAATCGCGGTCGATGAACGCTTATGATATTTTTGTAAAAATAAAATTTGAAAAAAGCTAGTCTGTGAATTTTACGAATTTTGGCGCCAATTGGTGGTACGATGCTGAAAAATGCATCCTAAATTTAACACCTCACCATTTTGAAAATAATCAAATAAAGTAGGCGCCAATGTTCCCCCTAAGGTGTGCGGATGTGCATGCATACAATTTATAACAACATTTCTTCTTCAAGTGCCACCTACTACTGACGGTTGACGTACATGTTGCATTATATTGATTTATCCCGTATAAGATTACCAACATTTTGGACATTGAACCACTTTCTGAAGTTACACAGACAAGATACTCCCTTTCTACCTGCGCCTCTGATGCCTTCTATCTTCCCCTGTATAATGAGTTGTAAAAGATTATACTTTTCACTGTGGAGAATATGACCAGAGTATACAGCTTTCCTTAATAGTTGTTATTAGTTCTTTTGACTTATTTTTGTGTCATAATACATCAGCAATGTGGTCAACTAATGTTTATCTTATTTTCTCCTCCAGCGTACAAATTGCACAAAAAAAAATTATATGCACACCGCGATACAAAATTAGAGAACATTGGTAGGTGCCGCCGATTATTGTGTTCAACGGCTATTGTAATCAATTGTATATTGTGTTCAATTTTCAATGGACGGAATCAAACAAAGTATTGCTTCCACTAGTTTGACAATACATCTGCGGAAACTGCAATAAATACGGGGAATTGTACTGAATATCACAGGTAATTTTAGAACTCTGGTTCCAGGTTAAGTCCGGGTTCTACTGTATTATACTTCCGTCCATATATATAAAAAATATAACTTTACATGTATTTTTTTATTTTATTAAAGTATAAAAAATGACGCAAAACTTTTTTTAATATACATTTTATCCAAATACATATTGGGAAATATTTTTCTTGGTTTTTTTCTATTTACGGTAGACTCTTGATTATCCAGGGTCGCACTAACCAAAGCAGTAAATTATGCTGAATTTTTTATTAACATTTCGAGTATAGTACATAATATTTGGATATAAAAATATTTTTTTATTTAAATGCACAATATTAAACAAAAATTTTGACTGTTAAGTACATTATTTGAGTGCTCTGAGATACGGTTTTTACTACCAGGAAATGTTGCAAACAAATATATACAGACAAAGAATGAAATATATTGACTTATTGAAACATGTTTAATTATACAAGTAACAATTATGTATTACAATTTGAAAAAATAAATAAATACTCTCATATTAATTCTGCTTAGTATGTCCTATAAATGAATTAAATGACATTGACTAGCTACAACAACAAATTAAAAATATTTCTAAAAATAATGTAAGTCTTTTGTTTTGTTCCGGAAACATCTAAATTTTTTTTTTTTATGATGGTTATAAAGAAAACACTTCAAAATTGATAAACTTGTAAGAATTATGACAAAAATGACTGAAATGTAAACATCTACTACGTATTACTCTTATATGAATTTGAAAATAATTAGTTAAAATGCAGAGAGATGATGGATTAATATCTACGATGATAATATTAACAAAACAATTAAGAGTATCGTTAAACATACATTCTCCCTTCTACCAATTCTAAAGATCAGAAAAACTAAGATAATTCTGTACAAAACAATCATACGTACAGCGGTATCTTACGGAAGTGAAACTGTTGGATAACTTCAGTATATCTATGGACCTGTGAATGATGGAGTATGGAGAATATTTGAGTATGTCCAGAAACACACAATTACTGGATTTTTACCTCCATTGTTATAAAACAAATTATAGATATCTCATAGAGACAAAGCTATTTATATTATATTAAATGGGAAAATATGGAAGAATGGGTAATTACAGGGCTTGGGTGGAATGGTGAACATTACATTGTGTAAAGTAATCACTTAAGCCAGCCGAAGAAAGGTCGTAAGCCCTGTAATTACCCGTATTTCCATATTTTCCCATTTAATATAATATAAATAGCTTTGTCTCTATAAGATATCTATAATTTGTTTAATAATAAATATTACAGACTGTATAAGATTTTCAATACACGAAAATGTGCTGACTGAGATAGGCGGGTGCAATGGGTGCATGAAAACTCAAGGGGGGAAAAGACTCATTCGAAGGGCGCTGCTCGGCAGACAATCAAGCAGCAGGATTGAGGGGGCTAAGACTCAACTCGGGTTTGTAGTGTCATTGAAGAAGAAGAAGAATATTACGCAATACATACATATTTATTATGTAATTAATAATTGCATATAATATTCTCAAATTAGCTGAGAAAAATAATACAGTAAAACTCTGTTAATTCGTAACTCACGGGACCGAAATTTGGCAAACATGGTGACTGTCTATTATTTCAGCTTTTTATGTTTTCAAATATTTATCAAATAATCCATTTCTCCTGAATAATGAAGGTGTGTGGCGACGTGGCGAGTCCAATATTAAAAACAGGCTTTTTCAAACGATTCATTAGAGCTTGACGCAATAAAACATTTTAATTTGATTAGCGGTCGAACTCGCCTTTTCCAACAAAGATAAGCAAGAAATTGGAATATCAAAAAACCCTTGAAAAATAATGAAAAACTTATAAATCTTCATACTTCGTTAATGCTTATTACTTTTCTGCAATTTTTCAAGTTTGAACTTAGAGAGGTATTCAGGATTGAAATTTTCCTGTGATTCTATCTTTGACATCAATTTTTGTCAGTTTTTAAAATAAGCTGCATTTACCAAATGGTCAAAGATTTACACGAATTACGAGACGTTTGTGCCATTTTAGAAAACAAAATACAAAAAAAATAAATTATAAAAAGGTTTTAAGTTTCTTTATTACATTAAACAAATCTGAATATTTCATAAACAAAAACCAGATATAAAATCAATAGAACTGTTGCAGTGAATTCATTTATAAATTACGAGATTCAATGAAAATTGTTCAATTATTTTAATTAGGGGTTACAAGGATGATTAGAAATATATAATTCGCAACGCGTCGGCAATCATTGTCGAAATAACAACAAATCTTATAAAATGCACTGCAGAATTTGGTATACATATATATGGTATTGCTCAGTTCGGCCGCGGTCTTGCGAGTTGCGTGCTCTAAGCGCGTCGATCTATTGCGATAAGGAACAGCGCCGTGATTGGTTAGGGGGTGGAGGTAGCTACAGATGTTTACGAATGGATGATGAATGTGTAGTTGTGCAAGTTTGGATTTAAAAACACGTGAATATGTAAATTACGTGAACAAATTATTTACTTTGGATATAAAAAATGTACACGAACTACGAATAATAAGGTTTTACGGATTATCGGTAGAAATTAGTATGAAATGTTATTTTCGAAGATAATTTTTTGAAAAATGTGTGAATTACGTAAAAATACGAAATATGGGTACACGATTTAACGGAGTTTTACTGTAATTGATAACTTATAACTTTACATTAACATTCAATCTCGAACCATTGAGATCTTTGTCATTAAAAATATTTCCATTATTTTACAATTTAACAATACATAGTTCTGAGAAAAAAAATTCATCACAACTGAAACAGTTTACTAATCAATACATATTTTTATAAGGATTGGAGCATTAAATTTTAATATAGAAAATTAATAATATTAGTTTGTTTCTAAAATAATGGCCGATTTTAATATTTTGAACATATGGTGTCTTGTTTGCAGAACTTACAAACTTTTTTAAAGCTGCGCATATTTATTTCTATGGCGCGTGTGGAATATTCATATAATAGGAATTTAAATGATTTATTTCGTTATATGTTGGAATTCGTTATTACAAATTTTAATTTTTTGGTCCCTTGGATTTCGCAATAACGAGGTTTTACTGTATTTGTTGTTTGTTTGATAGTTAGGAATCTACTATATTAATTAATTATTTAATTTATTTGCATCTGCTTTTATTATAGAAATGGGATTAAACAAATCAGAATTGTGTAATATTTTTGTAGAAATTTTAACATTATGCATCTAAAACAGCATGCATGGGGTGAGCTTCTGAACAAACAGTACGGCATTGGCTCAAAAATTTCAGGAACGGAGACAAGCCTTTCAGATGAAGAATATTGAAAACGCCCTGTTACTGTTGAAAACGATCAATTGAAACTTTTAATGGAAGAAAATATGTGACAAGTACTAATTAACCAAAGAGGTTCTATCTTGTCGGATGATAACTTTCACCTTTTTAAAAGTCTCAATAACTATTGTTGGCAAAAAATTCAATAACAGAGAAGCAACAGAAAATGATAGAATTCTTGGATACTACTTAAAAATTAAGTAACTTTGTAATTCATTGGCCAAAATGTGCAGATCAAAAGACTATTGCTTTGATTAATACAATTAATTTACTCTCAAGTTATTTTTAATTGAATTTGAAGGTTAAAATTGGCCATTATATTAGATACAAATTAATACAATTCTTATTTTACCCATATATAAAGTATGATATTTTTAAAAGCAAACATATTGTAATATATTTTATCTAAACAAATCTAAAATCACAGAAATTATTGTTCATGTCTGAGCAAAATAAAATATGAATTTACGAATAGAATTTAGGCTGTGTCATCAGCTTGTAATTAATTAATTATCCTATCCATTGTAAAATTACTCTTCTCATAATATATTTGGTCAAAAACACAATTAAATTACAGCACCATATAATTATTTAGAAATCAATGGAAAATATAATAAATTAAACAGGAACACAAATACTTCATATATGTCAATTAAAACTATATAATAAATTATTTTTAACATTTTCAATAATAGACGGATTCCCGAGTGCCCTCATAATCGCACTTGTAAAGTGATCGCCTTGCAATGCATCTCCATTGCCCTCATCGTCCTCTGACCCGCTCTCCGATTGTTCCGTGCACGTGTGTTTGGTAATATTTTCTTTTAAAATTTCCATCAATTCGTCTTTCGTAATCTCTTTCACGACTGAAATAAAGTCACTTTCCTGAATTATCTTATCCATATAGAAATTATTTTTTACCAACTTACTGTCGGAAGATCTGGCAGCATCTCCGCTGGAGGAACTGGCATCTGCACCATTGTCAGATTCGGATAGTTTAATACGCTTGGGCGCATTTTTCTTTGTGCGTTGTTGCAAACATTTCATTACCGTTGTTTCCAGTTGTAGAATGTTAACAGAGAGCGGGATATCTGGAAGATCATCCTGTGGGCAAACAGATTTTCCTTAGTACATGCATATCACAAGGTACTGTTATAATTGTCAAAATGTCCCGACTGAGATAGGCGGGTGCAATGGGTGCATGAAAACTCAAGGGGGGAAAAGACTCATTCGAAGGGCACTGCTCGGCAGACAACCAAGCAGCAGGATTGCGGGGGCTAAGACTCAACTCGGGTTGTAGTGTCATTGAAGAAGAAGAATATTACGCAATACATACATATTTATTATGTAATTAATAATTGCATATAATATTCTCAAATTAGCTGAGAAAAATAATACAGTAAAACTTTTTTAAGACAACATTAGAAAGAAAAAATATTTTTGCGCGCGCCGCCATTGTCAAACATGGCGACTGTCTATTATTTCAGCTTTTTATGTTTTCAAATATTTATCAAATAATCCATTTCTCCTGAATAATGAAGGTGTGTGGCGACGTGGCGAGTCCAATATTAAAAACAGGCTTTTTCAAACGATTCACTAGTGCTTGACGTAATAAAACATTTTAATTTGATTAGCGGTCGAACTCGCCTTTTCCAACAAGGATATATTCGGGATAGAAATTTTCGAGCTGATTTTATCTTTTACATCAATTTTTGTCAGTTTTTAAAATAAGTTCCATATTTTCAAATGGTCAAGAATTTACACAAATTACGAAATGTTCGTGCCATTTTAGAAAACTAATCACAACAAAATATATTTAAATACAAAGGTTTCAGTTTCTTTACTACATTAAACAAATCACATTTCATAAACAAAAAACTGGATATAAAATCAATAGAACTGTTACAGCACACAATTAATCTATAAATTATGAGATTCAATGAAAATTGTTCAAATATAATGTTGTTTTAATCAGGGGTTACAAAGGTGAATAGAAATATATAATTTGCAACGCGCCGACAATCATTGTTGAAATAACAACAAATTTTATAAAACATACTGGAGAATTTGGTACACGAGCTCTAAGAGCGTCGTGATTGGCTAGGCGGTGGAGATAGTTACAGATGTTTACGAAGGAATTATGAATGCGTAGTCGCGCGAGTTTGGATTTAAAAACATGTGAATATTGAATATGCAAATTATTTACTTTAGGTATAAAAAATGCATACGAACCTATGAATAATAAGGTTTTATGAATTATCGGCAGAAATTAGTATGAAATGTTATTTACGAGGCAAAAATTTTTGAAAAATATGTGAATTACGTAAAAATACAAAATATGGATACACAAATTAACAGTGTTTTACTGTTTATAAGAGTAAATATGTAATCAAAATACCTCATTCGGATTCAAAATGTAGGGAAGACATTTGTCGGGAAGGTCCTTGCATACTTGAGCGAAGATAAGCCGAGTGAGAGCTTCTTCCACTCGGCTCTCAACATCCAACTCCTCCTGTAAGTTTTAAAATATGTAGTTTCAAGTTTACACAATTTCCAAGAAGTATAAAACGATTTATATTTCGACCACTGCTTATGAGAAAATGTATCTACATAATATAACAAAAAAACTCACACACAAATAATAATACTCTCTTTTGTATGGGTAATATTTAGTGTTAGGCATGTGCAGTTAGTACTTTGAAATAAGCTATACGAAACTATTATATGTATATTTTGAGAAATAAAGCAAAATTATGGCCAATGGTGACCGCTACGCGGCCAGGGCTTCTGTAGAATCTATATTTCATCTAAAGCAATATAATAAAGATGCACAATGCACTATTGTTAAACCAATATAATAAGGGATTTTTGCATAGAACTATTGGCCGTGAAGCGTCCATAATAGCCCCCCGTAGGGCCTAGCAGCTTTCCTGCTAGTACAAATGATTTTAATACAATAGCATATTTAAGAAAATTATAAAATGACAAATATAGTAGAGAAATGCTACAGTCCAAAATAGTTATAATAATGTTTCTAATATTGAAATATTTTAAGAAAATAAGACAAAATCGTAAACCCAATGCAATTCTTTGAACGGTGTGATTATTCCATTTTTAAAGTGGCTCACAAGAATGTAAAGGAGAAGCTAGATCAAAAAATTGATTATGAACCTACAGTTGGTATCCAAGAATTGATTGTGATGCCAATTTCAGACACATGTTCAACATAATGCCACCAGCGATGCGGAACCACTAAAGCATCCCCCGGATCCAACACTACCATTCTACATCCTGATAGTCCTAAAACATAAAAATCATTGATTGTAATAAAAAGTATATAAAATAATTAATAATTACTAGTAGTAGAATGCATGAAGAAGAAAAAGTTCTTGTTGTCTGAGGCTTAGCCATTAGAGACGAAACATTATATTTTTCACTTATATATAACAAGATGATTTGTTCGTTCAGTTTATCAATCCCAACGATTAAGAGTCTGTGTATACATTTAAATATTAATTCTAACATTTTTATCAATATAAAGAACCATTAACTCACCACCAAAGGCGCTTAAATTAGTAGGTAAATAAAAATTCAATTGGCTATAAATACTGGATTCTTCGTACGGCACCCGAGTTGGTTTCATTCCGCCACATTCTGGAGGGAAAAGAAGCCATCTTTTTCTGGAAACAAAAATAAAGATATTTGAATTTATACAAAATTAGCTAAGTCAGCTCTGCTGGCCCCAATTAACAGCTAAGCAGCTGGGGAAATGGCGACTGTGTCATTTATGTGTGATGTGTGGATTTAGTTGCAAATCGTGATTCCAAATCTTTTTTCTTGAAGATCAAATATTAATCACAATTTAATGAGTGACAGTATATATTATTCATTTTTTTAATATGTAAAACAAATACCAACAGCGTTCAATGGCACTCAATGATTCAGTTATTATTATTTTTTTACACACACAATATTGTAGAATATTAATGTATTTAGATGTTATTCTAAAAAAATGGTAAATTATTTACATAACCTGTAAATGTTATTCCGTTTGATGAATTGTAAGTATAAATGTAGTGCTAATTCAATATTTAAATGTTTTCTATAGCAAAATGCAACGCACCATGAACTTCACAATATTAATTCTTATTCTTCTCGCTTCAATTCTTATCACCATACAGTAAAAATTGAATAACCAACAAATGAAAAATTATACAGGGGGTAATTTAAAGATTTTGTTGTTCTTTAAACATCTTTTTGGAAATACATATTATAAATATTGAAGCTTGTAAAAATTGTTTGATATTTTATCAAATTGTTAGTATTTTTCATAATAAAAACGCTTTTGATTTAAAACGCTTGACATCGTTGTTGAATGCAACAAAATTTTGAAAGTTTATCTCTGTATCCAATCTGAACCAATCATCTTCAGAAACCTCAACTTGTTCTTCTTGTTGTTCATCTGATGGTACTGCTACACTGTTGTAACCACTTCTTAAAACAGTTTACCGTTGTAGACTGTTTCACCTGAGGCCAAGCAGTCGATGGAAAATGTAATGCCTGGAGAATCTTCAAAGTTGTTTTATTAACTGCAGTGCTCGAATCCATTAAATATAGTCTTCAGCACAAGTGGTTTCCAGTGAAATCCCTTGAAACATGTGATAATTCTCATATGTAATGGTTGCAAAACGCTCGTGCAATTTGCAGAATAAAACATAATTTTCACATTCTTCAAAACTGTTGTATCACTTGGGTGAGCTGCATAGTTTTCTATGAACAATAAATTATTTTGTTGTTTTACGCGCATTTCTGTGTCAAGGTCTCTTAAAAACAAATTAACAATGGCTCGCATATGTCAGTTCTATCACTGTTGACATAAAACAACACAGAGAAGCTCAATAATTCATAATGATCTGCATCTATGCACTCTCTCCTGCAAGCTTCTTGAAAACAAGACCGTGGCGATCTTTGAAACGTGTTATCCATCCGTTTGATGCTGCAAAATCATTGATGCTAAGTCTTTCCGCAATCTGTTTGGATTTCTACCGAATAATGCTCCCATCAATCGAAATGTTTACAGTACGTGATAGTTGGTACCAGGGGAAAAGAATTTTCTCCAGCTCGCTAAACTTTGAGTGAACTAGTCTTTCTAGTTTTAAAAAATTTTCCGCACTTTCCTATTTGTCCCCGAATTAAATTTTTCTTTAAGTAAATTAAATTCAACGTTTATGCCGCGTTTTTCAGCGGGATTTTTTTAACTGAATGGTTCATTTTTAAGGTTGAAATGCTCAATAATGTGTAATTTTAACAATTAATGCGGTAAAATGATGCATAGAGGAACGATCAATGTGATTATTTTTTTTCGTGTTTTGTATGAAATTAATTCGGAACTGGAAAAAATAAACGAAACATGCGGGAAAACGATTATTTGAATAATGATCAATCGAGATTTCACTGCATTTGTATCCAAATCAACAATAAATTATGAAAACACATGATAAATGAATAAATAATATAAGAATGAAGTATATAAGATTCCTCACCTACCAAACACTTGGAGTACAATGTTCCGACCGTATGTATCTTGATGGCATGGGGTGTGGGCCCCATTACTGCCGATCCACATTGTAGATTCTTGAGGTCCTGCTTCGGGGAATCCGAAGGCATCCCAGCTTATTTGCTGAAAAAAATTTAAGATTATCAGGTAAGACATCATTAAAAATTTAATTTTCCTGTACTCGTATTGATAAACCACAAACCGTTGAAATTGAGTTGTGATAAATTTTATAAAAGCTTTCTATACAAAATAAATACGCATGCACTCAGGAAAATTAAATTAATTGTTAACCAGTGTTGAAATCAGTACTGGTATTCTTTACCTTGGTAATTTCACTTTCCGGTTTGAACCACTGATGTACGTATTTATAGTCAAAATAAAACCAATCCTTGGTGTTCAAATGAGTCATGTTGACAAATTTTTTAAATGGCAAAAGCTTTGTGGTGCAGTTTCTCTCCCAGCACGGCTCTGTAGAGGCTCTTGCCGGCTTACACCTGAAGGAAAGCTCTTCCGGGGGCATATGCTCTGCCCATTCTTCCAATGACCATTTGAGTAACGGCCAATTGGATACATTTTTCAAAACGAGGGGATATGCGGCATTTTTCACAATATCGGCTATAAGTTCTGAATTTTTTGTTTTATCCATTTCGAGTTTCTCTCGAAATTTCTTTGCTATTCAATATTCAAGCTTTACCAATAAACATGAAACAATCACAGCAAATATATGAAGCAAAGCGATGACATGATCACAAACTTACGTATCTGACGTAATTTCTATTGTTAGCACATTACCTGAAGTTAGTAAAAACTATGAGTAAAACTGCTGTCTTTAGCGCGTAAAGTATACGTATAAACAAAAACAATCCTTGTTTGACAGTTTCCTTTAAAAAAAAAACCCTAGACTAATCGTTGCACCAAGTTCACAGTTATATACATGCAATAATAGTCTTTATCTGAATATATTTAAGGCCGTTTTTGGCTTCAAATAGGTTTAATTGACTGCCTCTAGCCGCAATTCAATAAATCACCATTGTTTAATTCTTTTTCCGCCAAAAGAGTTTCAAATGATAAGAAATAATGAACATTGTCGTATGTAAATAATAATCTGTATTATTATAATAAGTAGTAAAATTCAAACTATTCTGTTCGAAATCTATTTGATCCTAGAAGTATTTACTTAAAAATAATACCAAAACTTAAAATTAAGATAATTATTCTTACTGACCTTGCTAAATATTTATGAATCATTCCCTAAATACCGACTATTGTGATCAATAGGCTCTTAATTAGTATTTTCCCATTCATAAACGATTTTATTAGTTGATTATGAGTAATATTGGAAATTTATTATTTGTTATGTAAAATTATTTATTTTGAATGGCAGCTGAGAATACATTTATTCTTTTTACATTTCCTATACAATGAATAAATAAGTATTAGGTTAATGAAATGACCCCAGTCTATGAAAAACTTATTGTTTGAATACACAAAGTGTTTTGTTATGTATATAATTGGCAGCGAACTGCTAGACTCAGTATTGAATCATTAAAATGCTATATATATCTAATTATAATTGAAAACCAGCATTAGCTTGTTTGGTCTAATGGTGTAAAGTTTGCTTGGAGATGTCCTTCATTCATCCTGGGAGGCCGAGTTAGTTCCTTCTTTCATAGCAAAAGTATTGAATTAAATCAATGTTTGAATAATAAGAATAATTTTTGTCATGTTTTACACTATGAAAAATTAATTTAAATCATCCCATTACGTATATGAAATAAATACGTTTCATAAACTGAATATTTTAATACAATCAACTAGGAAGGACCTCAATGTCATCTTCTTCCATGGCACTACATCCCAAGGAGGGATTTGGCTTCCTACTCGACTCCTATCCCTGGCCATTCTTGTCCAGTTCCCAAACCTTTCCATCCTGCTCGAGTTCTCTTTCACACAGTTAGCCCACCTCTAGGTCGCTTCCACTGGGGTATCCACTTGGCCGTGATCTTTGGTGTCCTGTTATCTGGCATTCTTTCGACACAGCCAGCCTATCACATTCTTTTTATTCTTTAAGTTCCATTTTCTAGTGTAGGTTCATAAATTGTTCTTTATATTTTACGCTCAAAGATTGCTAATATGTTTTTTTCGATTTGGGTTAGGCACCATGTTTCACAACCATAAGTAGCTACCAGTCTCAATATAGTTTTGTATAACTCAGTATTTTCGACCCCAGCAGTTTCTATTTCCAGCTAGAAGTCAAATCTTCAATTTATCGTGTTCAAGTTTGAGCCCAGATATGTAAAATTATTAACCCCTTCATATACATGGTGATCTAAGCACACATCTTGTTCACGTGTACTGATACATCGCATTATGCATACGTATTGTAATATAGTTAGAGTTACTTTGGTCAGAAAGACAACAATGTCCTAAACTCAAACATTTCGAGGCAAACTCTAAGAAATTATACTTACAACTGTGCTTACAATATGTTTTGTCATAAAATTCATGCTTTCCAATGTAGACTCAGAAAAAAACATACAATTTGCCATTCATAGGTAGTTTTTACATAGATATTAATTTCTTATTCAGATAATAAATAATAGATGTTGTGTACTGATAATATTTCAAGTACACAATATCGTCAAGAGCACTACCGCTTAGACGTAACATTGCCATACATGTAAAGACTTCATGTATAGCGAGCTTTGTGGTGTCAAGTGGTCACACGATGGTCAGCATCTAGGCATTAAGAATGTCTGTAAAAGAGACATGAAGATATTGCACATAGATAGAGTTCCCGCTGAGGTAGATCAGTATATTGAAGGTGTGCAAAGAAACCCACAATAGAGGATGGTCAGGTAATGTAAATATGAAGTGACCATGAGCCAAACATCAGTCTCCAGCCCGTGGTACGGCAGGAAGTGTGGTCAAATGTGTGGGTCTCGTATAGGACTTAACAGCCATCCAAAAAAGTGTAGCCTGTCTCAATTGCCTTCATAAATATGGGCCCTTCATTTCTTTGAAATCACTACTCACAGATATGTAATTTTTTTTGGTACAATCAGTATAGACTGATCGACCACTGTCTTTATTTTTTCTTTGCCTCCATTAAATATTGTTTACGGATTAGTAATTTAAAATTGGGAAAAAAGTGGTGAAAAATAAATTGACACAAGGTGTGCATGTATATATATATATATATATATATATAATATATAGGTATACTAAATATATATAAAATATTATATTTATCAACATATACAGTTCTTATAAAAAGGAACATCAGGAACAGGTAAAAATAAAGGGAAATAAAGTATAGGCATTTGATGTATTTTGCAATCAATCTTAAAAAGCCATCAAATTTAGTGTGCTGATTTTCGTGTCAAGCATTTGTACAATGGTATACTTTATATGATAATATGCATATGGAAGATAATAATCCACACTATGAAGGAAATATAATAGGTTTGCTTCTCAAATTTTTTTTAAAACAATAAGGTAGTTAATTGAAGATTGAGATATTATTTTTGTTGTACAAAATGTATTGTCACATAAAGTTTACCAATGTACAAACGGTTGGCATGTAAAGTGCTTGGTAAATATATACATTTTCGCTGTTATAAATGTTTTATCATATAAATGCTGGCTCATAAGTTTCCATAGAACAAATGTTGGCATACAAAATTCAAGGAATTATCAAATTTAATTGAAAATGGATGAATTATATTGAAGAGGAAAACAAACAAATAATAATTAGGATCTTTCTCTATGAAAAAGAAAACAAGATAAGAAAAAAATAAAAAAACTTTTTGTAATTTGTTAATTCCTTTGGCATCAGTTGACCAACGAAAACACTGATGCTGCGTTACAAAAATAGATATCGGCTAAACACTATAAAACAGTATTTTGCATATTGTTGCACGTCCAACTGCAAGACAAAATGCAAAATTATTAAAATAATTTTTTGTAATAAAATATTACTTTGTAAAATTTTGAAATCTATCTTAAAATAATCTTCTATAATATGTATTTACATTCTTTTTGACAATAAATTTCATTATCCTTTTGGGAAAAATGTACTACTATAATATTTCACAAACCTTAACGAAGTCAAGTAACAGTAAAATCTCGTTAATATAATATATATAATTTGATAAAACAAAGACCACGTTGTTTCGTAATTCAAAATAATTCTGAACTCCTTGCATCTATGATATACAATGAATTCATTTGTTTGCCTCTCTACTCGTACAACTCTGCATTTATCTAAATTTTTAAAATAAAATTCTATTTAACATTTGTATTTTTACAATCTCAATTTCGTTAAATATCAATTGTACAAGCATATTTTTTTTGAAAATAAGTGTTATCATGGTTCCAAAAAATATTAGTGATTCAACCAAGCCTAAAATGAAAGTGGTGAGAATGACAATTGAAATGAAAAAATAACTCATTAGGAATTTTGAAAGTGTAACTCTTGTCTTGGACTTGACAACATAATAAACAATCATCTGGGGGTCGGGAATAGATTAATCCAACTTACATTATTTCTTTGTGCAAATATTGATTTGACATTCATACAAATTCCGATGATCTAGGTTTGACCTCCAATTATACATATTAAATATTTATTATCCATAGTGTACCAGATATTAATGTAATCAAATAAAGCATTAATTCATAAAAAGATTGGTTCATGGTTATTACTCATATTGGTACATTTTCAAATGAATAAAATAAAAATCCCACTAGAAAATTTTGAAATTAGATTTTTTCATTATGTGAGTTTTCATTTGTTTTCGCTAGTGTTTGAATTATTTTGATACATTTATAATAGTGTCGCCAGACAAAATTATATGACTTTTTCACAAGTATTATCATTTTGAATTAACGAGATTTTACTGTAACATATAAGAGCATTTTAATAACAATCTACAAGATAATTAATTGTCAGAGAAACCGAAATGGTTTTCATTACTATATTACATGGTGATGAAAATAAAATCAATATTATGATTCTACACAATTGTTGGTAATTTTCCTAATTATAAGAGTCCTTTAGTTTCAAGCTCTTGGGGCCGGTTGTGTGATCAGTAGTAACTTTTAACTATGGTAAAAAAAAGTTACTAAAGTAACATTTGTTGTGAAAATGGGTTATTTGATTGTTGGTAAAAAAATATTCACTTCACAAAAGTACATCCAGTAGTAAACTAGTTTTACTCTCCGATATCCGTTAGTAAAAATGTGGATCGATGGTTAAATATGGCAGACTTTTCACAGCTGTTTCAAAAGTCATCTGTCACATTGATATTTAGAATGTTGCAGTATACGACAATTAATCATTCAATATCTCGGTATTTTGGCGATGAGAGTTTGTCCGATGATGATCTCATTGTTTAATATACATTAACACATAATCTAAAAAAATTTCACCACCGAAATGTCAGGTCTCGAACGTAGGGGCGAATAAATCCACAGATAAATCATATTTCGTGATTGCCTTGATGGCCTTGACACATTAAGAGGCGGGATTATCTTTGACAACAATTCAAAATCGATTTTTACCACGGGCGATGGTAAAAAGTGATTATAGTAAAAACTTACCATGGTAAAAAATTACTACTGATCACACAACTGATCCTTAGGGATATATTTCAAACATAAGTATTAAAATTATTAATACGATTATTAATACAACTGTTAAAATTATTTTGTACTGATTACGTGATGAATATTTGATTATTTTAATTATCAACTTGATTAAAGTATGAATAATTTCTAATTCAGTTGGTTGTCAAATACTACAGACACAAATGATCGCTTGTTGACCTAGGGCAGTGGTTCTCAACATTTTTCACATCACGGCACACTGTTCAAATTATAAAGTTTTCGCAGTATATTGAAAAATACTCACTTTTTTCAATCACCAGATGTAATTTTTTGTAATAAAGGGTTTACATAATAGTGTAATACAATATATTATAGAAAAATCCTTAAAATTACCTGTTGACATTATGACATGCTTATTAATTTGAGCAGAATAGACGACTCGATGATTGAATTATACTGGACGTAAAAATATATTAAAACACACATATTAATTGCTCATTGGTACACCGGTTGGGAACCACTGGCCTAGAGATTGGAATAACGATTATAGACAAAGTTTGTAGCTAATTTAGCTCAGTAAAAAAAATAAGGAATGAAATTGACAAGCTACAATGGAAATGTAAACATCTGTATTAGAAAAGATAGGTGGTCCAGATTTAATAACACACATAAATAAAATTAGTTTTGTAAGAACAATAATAATTTTAGGCTACAACAAATTGTAGAAAATTTTATAATATGTATCACCAATTCAGATCACTCATAATAAGGTTTATTTTATATATTCATTGATCTATGATACTTAATACAAAATAGAATAATGTACAGTGGAACCTTTATATTCGTCAGACTCCCTATATGTCAAATCAATATTAGTTATATTTTTTCGGGAAAAAAATATACTCTGATTTTCATCCAAAAATGCAATGTTCGTCACGAAAAGTCACCCACCGCACAGAAGAAATTTCATAATTTCAAGTAATGATAGCTTCGTAACTGCCGACTGAAGGAAATGCCGTCCATTCGGGCCAAAACACAGATTATGGTGGAGAAGTGTCACCTGACTTGCTGTGGATAAACAAAATATAAATTCGTTCAATAATAATATGTGATTGGCTATTCCTGAAAAAAAAAAAAAAACAGCCAGAAACAGACAACATTGGACCAGTTCTATGTTAAAACCAGTGAATCATTGGAAAGAAACATTGTGATAAAAAAAAGATATTGATCACTAGAATTGGTAATCAATGTTTGATGTTTTAATGCTTTGATACGTGATGTTTTATTGGAAGGTGACATAAATAATTCATTTTCTCGTCTTCGGCTACTGCCATCATCGCTCCCAAGTAAAAATAAAGATTTAGTTGAATTTATTTATGTTAAGTGGACACTCAATATTCGTCCATGTTGATATTTGTCTTTTTTGATATTCGCCCGAACAGTCAATAATCGTCCCACCTGCCACGTACGTGAGTCAGTCAGTCAGTCTCGGGCGGTGATTCTAAAACAGAACACAACAAACATTGAATAAGTTCTTTAAAAAAACCAGTAATCGTATGGAAATGCTGGTGAACCATCAGGACATCAATCACCATAATTTACATTACCTGACGTCATAATGGAACAATGGTCTAACCTCCATAAAATAAAAACTCTTAACAATCATACAATATTTTTCATACAAAAGGTAAATTTTGTGTTAAAATTTTATTTATGTAGGCCTACAGTATATTTACGGCATCATGATAAGCAAATCTCTGTCATAACGATAAATCATTAATGAGTAGTGGTTAATACGAAATTAAAATGTATTTGTGATGAAATTTTTTTTTGTTAAAAAATAGATAGACAAAACTCAGGGCTGGGTATGGATTAAACCATTTTCAATTAATTTCTATGGGAATTTTTTTTTCATTTTTTGTGTTTTTCGAATGATGAATATTGTGGGTCCACTTAGTTAGGTTTAGGATTCGGAATGTATTATTCCAATTTTAGTTAATTCTTATGAAAAAAATTCCGATTCTGTAATACGTCTCTTAAGAACGGATTGATGACAAATATAGAGATATTACCATATCATTCAATTTGCAAAGATAGATCTAGTTACTTTAATTACTACTGTACTTCTAATAGGCCGTACATTTTTACAAGTATTCTGTTTCAGTCGTTAACAAAGTGCGTATATAATTAATGAAACATCATATGCCTTCGCATGTCTTATAGAATTATATAAATTAAAAACATGGTATCATCATTTAAACAATCCGGAAGCTGTGTTAATATAACACCATTGGAGCTTTTCTGGTTTCCGGTTTTACATTCTCTGCAAATATTTCAAGTGGATTAATTTTATATCATAGTTATACACCACTGATTAAAAAATAAGATGATACTAATAAATACTTTCATAATAAACAATTTTATTTGTTTACAATTTGTTTACAGTCTACTACTGCTAAATTAAAACTGTAATTTCTTTAAATACAATCACATTTTTTTTATGAATGTTTATAATATAATATTAAGAATAAAAATATATATTTGTGATGAATTGAAAATAAAAATATATCACTTTGAATAACAGCCGCTGACGCAGCACTTTTCTACGTACTACCGAAGTGTTCCTTATTTGTTCATACGCAATAAGGACTTCAACAATTTACACAGAGTGTCTGCACAAATTTCATTTCCCCAAAATATTTTAATTCCTCATCAATCTGAAATTAAAATCCATCTCCCGACTGAGAATTTAGCACAGCGCCCCCCCGCATGGTATTATCGAAAGCCGAGGAAATCAGTTAGTCTATCATTCCAAGAGTCGAGCCACCGGAAGGAGTTTTTATCTGGAGTGCCGCTCACTTCGAGAGGAAGGTAGTCTTCCCCACGTATGCAGAAGTAGCTGTGTATGGGACTCCGGCAGATTGGACATCGATCTAGCTTATCTGCAAGAAATAAAATATTTTGTTAACTACATTACTGTTTTTATTAACAAAGCCTAACAAGATGATTCGTTTTGTCACAATTTATAATAAAGCCACCGTGATGCTGGCAAGATAAAGAAATAGAAAGGTCAATTCCGAATTAAATTACAGCTCTACAATAAGTAGCGACTGTTTTAGAAAACTATAGAAAACATCACACAGAAAATTCTAAGTGGCTGTGAAAACAATTTTATTTTGTGCTTGATTGGTATATCAGTAAGACATTTGCCTAGCGATCAACTGGTTGGGGTTGTAACCCTGTCCTGGGAAACCACTAAGTTAGTTGGCACAAGCGCTTGACTTAGTTTGAATATTGATGTAGTATGTATTTTGTGTACACATCTGTACATTAATAAAATATAAAATTGAGATTACAATTTGTACTCTCATAGTTGTGTAAACATCGCGTACTTGTGTGTGTTTGTTCTGTGTACATTTCTCTGGGGAGGAAGGAAGGAAGGAATGAAATTTAGACATTTTAAAATTTCATTTGTTAGAAAACAGTCACTTAGGTATGTCTTATTTTTTTCAGTAAATTTTTTTGGCAGATACCATGTAGGTACTATATTCATGGGGTGTGAAAATACTGATATATATGGTGGTATTTTAAAATTCAAATGTGAATTTTTGAAAAATGTCAAAATGTAAATTTGACATTTATATGTATTGAATAAAATGCGTGTATCGAGTATGACATACTTTTTGATCATTTAGTCGAGAGCACAAATTAGGATAATACACAAGCAAAATGTATTACAGTGGACTCTCAATATTCGTCAAAATTTTTGTTTGATATTCGCTCGATAAGTTAATATTCGTCTCATCTGCCTCGTGAGTCATTCAGTCTCGGGCGGTGATTCACAATGATTTCAAGATTAGTTGTCACCAGAAAAGTTTGTTTGATATTCATCTTTCCCTCGGGAACGGATTAATGACAAATATTGAGGATCCATTGTACAAAAATAGTTTTACGTGTTTACCAAGCAAATGAATTTGAAAAGTATGCATCATATACTCACTGAAACATGGGGCACACACACACGTGTGCCTGCAAGGCAGAAGCGCACGGGAGAGCGGAAAGGCTTGGCACACGGCGCACAGTTGCTCGCAAGGTGGTTCCGTCACCTCGTACGTGGCGGGGTTTCCAGTGGCTAGATACAGTTGCTGTAAAAGTAAAAAAAAAAAATATTATACAATAATTTTGTATTTAACCATTTGAAAAACATCTATGGAAAATAAATCAACTTTGGAAAATATTTTTCATTATCAAGGTGATCAAAAACTAAACTTAAACATTAAATTATTGTCTTTTGTTTTAAAAATGCAATTTATTTAAAGTATGTATTTATATGTATAAAATAAAATATTAGAATGATGAAAGATGTGGACCTTAATGATTCAAAATTATTGGAAACATTTTTAGGATTGATTGGTGGTTAGATTTAGCTAGTTATTCATGAAATTGAAGTTATTTCTACACTCTTTACTTATTTATTAATGATTCTATACTATCCAATTTAAGACCAGTATTGTTTATATTGTAAAATAGATAAACCCAAATTTTTATCAAATGTATTATTATCCTTTAAAGAGAACATATTATTATTTGTGAAGTTGTAAGGTTTTAAATAAATTGAATGTAAGATGCATCAATTTGAAATAGCTGCAACATATAAGTTAGAGAAAATTTGTCATCTATTTACGAGGCTAACGTAGTGTTGGTTATCGCACTTCCCCAGATAGGAAGAGATTCTGGTTCAAATTTCGGTGGCAGCTGAAATATTTTTTAGATAAATTGAGTTCATCTGTATGTATATCTTTGTAATTGATGCATTTAATTTATATTAAGGACACGCTTACAAAAATAATTAATATTTTCGTATTAGAAGTTATACGCTAGATTTGACGTTTTTTTTAAATTATTACTTTTATAGGACCTTTATACTCATTTAAAACTAATAAACTGAATGTTATTTGCCGTAATTAAGACAATACAAGCATTATAAGAAAGTCAGCAACCATTAGATGCATTTTTCGTGTGCTACAAAATTATTGCATAAACAAAATATATGTATTTTCTTATAATTTTGAAGCCAAGATTACGGAGACAAATCTCATATTACCAATTTTCAACGTTTTAAAAATACTTTGTTTTAGTGAAAACATGTGTTTTTAAATAATATATTATATTTACTCGCATGCTTTGAGGTTTCAGCTATTTAAAACTAAGTTTTATATCAAAAACACAATCAGTTTTTAAATAATATATTTTCAGTCTTATAAAATACGATAATTTTAAGTATCCATCGAACTTCAATACGCCTCTTAATCTGGCCATGGACGGTCGTGGAATCCACGCTGTCATTATTTTCGTTTAAAAATGCTGAAAATATGTTTTCACGCATATTTACCCACAGTATGAATTAATATTGAACTTATTCACAACATTAATAGCAAATTTCATAAATTAGATGTTTTTTACTAATTTTAAGGGAAAACAACGTTTTAAAAAGCATTAGATACTATCTTTACAACTAAGTTCTCAAATACCGAAATTGTTAAATTGATCATTTTCCTCTTTGTCAAAAGGTTTTTGCAAATGTTGATAGATAGACGGAGTGTTGGCTATTTTGGATGATATATTATTGTTGCAGGAAACTCACTTAGAAATTGTGGGTAACAGTATTTTTATTTATTTTATATGGTCGTTTAACATGAAGTGTTTATAGCCCATTGTTTTGTTATGTAAAAAATGCTTAGTGCCTGTTATCTACTACTTTGTACTTAGAACTAATGCGTGATTAATGTTGATTCTCTATTTTATTGTTACTTTGTGGTGAGCTAGGAATGTTAACTTTTCTATTAAAAAAATAAAACTAGCAAAGCAGTACCAACCTTGAGACAAGATAACTGTCCGTTAGCTTGCTTGAGATACTGCGCCAGCACACTGGTGGGGAGAGGGCATACGGAATCTCGGATGTGAACAACGTTTACCAACACCACCTGAAATTTAACAAAAACATTGTAATCAGATAAAACAATTAAAGTGCTAATTATTTTATAATAGATGGCAATAAAGGGGTAAATTTGTGGTAAGGTTATATGTACTCTGTTTCGGTACAGAACTTTTAATACGGTTCAAAATGGCATTCAATTTAAGTGGCAGTTTTGATAGTGGTGATAATTTATCAATAAATAGTATAAAAATATTATCGATTTTGAAGCTCCATGATAAGAAGATGGAGCAAATCAGAAACAAACGTTGATGACAGTAATTAGGATTACATTATTTTGACATAAAAAAATGTGCTTCATACTTATTGCGTCCAATTTAATATTTTTTTAGTCAACCTTAAAAGTGAATGCTTAAATTTTATATTTTCTTAGAATTTATAGAAATAAAAATCACATTGGAAGTATATTTAATCGATTTGTTAAATCTTTGAAGGCTGTTTTCTAAGAATGGGTTTTTGCATATTATGCACATATACTATGCATAATTCTCACTTAATGACTAGGTTCCGTTTTACCGACCTGGTCGAAAAGCAAATTGGTCGGTAAGCGAAGACAATGTTCTCACAACTTCTTTGATCCTATTCTTGTCCTTCAGAATAATAGACATGGTAAAATGTGTTAGGTCTAAAACACGTGCCTTCACTGCATTGCAGTCCTTGAAAATCTTTATTTTCATCTCAGGATCTACAGCCTTCTTTTGTTTATTGCTGTTTCCTTCAGGTAAAATGGTGCTTTTTCTTTTAGTCAACATTTTCTGCTACGGGGGGTGTATCAGCACACTTTAATTTCATTAATGAAAAATTATATTATAATTCGTGCACGACATGTGATCGATCGAAACAACTTGCTGACTGAATATAGGCAATTAAGGAAGGGAGCTTAAGCTTAAAGCTTAAAATTAGTTTGGAATCATTTTTTAATTGCTGACTATTTTAGAATGAATTTTATAATATTATATCCTGTAAAATAAATAAAAAATCAAAACCAATTGATCCACCATGATTTTTCCCAGTGTCCTTCCGGGGCTACCCACACACAATTTTCTATATCTCCTTGCCTTGTCGTGTCCTGTTTGTATATAATTTCAATACAATTAATCATAGATCATAAGGCAAAATAATAATATAATATTATGTATATATTATATTTGTACAGATAGTCAACAGTAGTTTCATTTCACAAATGTGCCTATTTTAGTTTCCTAATAAACCTGGCACCACCAAAGCTAACAAATAAAAATATTACATAATAATAATTAAAAAAATATATTTTCAAAATATATTATTCAAAACAACATGTTAATAATATTTATTATTTAATTAGCTTTGATATATGTTAAGATGTATTATAATTATGTAAATATGAGTGTTTTTTTAACTTTTCAAAAAATAATTTTTAACCATTAAAAAGGAAACATATACATATTTAATGAATTTATTAAGAATTGTATGTACATTACTTGAAATCTGGTTAAAAAAATTCAAGGTTTAAATACTTCTAAATATGTTTGCTTAGTACACACATAAATTTTATAATATAGCATGTACATAATAAAAGGAAAGGATCTAGGATTTTCTGAGAAATTTTTTGCTATTATTATAAAATCATTCTTGACAATGTTTCAACAAAAATGTAATTTATTCAGATAAAAAAAAAAAGCAAGATAAAAAAAATCCACTTGGATTTTTTTCATTTATAAGAATTATAATAAACTAAATTAGCGCCACACGTTCGCTGGTTAAAAGAGGATAAACATTTAATTTGATAAGAAAAATATTTGTGTTCAATATTGCAATTTTTTTTACTTTTTCCATCACGACTGACAATGCAAGTATGGTTATATTTTCTTCATCTTGCTTTCAATCTTCCCAGTTGTAATTAATTTCCAATAAATATAGAATAAAACAAATGCAAAAAATCCACATTTGAATCTGTTATGGTTAATAAAAGAGTTATCAAATAAAATCCAATGGGCGAAAAGTGTTATAATAAATTAGTAAGGTAATATTAATTTATACCCGAAAAACAATATCATATAAAGGCAAGGGTAAATTAGTTAGCCATATTGAAAATATCAATACCAGAAGTCATATAAAAATGTAATTATAATAAACATGACACAGGCAGCGTTCTACAGTCACTGCATAGCTTAGTGATGTGGAAAGGGCAAATGAGGGGACTCTGCAAAGAAAAATAGAACTATCAGTGGCCCCAAGTAATCGACACAGCACGGAACAGGGAGCGGTGGTAGAGCGCTGTCCAAGCTTTAGGTCCCGACCCAATTAGGATAAAGGTGATGAAGAAGAAACAACATGACACTTCTAATTCATGACTGAGTCTATTTCGACCAATTAAAGTCCATTCTTACAACCCTCATGACACTTGACCCAAGTACATATTTATTTTGACTGAAGAGTACTAGGAACTCGAAAATTGCAGATTTTTTAAATTAAATCTAAAGATAATCAGAGATTTATATTTTAATTAATATGCTGGAGCAGATGCATCACATTTTAGTTCATTTTAAAATACAAAATGTGACGTCAGTTAGATATTTAAATATACAAAAAGAGAAAATTTAGTATACAATGTTGTTAAAGTAAAAATGTTGAAAAGTAAGATTTTGACAATAATTTTGAATACAATTTGGAAAAGGTACATATGTATACGTTTGGTCTATTATATTTGTCACATCGGTCACTTATTCATATTTTCATGTAAAGATGTGATAATAATGTCTGGCTTCCTATGAGAAGGACAGATCTAGGGAGGGGGGCAGGGGGATATGGGCAATAGAGGCGATCGCCCCCACCCCTCTAATTTCAGACAAATTTGTACTTATCGTTCGGAACTCGCAATGTGTTTTTTCAAAGCTAAAATTTTTATATTGATTCAAAATATTTCCATCATGGCGGCAGGCATTTATTTTTTAGTCACACGACTAAACCGCCAATGTACTAAAAATGTTTTTTTCCAGCATATCGCCTCCTCCCTGGAAAAATTCATGGATCTGCCGGTGCCCTATGATGACTACTTTATTAACTGACTGGAGTGATCGAGCATGTCCGAGAATGTCCTCTGCACTAAAACAATTGAGTATTATACATTCTGAGATTATAATTTGACTCAAAGATGCAGTAAATAGCCAATATTATCTTTTCATTCAGCATTTAACTAACCACGTTAGTAACTAACAAAGTAACTAATGCTCTTGGTGATTTTGTATATTTACTAGTAAATTCGCATTCTTATGGATTTCGGAAATATACAACAACATATTTGTTTAGTCTGCAAGAATGATATAATTTCTCATTATTTAAAGAAACTAGATAAATAATTATTACATTTAAGAGGTTCATTGAATTGAAGGTGCATTATAAATAAGCACTTGAAGTGCATTCTGGAAACACTAAAAAAATTTTCAAAGTAAACATTTTAAAGTTCTTGAAACATATTATGTAATACAAAAATAAACATTGGTGTACTTTGTGAAGTGATGTGCCATAATACAAAGCCGGGATATCCAACTTCATGTAAGTGGTATTGCAAACAATTGAATCCAGTTTTTTTTTAATGTTTGGTGTTTGACCTCTCAAGAAATTGGAATTATGTATTTATTTTAATTCACATTATCTTGTGTGAAATATTCATAAACTTAACCACAGCGACACCGTTCATACGCAATATCATGCATCATTAACTGTCAGTTTCGGTCGATGCAGGAAAATTCCATTGTAAATTTTCAATTATTGATATTTTTAAAATTAGATCAAAATACCATTTCCATTTTGATACAAATCATTTGTTTTAATTTTTGCTTAGGGTCTTGTTTTTTCTAGCCAACACAGTCTTGAAACTGTTTTCTTTACATTATTATGAAAGTGGCCTAAGACGTGCTTCTTTCGTTTCGAGATATTTAAAGGTTTGCGTTTGAATTGATTCAAAAATATTTTTATATTACACAACGCAATATTTCAAAATTTATTTAGTCTACTAGATTTATAATATATTTCAACATATAAATATTGTACGTCGCTTATAAGGAAATAAAACATTTAAGGTTGAAATGACTTACTCTATTATCAAAATAAACACTAGCAGAATACCGTTGAACGTTGTAACAATACACTGAATATAACCCTTCAATTTATTCACAATTGTTACAATTTGCATCATATTATACTAATTTAAAACAATGTGACGCGAAATAATTAATAAACTTTTTTTTTTTCAATTTCTTGACTTAGACCACTTTCATAATAATGGGCACATATTATGATAGCTGATTGATAAGTTTCAGAAACGGGTAATAAAAAACTAAATTTCATTATGAAAGTAATTTATTCTTCAAAATATTTTCTTTCTATCTCAATAGACTCAGCCAACACTTCTCCAGGGTCATTATACCATTTTGGTAGAAAGATTTCTCAAGGTTTTCAAAACAACGGTGTGTATGACATTGCTGTTGGTGGAAAATTTCTTTCCATCTAAACACGTTTTGAGATTTGGGAACATATATAAGTCAAGAAAGCCAAATCTGATGAATAAGGTGGATAGAATAGCAATTCCAAATGCAATTCATGAATTTTAGCAACTGCAACCAATGCCATGTGACCTAGAGCGTTGTCTTAATGAAACAAAATTTTCGTTTCAGTCAAAGGGGTCATTTCACCTTGATTTCATCGCTCAAATTTTGTAACAAGCCAGCACAGTATTCACCACTTATTATTTTTCCCTTTTCAAGGTAATCCACGAAAATTACTTCTAGAAAACAGTCGCCATCACTTTGCCAGCCGACAATTTCGCTTTCTTCAGTGCGGGTTCGCCACTTTCTGTCAAAAACTTGCTAGAATTACACATAAAAAGCTGCAAACATTCCTCTGAAATATTCACTCTGCGATGTTTTTGATTGAGAGCACTGAGAGCAAATGCGGCACTCAAAATGCACTTCTTCATACCCAAATGCTCATGCAAAATTTTAAAAACACATTTAGAAAAGATGATTATCATCTTTGCTATTTTCCGTAAATTAAAACAACGATTGTCCAATACGATTTTATGGATATTCCTAATCATTTCCGGAGTCGTCACGTTTTTTGGCCAACTACTGCAGTGAGTGTCTTCATAGCTCTGACGTCCCCGTTTAAAATCGGTTAGCGACGTGTAGACAGGTGAAGTTGTTATTTCAGATACTAATCAATCAGCCTAAATATATCTTGAAGAAAGAAGTTAATTGTCTCTATACATGTACTTATTTGACTAACAAGATATCTGTTGAGAAAATCTATGCAAATCCAAAACAAAACTTTGCTGACATTGAAAAGCGTTAGATTTATAAACTGATTTTAGCTAGCAAAAATGGTCAGCGCTTAACCGACCATAGAATACTTGATTTATGACTTACATGTAAAAAAATTAAATTCCACTTTTTAAACATGTGTCAGTTAACATCATAAAATTGAGTATCTAGTTGAAAGAAGGAAAAAATACTACATATAAAAATTTGTATAAGGACAATATGTAAACAGGAAGAAAATCTTCAAATCTAATTCAAGAAGAGTAAGAAGAGATAATTCTTCATGTAAAGTAGGTAATATTTTCCAAAAGCTGTAATAATTTAAGTCATCCGGGGAGGATGGGATTCAAGGTGAATTTCTTGAGGCAATGAGTGATGTTGCTAGTAAGTATGTACAATTTTTATGGAAAAATCTGCGATATACAAAACATACAAAGATGTGGAAAATCCAGTCAATGGTTCCAACTTGCTGTGCAAATATTTGTCTCGGCACGGGCGAAGCTCAGAGAAACCGGCATTAAAATAAATACATATAAAGATTTAAAATTTCTTTAAATTAAAAAAAACTATCAAGATACTATTCAATTTACACTTATAGATGGAAAGGACGGCTCTTCCCGAAACTAGTGTGATATTAACTCAAAAATTGTGTGTGTGTAGTGCAAAGTCAACATAAAAATTATATATTTTAAAAATTAAAATGTTGCACCACGAAGTAACTGCCAAATCAATCAATGATATAAAACTATCAAGATCACAGAGTATCAAATGTATAGACATGAACTAACGCAAATGCCTTGTTTCAATATTTTGATTTTGGTGTCACCTACGTGATCATTTTGGTACCACTTATGCAATCGAATAGCTCCGCGACTTTTTAAAAATATCGGACGCAATTGGAATGAATATTTAAACGCTGACAATATAATATGTATTATTGTAAAAAATACGTCTTGTTTACACAAAAATTTAATTTTCGGAGAGTAAATACTTTTACTGTTGCATAAATGTGTCATAAACTATCGGATTTATGTTTCTAAAAAGAATGTGTGTAGAATGCCTTCGTACCGCAACTAATGTTCCGAACCCCTCTCCTATGTGTACACTTTATTTCATGTCTGGTCTGTGATTAAGGCCCATTTTGTAAATGTCTGGCGTTCTCTATAAAGCTATATGGGGTAGGAATAAGCAGAAAAAGGATTCTCTCATAGAAAATTATCAAGTGCAACACTCAACATGACTCAGGAGTGAGGAGAGTGGAGACGAATACTCTGCAGTTTCATAGGACTACGACACTCAGTCACGAGTCAGTTAATTCTCTTCTTGATTGGCCAAAATTGTAAATATGCAAAAAGTGAGGTATTGTCAAACGACGACTGCAGAGAGCATTATCTTTTGAGACAGCATCCAAAACATTTTATTGATGCGCTATTGAAAAATTAACCAAATAAATTTGTAATGCTTTCATACACATATTTTTGTTTGGTGCATAATTCTGCGCATTAGCTGAAACTCACCGTGTCGTCAGACTGCAGCCGATCTGGATCATCGTCTCTCGTGAGCAATACCACCAGGGGGTAACATAGGCGGGGAGGAGTGCCCAGCCTCAGCTGCGCAGGGGGAGGGAGGTGCAACCTCAGGGTTTGCTCCGAGTGATTACCATCCCTGGAAAGAAATTGAGCAAAAAACATTGTTTAATGAAATAATCAACATGATGTAGTAAAAAAATGGCTTCTTATTGAAAAATCTAGGGTTTGGCACTCCCATCATTCCCATTAAGATATTATCACCTGAAGTGGGAGAGCCCTTTTTCCTTCAGTTAAGCTGTATAAATGATATTACTTATCTAAAAATGATATGCACTATCTCTCAAATCAACTTTTTAATAAATACTTGACTCCATAAAAATACATTTATTGTCATAGACATCATCATAAATAATACCCTAATAAAATAATTTAAACTAAAAATAAAACATGTTACAGCATACACAATGTGCTTTTAGGTTTGGTGCCCTGTGGCTTTCAGTATTTTGTTTTGGTCTCTTTAAATTTTTCATTTTATTTCAAGTTCAGTTGTGTTAAGCAGGGGCGAGCATTACATACAAGCAAAAAATCTGTGCATTACTAAAAATTCTGGGAAATAAAAATATATTAAATAATCCTTATCTTATAAAAAGACTTTATAAAATTCTAGCCGTTATAACCCGGATTAGCGTAACCCATGGCTTTTTGTGTTCCAATTCATCCAATTCAATTCATGACCATTCTGGTGCTTATTCAATCCGTATGAGAAACATACTAAACTAAATATTTTCTTACTCAAGCTATGTGGGTATCTTTGTGCTTAATTCTGTTGACTTCAAAAGGGATCAATCCTTACTGAAAACTGTAAATATGTACACCATTTGTTTTGCTTGGCAGACTAAACGTTTTGTTTTCATAGTGCATTCCAACCTGTAATTCCCAGTCATTCCGTATTACGAGTGTATCTGCATAGATAAAATTTGTAGGTATATTTTATTATCTCGACCCCTTAGGCTACAACAAACATTTTGGGCTAATTTGAGTTAATGCGTGAAAAGGGTTCCAAATGCATTATTGTTTATTTCTTCCATGCACACCAACTCTATTTAACGGATATTAAAGGAAATAGCAAGAGTTGAAAGTTCCAACTGCATCAGTCATTTATTTCAATTTATGGATCATAATTGTTAATTTACAATGTTTTTTTATTATTTTTAATTTCCCTCATCCCACAGTGGTCATTGGTAATACTGAAAATAATAGTGAATAAACTGATCATATTTGCATACTCAAAACAAAATATACATGATGAAATTCAATCAGCACTTTTGAGCTCATTATCTTAAAACTGTGTCAGTGTCAGATAGAACTTTGTTATTCTGAGGGGTCAATCTGTCAAGCGAGCGAATTTGCATTTTTCGGGATATTATTAAGTTAGATTATTACCAATATTAAATTAAGTGTTAAAATAAAATTATTTCTGTTATGAATTTCGGCTACGCTAATTTGTAAAACTAGTTATTTAAATAAATGTTTTTGAACACTGTTTATGAAACATTTTAAATCAGTTGCCCGTAGGAGAAATCGTAGAAAATATTTTAAGCTAAATCAAATGCAGAGTACGGTATCGAGCAATAAAAGAACTTGCGTATTTTAAAGTAATAAAATTACTATTAAGGAAAACACATTCTTATTGTGAAGTTGTAATTATTCAGAACATAGGTCTGTTATGTTTTAAATACTAATTAAATGTATTAATTATAAAGATATACATATAAAATCAATTTTATCGAAAAATATTGTTTTTGCGCTAACGGGCTTTTTTTACAATCTGGGGAAGGTGTATTACCAAATATGCTACAGCGCCAGTATCTTTGATGACAAATTTTCATACCTATATGTTACACTTTTTTCAAATTAATACATCTGTCGTTCCATTATTTGAAAGCCATCTACATTATTTTATGGAATCTCAAATACTTTTGAGTAAACCGATAGCAAACGCCACAATTATCAATTAATTTTTATTAATTTTTGGACACATTGATACAACTTATATCATATATTATTAAGGAGATCACATTCTTATTGTGAGGGTTGTAATTATTCAGAACATAGGTCTGTGATGTTTTAAATACTAATTAAATGTATATACAATCCGGGGAAGGTGCAGATTGGAAAAAGAGATCCAGGTTCGAATCCTGGTAGTCCAAAAACAATATTTTTCGATAAAATTGATTTTATATGTACATATATCTTTATAATTAATATATTTAATTAGTATTTAATAAAATTATAATTATATTCTAAATATAAATTGATTGGCATTTTTTTTGATACCTAGTATGTATATCTATTGCATACTTAGTTAGCATGTCGGTAACGGCATAACTTAAGTTTGTGCCTACTGCACGCCACTGGTGTTAAGATACCTAGCGCAGTGGAGAGCATGTGTCTACCTAGCCATGTGTTCATTATCTATGCCCAAAATGCTTAAAACCTAATTACATTTAGTGGGCACCTACACTATGGGATCGATTTTTCTGCTGATTGGTACTTTTATTCAAATTGATATTCCATGGTAATGTTTGGAATACCTTTTAAAGTGTTTTGTAATGTTAAATTTTAATTAATCAGTTTAGGTAGGTACTATTGTAGGCCAACTACTTTGTTTAATAATAAATAATGGTTTCAACATTGACACAGATTTTAGGGATTATTTCATTCATGATTTGAAATACATATATAAGAGTGAAGTCACGTAAAATGCAGAACTACTGCGTAATTTAAAAAAAAAAAAAATTAAAAAAAAACAAATCAGAAAAATTAAAAAATAAAATGTAGTCCATATCTAAAATACTAAATAAAAATGTAATATTGCAAGCGAATACATAGCAGGATCAGGTGACAAACTTTATTTGAACATTAATGATATCCTTGGCCAGTCAACTGGTTAATAACATGTATCAAGGAAAATCAACATAAAACTATTAATGTTAATATGAATAAAAATTCCATTACTATTTGAAGGTAATTTAAATCAAAAATAATATCCGGGTATCCTCGAGAATGAATTTGAATGTAATATCGTTAAAAAAATAATTTACGTTTGACAGTTCAAATTGAAAAGTATTTAGAATCTGTCACTTTTATAATGTTATGAATATGAGTATGCGACCAGCGAATTTATTACTGGTGATTGAAGTAAGCCAGGGATTAGTAAATCGTGGCTCCTGAGCTGCATCTTTGAAAGTATTGAATTTTAAAATATACATTTTAGTATACCTAACTATTTAACTTACTCAAAGTAGAGAATGTTTGGTATTGATGACAGATCCACAGATCACCGATGGCCGTTGCGCTTGTGGATGCTCCATTATTTTTGTCTATGACTTTTGTAATCAAGGAGAATGGATGCTGTGCACATAAAAAAATATAGCGCACACACAATTTTTAACAAAACTGTATTTTAATTGTATTAACGAAGGTTGGTGACCATGTTGATTTATCCTGTGTAAGACCACCAACATTTTGGACATTGAACCACTTTCTGTGTCTTTTTCTACCTATGCCTTGGCTGCCTTCTATCTTCCCCTGCATAATGTGTTGTATTTTTTATTGCGGCGAATGTGTCTGAAGTATGCAACTTTCCTTGATAGTTGTCATTAGTTCTCTTGACTTATTTATGCGTCTTAATACATTTTCATTAGTAATGCGGCCAACCCAGGCCCCATTAGTATCCTTATACTGGTGTGGTAATGTATTTCTGCAGCGCACAAACAATAGCATTGGTCTTTAAAATTGCACAAAATATGTTTTATGTGCACATAATTAGAGGGAATATTGGTGACAAGTGCATACAGAGTAATAAAATATCAAATTATCTCACAATAGCTCTACACAAAGTCATCACAGCAGCAATCAGTAATATGCTGGCCGTGTGAAATTGTCAATGTGTGCAGTTGTCAACGTGTGCAGTTTTCTATGTGTGCAGTTGTATATGTGTGCACTTGTCAATGTGTGCGCCTGCCTTGCGTGCAGTTGTCAAAGAAAAAAAGAAGACAATGCAGTGTTACATGCGGAAATCTAATCAAATCTCAAATGAACGATTTGAGAGTTGTCCTATTAACTTAGCAGTCCCTGGTCAACATGCAAGAACAAGTGAAAAAAAAAAGTAAGGTATTTGAAGAAAGCAACATCTAATACGATAGGTAAAAAATTGCATTTGCTCTTCTTACTAGCTTTGACCCAACATATTCCTACAAACAATATTATAGATAACTGACCTGATCTCTGGAGCCCTGTACTGACAGTGTGGAGTGGCCAGCAGAGCCCCCCGGGACAGGGCCTCCCGCAGCTGTCCCCAAGGCCGCCACAGCGCGGCGTGCAACTCCCGGATGGACACACCCCAGAAAGCTCGCAGAGTGTACCGCACCTGGGATGACACCGAGCACTGCACCTCTGTAATATAGATAAGATAAAGAAAAGCAATTTAGTATCAACAAATTAGTATTAAAGTTATTTTATATGTATTTTAATACAAATTAAATTAATCAACTAGAAAGATATATAAAAAAAACAACACTATTTAATGACAAAATATTTATATAGATGATATTTTTAAAAAAAATGGGGGTCTACAAATTAATTAGCAATGATTGCAATTATTTTTATATAAGTAAAACATGCAGAAATTTTGATATTAGAATGAAGGAACACTTGAGATGTCTCTAAATAGCAACAAATATTCTGAATTCGCCAATCAACTTTTGGAAACAAACCAGTTTTTTGACATTAATAAGGGTTTAGAAATTTTACATACATTTAAAACAAACCAGAGGTTTAACAGTTAGATAAATTAGAATTTTTAGAAATAAGAAAAAGTGTAAATAGTAAAATAAACATTATAAATAACCAAATCCTTTTTGAAAAATAGTCACATAAATTTATTTTTTTCACATTAGATTATAAATTATTACCCATCACTTAAATTTATAGTTTTGTTTTTGTCTATGTTTGCATTTTTAATTTTAGTATACATTGTATCCTGATGAAACATGTTGATTTATCAATAAACAGTGGTGTAAACAAAGTGTTTTCTTATTATTAATATAATATGTTTTCACAAAGTAACAATGCAATTATTGAAGAAGTGATAAAATATTAATTTTTTGTCTTGTGAAGAATATTTGTGTCTTGAAATATGACCCGTACATCGCTATTTACATTTTTTAGCATAACAATGGCCTCCTTCAACCTCGGTCTGCGTTCTCTCCCACGTATTTCTTTTTCGTAGTATACAGATCTGTACATGCCGAGAGTCATAAATACCGTACACGTGGAAAATCCATTTACGATACAATAAAAAATGAACAAATTAGGTATAAATTGAAAGCTAATCTTAGCATAGTGAAATTAAAATAAGGGTCCCTTAGGTGGTTTAATCATGCGGAACAAAAAAACAAGGAGAGAAAGATATATCTATAATAGCACCGAAACTAGTATAAGTTTGCAGAAGACTTGGAATGACCGGATAAACCAGAAATTAAGAGGTGGTCATGTTGAAGTCTCAACAATTGACGAACATGTGTGAGATGATGTACGAATGTGGACGAAGTGAAAGTTGTGCGTAAAGACAGAATATTGTGGCAGTTTATCCTCTCTGATTATTGATAAGTTAATTAATCTTAATAAACAACTTTTGTTTTTAAGTATATATGGATGTAAAAATCTACTATAACTTAAAATGCATTTATTTCTATTCAAACTCTGAAAAAGCAAATATGTAACAAAATTAATAAACATTTAGGGCTGGTTGTTAAATCAGTGGTTAATTTTTACTATAGTAAAAATTTTTGTGAAAAAGGGTTATTCGATCCTTGGTAAAAAATATTTATTCGCAAAAGTACATTCAATATTAAATTAATTATAACATCCAATATCGGATGGTAAAAACCGTAAATCAATAGTTAAAAATGGAGGACTCTTCATAGCTGTTTCAAAAATCATCTGTCACATTGATACTTAGAAAGTTGCAGTATACGATAATGAAAAATTCAATATCCCGCTATCTTAGTAATGAGAGTTTGTCCAATGATGATCTCATTGATGAATTTATATTAGCACATAGAATGAAGATTTTTCGCCAGCAAAGTAACAGATTTCGAACGCCAGTGGTGAATAAAGCATAACATTGTTTGTATTGCCATGGTGAATATTTAAAATAAATCAATTTTGGTGAAACAATTCTTCGATATTTGATGATTATTCGCCTTGCCACATCATTAGGCAGGATTAACATTTATTTATTTACATTTTATTAACATACATATTTTTGTTGCAACAGAGGTGAATATATTATAATATAAAATGATAAACATAAGATACAATTATATAATAGTGGTTCATTGTATGGGATGGAGTAGACTCCACCTCTGATATATACAGCGTTGTCCTGGCTACTTTGCTAGACTGAAGTCTGTGTTAAAGTAGCCAGTTTTTTTCGTAAAAATAGAGATAAAAAAAAAAAAAAATTAATAATTTTTAAATAAAAATATAGTGGAAGTGTTGTAGAACTAGTGAATTATTAGTGTAGGCACTGTATAATGATTATGTTAGAATGTTGGATAACCATGCTTCTGATTGCTCTCTACCCGATTGTATCATACGAGGGCCAAGTAAAAAATAAGGTTCCTTACGCTGTACACTCGCCACGCGAGATGCTAGGTGAAATCCGGCAACACCGCCTTGATTGTTGGTCCCTTAACTACATCCCCACTACCGGGAGCAAACGCTGCGACGCTCAGTAAAGGCCTGACAGCCATCCGCTATGGAACCCGCCATCGCCGTTACCGCCAGGTGTGAAATCCGTTCGGTGATTCGATTTTTAAACGCGAAGAAGCTTAAACCTGTTTAAATTCATCGACAGTTGGAAGAAGTTTATGGCACAGCTTGCATCAGCGTCCAACACGTCCGCAAATGGTGCAGGGAGTTCTCCGAAGGACGCACAGACGTCCACGACGAGCAAAGGAGTGGGAGGCCATCGGTGTCGGACGAAGTCGTGGCGAAGATTGAGCGCATTCTCCTCGAAGATCGGAGAGTAACGCTTCGGGAGCTTGCTGTCCAGGTTCCTGAGGTTTGTGAAAAAACCATCGACAACATTTTGACCGATAAACTTGGTTATCGCAAGGTGTGCGCGCGGTGGGTCCCACACATGCTTTCAGAAACCCACAAAGACAATCGTGTCAAGTGTGCCGAGGGGTTTCTTCGAGAATGCGCCGAGAATACCGAAGAATTCTTGGACTCCATTATTACGGGAGATGAAACGTGGTGTCACTACGTCACTCCAGAAACAAAAGAACAGTCCAAACAATGGCGCCATCCTGAATCGCCTAGGCCGAAAAAGTTTAAGCAGACGCTTTCCGCAGGGAAAGTGATGGCTACGGTGTTTTGGGACCGAAAAGGCGTCTTGCTGACCGAGTTTATGCCTAAAGGGACCAACATCAATTCGGACAGGTACTGCGAGACATTGACAAAACTCAAAAGAGCCATCCAAAATCGCCGGAGAGGAAGGCTGACCAAGGGCGTTAGGCTGCACCACGACAACGCTCGCCCGCATGTCTCTCGACAGACCACCGCCCTACTGGACAATTGGAATTGCTGAAATTGCTTGACCATGCCCCCTACAGCCCTGATCTTGCTCCCAGCGACTTCCACTTGTTTCCGAAATTGAAGAAACACTTGGGTGGACAACGCTTCAATACAGATGAAGAGGTGAAAGAAGCGGTCACCAAGTTCATCGGCGGCCTAGCGGCGGAATTCTTCGAAGCGGGTTTTCAGAAGTGGATAACTCGTCAGGAAAAATGCATAGAAAAATCAGGAGACTATGTAGAAAAATAGAATAAAGTACAAGCTTTCAGATGGTTTACTTATTTATTGCAATAAAAAATACCTTATACCTGAAAAAAATGTAGGAACCTTATTTTTTACTTGCCCCTCGTATATTGGGTTCATATTTGTGCTCTTTTTGCCGACTCTAATATTGTTTTTGCTGCTCCTCCCCAAACTAAAATAGCATAATTAATTAAGGAGTGAGTAGCAGAGTGCAAAGTACACCGATCTTAAGAATTTGTAGTCAATTATACATTGTATTCCTTTAAAAAAGTAAATAAGTTTTCTTAAGCGTTTAGCTAGGTTCGATATATGCTCATTCCAGTTAAGATGATCATCGATCAGTACTCCCAGATGTCGAATAATTTTAACTTGTGTCAATTTTTCACATTGGCATTGACAGTAGTAAACTGGACGTTTGAACAACTACTGATCAATAACTGGCCATCAGGATGGAATTTGCTTTTTAATTGTGGCGAACCAGGCTGACAACCTAATAGGTAATACAAAATCTAGAATGAAATAATTGTTAATTAATAAGAATGTGAGCATGCTCAGTGCAATCATTAAAAATTTTAAATTTGAAAACCTGTCGCATTACGGAAAATTAGGCCAGTTAGTGTAATATAATATAATGCTATTTTTTGCTATAATTAAAATATGAAAATGAGTAATGATTATTTTGTTAAAATTACCATAAATATTAGATTTAAAACATGTCTGAAACTAGTATGTAAATCAGACATTTGAAAATAAATAATGCAGATGTTGCCATAAGAATGTTATTTAAAAAAAATGATGTCATTCAAGCTCTGAAACAGTTGTTGACCTGTGCAATGTACATGCGTATATGTAAACACGTTGAATCCCACAATACATGTAACAAGCGTTACGTCCCTCCGCGATTCTGTGTATCTGGGTCCAAGCGTGTCGTATAGCAACAAAATCATAATATTCAACAATAATATTTTCAAATATTACTGTTGACATTCAGTATATCAATGTATACGGGAATATCAAAAAATAATTTCAATGTATACATACAGGTATGCCAATAAATAAGTTTGAATAAAAAACTTCTAATCTGTCACAAAAATATTGAATGTGGAACACCGTTGATTGACATATTAATTAATACACTCATTTTTGTGAATGTGTATAAACTACATGAGAATAAAACTGCATTAAAAGTTAGAAAATAAATAAAATGGAGGTAGCTGATTTTGAAACTAGTACCTACCCTCCACTTGTTAAGTATTTAATGATCAAAATTCACGGAGGGCAGAAAAAAGATGAAAGAGAAAATGATGTAAATAAAATACAACCGTTGTACGCCAGTCCTGATGAGGATACATTAGTATCGAAACCGGTTGACATAAAAATAACTCACAGTGGTATGAACAGAGTTAAATAGATACAATTTTAAATTATGTCTAACCACAAAGTTACCGCTACAAATATCAACAATATATATCTATTGGAAGTACATTGCCATTTCAGATTACTTTTTTTATATGGGATGCTTCCGATATCCTCTGCTAGTTATTCAGCCTTGTCCCGCCTACTTTGATAGACTTTTGTCTGTGTTAAAGTGGCCAGTTTTTTATCATACTGTTTAGATGACAATTTTTTTAAATTGATTTTAGAGTGCACGTAACACGTATGAAGCACGGCCGTCTCGGAGATGCGGCGGAAAAGATCAGTACGCGTCAGTTGGAAATTTTGCTCTGCATATAAAATTAAGCTTATTAATTAGATATGCTGGATAATAGTGGAGTGTACAAGTTTAATTGTAAGAACTGTCAGTTGTCTTATATTGGACAAACTGGAAGGAATATACACACACGAATAGAAGAACACCTTAAGGGGATAAAGAACTTCAGTATAAACTCAAGAGATGGAAGATCAGAAGGTCATCGTTTCGCCCATGACAATGTAGAAATACTACATATATGCAAAAAGGGGAGAAAATTAAACATTCTAGAAAGTATAGAGATTAATATTAATAATAAAAATGTACTTAACATACAAACACCCCCTATTACATCTCTCCTGTCCACATTAGCCCCGCCCACAACCACTTTCACTTTTCACCGAAACTCCCTCTCCCCAAAACCGCTCTAATACCGCCACGTAGTCGATAGTCTATCTTCTAGTTTTAAGATTTAGTTTATTACTGAAGATGACGCACTAAGCGTCGAAAACGTTTTAATTTTTAATGTGCAGTGTGAAGTAAACAAAGTAAAAAATAAAATATTTTATTTTTGTTAAAAGTTAATTACAATGGACTCCCCCCACAAAGTTAATGATGAAAATTTTGAAAGATTACAATTAAACATTAATAAAAATATTTTGCGAATTCTAGTGTCTCATCATATTGTGATTATTTATTTATTGATCCTTACATCAACATATACATAGTTGCGCTGATCACTCACTCTATAACGCTGCAACGCGCGCCCAACTAACTAGTTTAAAATAGTTAAAGAGTTACCATCAAAACATTTCAACGCCGTTTGATGGTACGAGTATATGAAATTCATTAAAAAAAATCAAAAATATCCATCGTCACAAAAAAACAATTAGCGATTTTGATAGTACGTGTTCACACATGTCAACAATGAACAACAGAAAATTTGTATTGATGATGAATTCCGAACTGGAAGATACATAAAATTAGATAATTCATGAGTTGTCTAAGAAAATAGTGTCCCTGATCAACAGTACAAGAATTTTAAGGTTATTTAGGTACCACGTAATATTAAAAAAAACAGGAATTTTTTGGCACATTTAACATAATAGACAATTAATGAAATAAACGCGCTCTGCACTATCCTTATGCAAGTTTCGAGACAAGTCTCAGGGATTTGTCGGTAAAGGTCGATATGTATCAGTTGCGTCAATATATTCTACGTAATAAATACGAAAGATACAGCCCAATGAGTCCTAGATTGCTTCGCGTTCAACTCTGTACTGCCCTTTACGCGAGTCTCGTCCGTGCACACGCACCCTTAGAGCATCTCCGTCTCAAAATTTCCTACCCAACTGATATTATATTTCAGTCTGAAAACTTGAGAATGTCCTAGTGACGAGATAAATTATGATCGATTGTAAACTATGATTTAATGTGATGTCTTTGAGATTGTATGGTTGTGTGTGTGTGAGTGCCGCACCGCCGGCGTGCGTGCGAGGCTATAAAGGACGGCGCGCGGCAGGGCGCGGTCTCTTTCTCTGCGTGTTCATCGGCTTAATCGTTTGAATTATACTTGTGATATACCTTGTACTAAATTATATCGTATTGTAATAAACATACAATTGTTACAAAATCTATTTTTTGGACCTTCACATAACGAGGTGTACACTAAAGACGTACATAGAAGACAAGTAAGTAATATTTATGGATTATAGTTTTCTAATTTACCGGTAATAGCTCGTCGAATTAGGAATAATCAGAGTTACCATTCATCGTTACGATCGAACACCAATCACAAAATTACAATCGCAGTTTATTTCTCACTAGTGCTTGGTTGGTATCTTCATAAAAACAAATAACAAACTGATCCATGTTTTAGTATTTGACATGTCAAAAGGAACAATGCCGGACGAGGTAAACAATTGTCAGTATGTGCACACGTGTCGTGCAAATGGATCGGCGAGTCACCGCAATACGTGTTAATTGAATAAATAAAATAACACAATGTCTGCGCCTTGAATCTATCATCATAATATTATCAATAATTTACATTAAACAAAAAAAACAGCCTTCATAATTTATTAAAGATACGCGTATATAAAACAAATTAATTTGTGACCAATTAATATCACAATTTTCTAACATAATCGGCTGTTTCTCGTGTCTGAAGAAGACGACGTGAATTCGTGATTGTGGGTGCTTAGCCTAATATCTAATCCTAGATCCGCAAGCTCGGAAGACAGCGGCCGACTTCTATGTCGGGTATGCTCTTATTTTTGTATTCTGCTCTAGTCTGCAGCGTGCTGTCAGCGTTTTGCTTCAAAGTATTGACTGCTGCCATTGTATATGTTTAAAATACTAATTTTATGTTCCAGCAAGGGAGATTTCGAAATGACTACTCGGTGTTTTTGATTCATAGAAGACAGATGCAAAATGTACAGAGTAACGTGTTCACGGAGATGTATTTAAATAAATAGACTTTTAGTTCTTTCTCGTTTAAACTTTATATACCATCTAACCACTGAAGGTATACTACAGTTTAAAAACATAATTCTGGAGATAATCTTCCCTTGGGAATCATTACATAATAATAAGATATGCTCAACTCCGGATATACCATGCTATACCAGGTAAACAAAGTATTAAATAGAATGATAAATATATTAATTAAAAAGATATACATATAAAATCAATTTTATATTGTTGCGCCACCGGAGAATGATATCAAATAAGTGTAGTTAAAATGCGCATCCGTTTACAGAGAACATAAATTGACAAGATAAAATTATTTGGGTACACGTTAAAAAAAAAAATTATAGAAATAATTAATGATTAGACAAAAAGATGAAAACAAAACTAACCTTCCTCAAATCATTTCTAGATACATAAAGGTTAGGGTTGATAAATGAAAAGATACATATGTTGGTTCAGACTGTAGGTACATACATAACACTAATAAACACTAAATCGGATAGTGAATGGTATTGATTTTGTGGTCGTGCCTTGCAGCTCGGTCGGATTAGTAGCATTAAAACAATGCTAACACGGCGACGAACTAGATAGATCTATATGGGAGCTTTTGCTCATAGAACGGTCCTGGGTAAGTGATGGGTCCCATTCACTGCACGGGTCACATTATATATCATGGGAATTATGTACTCAGGGGCATTAACTAGTAATGCTAATATTAGTGCTTTTCTTTGTCTGTTTCTCCTGTCATTGGGGACGAATGGCCAGCGGTGGTGCTCTGATGACTAGTCAGATCGTAATTATTTTATTTTGTCTTTTTCTCCTTTTCGGGGGCGTGTTTTTTATTTTTTCCCTCGGCTCCCCGACTACAGGCTCCATCTACCGTGTTGTCTCCCTACTTTGCTATGGTTTATGCCTGAAATGATGTAATTCTGAAATTTTTATTTGCTATTTTTTATTTTATTCTTATGTACTGTGTTTTTTGTGATGATATTAATGATTCTGTCTACACATTGTTATGTTTTCCTTAAATGTATTTTGTTAACTTTTCTGAATAAATTAAAAGGTCGGGGACAATGAGGGTGTTTGTGATGGCGGCTGTGCGGCTCCGTTTTGGAATTACACAGCTGCCTATTAGCACTAAAAAAAAAATGCCAGGCGGCGAATTAGAAGGACCATATATGAGCTTTTGCTTATAAACGGTACTGGGTAAGCGGCGGGTTCACCCTCATATCATTGCACTCCAGTTAAGACTGTCTTATTCCCACGCATCATTAAATTCTGGCCTTTCGAAGGTTCGCAATCAGGGGGTCCTCTTGGCCTCCATGTGATCCTTTATTTTTCTCCTTTAATAATCTGGTATTAGGTATTCTGGCCAACCCGTTGAATCGGTGTTGCCACCATGCGAACAACATTACCTTTTTGGATGCAATCCGCCACGGTCTTGTCTGTTTAGTGGATTTTATTTGTCTACCCATTAAAATATTTCAGTTCAGCTGAACAAGAGATGTATTAAGTCTTTATTTTAAAAAATTACGAAAATTACACCACAAGTTCATTTGTTATGCGTTTTGAAAGGAATGGTTTCGAACGGCACACGTTAATGACACTACCAACACATAAAAAATAATTTGTAATTTTGAAAAAATGACGCAAATTACAGTCAGTATCACCGGTTACAGAGTGCGACAGTTTAACGAGTACGTATTTATAAAACAAAAACACTCATCTCTAATCTTGATAGACAAGAATGAAAATGTCAGTAAATAGAAGAATGAGATTACTTGAAGGTCGAGTCACAAAAGGAAAAATAATAGATAATAAATAATAACATTCAATCAATTGAATGAAACAGACCAACACTGACAATTTTACGATTTTTTAAAAGGCACGAGCGAGACACGCCAAGCTGAATGATGATTACATGCAATTTTAGACCTTGCAGAGACACGAGATTGACCACGATCATCGATGTTATATATTTGAAATCTTTCTACCATCTGCATTTATCTGATTACCCTGAGATTGTGAATACATTTTTAAAAAAAGTTCGCAGAATCACAGACAGCGCCATTAAAATAGAAAGAGATAGATGGTGTAATGTCCGGGCGCGGTATTTGCGGCGATTATATAAAACGTATTTTATTTTTTATTGATATATCCGATTTACGTACTAAAGTTAAATTTTGACATTATTACAAAATTAGCGCAACCTATGTGATGTTCCACATTTCAAATACGGTTGGCTGTTTAAACGTCAAGTGTCGGTGATGAAATATTACAGGATGAATATTATAGACCAGGCTGATTTTGTTTGGCAGACATTTGTCAGTTTGCATTTGGTAGTCGTAGAGAGTAAATGATTACAATTTAATATGGAGCCTCAACAATGTGTTGAAGTCATTAAAATGAAAAAACAAACATAAACTTGACTTTCGGAAAGAAAAATCATCACGGACGACGAAGCTCATTTCGACTTGGTGGGTTTTATTAATAAACAAAACAGCCATTATTGGGGCACTAAAAATCCTCAATTGATACACCAACGACCTTTACACCCACGCAGAGTTACTGTATGGTGCGCTATGTGGGACAGCAGAATCATAGGGCACTATTTCTTTCAGGATGCAAGAGGTAATGCTGCAATAACTTTTTGGTGGCCGAATTGGGAAGATTGAGCCTGCAACACATGTGGTTTCAACAGGACGGTGCCACCTCGCACACAGCCCGAGCTACATTTGAAATTTTAATGAATGAAACAAAATCGGCCTGGAACATAATATTCACCTGCAGTTACTTGATGGAGTACTTGACTAAAAATGTCTAAGATTACCACGAGATGCATCGCGACTCTAAGATGCCAAGCGATTTCACTTCTTTGGAATTTATCAAGAGTCTTAGGCCATTCTTCGGCGGAATTAATGTATTGTGAAGCCATGGCTTAAATTTAAAATTGCGAATGAGAATGGTCCGATGTTACGTGTTTTTTCTGTATTTTTACATAGAATTTAATCACGGACACTCGCTGAGAAGCAATGCTAAAGCGAGTTGAAGCATTTGAGATGTGGACAAATAAATACTCGAAACAATGGAAAAAAAGACTCCATTCAGAAAAACAACAGATCCTGCAATTCAACATTTTTACCAGAAGAGAGGCCCTGGAAGAAGAAGGAAATCCTGGGTGAATAATCTAAGGCAATGGTTCGGGAAGTCGAAAAGTTTCGAGTTACTACAAATAAACGTCCAATAAATGGAAAAGCACTAAAAGAAAAAGAAGATGACGACAAAGTTTTATAATTTAAAAAATATTTTACCCTAAATAGACATATGAAAGTTTCAATTTCAGAACATAGTACTGTGGAATTTGTAATACAAATTAAATTAATCAATTAGAAATATAATACAGGTAATCCCCGTTGCTTGCGGGGTATACGTTCTGGACACGGTCGCGATAAGCGAAATTTCGCGATCAACGCGGGGTTTAATAAAATCATTATAAAATTCTAAAAAATACATTATTAATAACAAAAAAAATGTCACACATAACACACAATTCATTCATTTTGTTCCGCATTGCACAAAATAATCTAGATTCCCTCGTTTGGCATCTGCGTTTATTATGCAAAATATGCCGACAACTGTCAAATAATCCGTTACTATTTCTGATATTCATAACCTACACACATCAGTCACTCCACTGGTGACTGAACACATAGAGCAAAGCAAACTAATACAATCCAGATATGAATCATTCTAATGGATTTATTTCATTTGAATTACATGCATGATCTCATTTTCTAACCGCAACATTTATCTCCTATAGAGAGGTAGCACGTTTTGTAACAGTATTAATTATAAATATGTATATTTGTATTATTAAAAAAAGAAAAGGTTTAATCGTATTATTGTTCGGATCTTCGAGACTACGCATGGTACTGAAATGAATAGATGCCGCGTGTTGAAGCTAACTCACGCCAGAGGTAGGCTGCGTACTAACAGGCAGGTACACAGGGCAATCGTTCGATTCGTAACAACAATGCCAGCGATAATCTCATTCAGATGCAGCGGTCAATCTCGACGATAATTGACATTCCCCATACGGCCGGGCGAGATCTACGCTCTGCGGTGTATTGTGCAATCACGTATTGCGGTGTTTCTCAAACTGCGGTACGCGGTTTAAACTATTATTCGTAAAAATATATGCGGCTTCATTTGACAAGTAGAGCCGCAATGAGAACGCTCGACGGATTGGGTCATCCCATAAATAGTGCAGTTTTTACAAATACATGAACTATGTCCTGCAAACACCGGTGGAACAAAATCCCATCATAACACTGTTGAGAATCTAGCAGAGAAGCTTGGATTGGTTATTCAACCATTCATCGATACCTGCGTGCCATCGGAAAAGTCAGAAAATTGGGTCAATGGGTTCCCCACAAACTTTCACGGTCTAATCGCGTGCAGAGAGTGAAGTGAATGTGAGCTCTTCTTTGCTGTCAATTTTTTTTTTTTCAATATGACCTTACTTAAATAGAAATATCTTACATAAATTGTATTTGTCCTTTTTTATAAATGTATAATTAAAAACTGATCCCGGGAACATCAAAGTACAATAGAATTCCGAGATAACAATTTTGACTAGGGATTGGATTCACTAATCACACAAGGACTTGCTCAATACCCGACCATCACCATAAATCAACGTCTCTAAAGTGGTGTGAGCATGTTGTAAGTTTGGGAAACACATGAATGTATTGGATGCTCCTCGGTATGTGCACTCATCGAAGTAACAACGTCTCAGAAATGACGAAATCATTAACGATTGCAGTCTCCCTGTAGGCAACATGTCAAGTTTGTTATTCATATTTAGATTAAGAGTGACACTGAGCATCATTCGAAGAGAATATGTCAAACTCAAGCATGCATATAATTCATGCTTCGAGTGCCTCGTTATTACATATCAGCGGGTTTCGCGGAAGGTAAACAGCTGATTGTCTGGTTAATTTAATCATGTTAAGAAGATAAGTTGATAATCAATACACCTCAATACTAATTTAAACATTTAAAAAATGAAGGTAGGCAGGCGCAGGCAGAACTTGCGTTTATTTATTAGGATTAATACAAATTAGCAACACATTTTCAAAGAGGTATATGCTTATACGCATACTGGAAGAAAGCAATAGATTATGGCCGCAATACATAGTTTCATTAGGTAATTCAATAACGTTATAAAATTTAAAAAAATATGTTTTATTATTATTTTACGCATTTTATTACTTTAAAAAAAAGTCACGACTTATCGGACTTCCTATATTATTTATTACAAATAGTAAATATATTTCTAAACATTTCTACATATTGCATGAGATCCTTATTCCGATTATATTAAAATACCACAGTTTAACGACTATTTTTCTCTCTTCAGTTATCTTAAAACACCGCAAAGAAGTTAGGTTCGGTTCTCGAAGAAGCTGTACTACCAACATCGCAAAATCTCAACCGCAACTTGTCAATCGGTGGTAGGACGTAAGCAGGTAATGTCTTCGAGCGTGTCAGTAAGAATTATTATGTTTTTATACATTTAGATTTGTTCTCTTCAAATGCGAACAAATTTAAATACAAATTATAAACGAGTGCGCCAGGTCAAGTCACAATAATATGTAATAAGTAAATATCCATTATGACCGATAATGCGTGATGACGCCAACGAGGATAATTACTGGCATAATAATCATATTAAAGCGTGCGACAATAATCTTTTTAATTACAAGCTAAACACAGTTCAGATATTTGCGTTAATTGTAAGATCTGATAATGTAGCTTCATGTTTTATTATTAACTAACACGCGTCAGCCATTTGCTGGCTGCTCTGCCCAGCGGGGGACTATTATTTAATGGCCGCTAACTAGCCACGGCCAGTGTTTCCGGCATTAATAAATCAGAAAAAATAATATTTACTATCATATATATCATATATACCTACTGCATCCCACACAGTAAACTAATAAGCAGTGGCGTGCAGTAGGCATAGATTTAGGTTATGCTGTTACTAATTACACAACTCAATCATATAGGTATAATATATGTTGTATATAGGATTATGAACTTTCGTTTAACCAACTTCTTTAGACAAAATGAATCCATCGTTTACATGACCCTACCATTTTAGTTGTAAGCCTTTCTAATATTATTCTGTTAAAAGCATAAATAACGACTCCATACAAAGCGGATCAACCGAAAGGAATTTTCAATTCGATAAATAGCCAATTGAATCACTCGAGTTAATTCACTAGCTTAAAAATAAAACAGAGTAATGTGAATAGCCACAAACGACGCATTGTAGCACGTCGACAATAGCGCTATGGCTGCAGCGGTGGGTTGTCGTGGTAGTTTTTAGAACTAGGCAATTAAAGTTTTTACTGGTATACAGATGGCGCTAATTGTAATAAATCGGTAAATAATGTATCTGTTCATGTCCATATTATAGATTATTTAATTTATATTTGTTTCCTATTATTTTTAGTAATCCACAGCTTTTTTGCTTGTATGCACTGCACGCCCCTGCTAATAAGTGTATTATATAATTGTATATTTACATTCGATGTATAAAAAAAATTATGTCAATAAATAATTATTGATTGATTTGGCAATTACTTCGTGGTGTAACTTAATTTTTTTAACTATATAATTTTTTATTGACTTTTTACTACACACATACACAATTTTTGAGTCAATATCACTACTAGTTTTGGGAAGAGCAGCCCTTCCCATCTACAGGTGTAAATTGAACTTATATATTATAAATGAATGCCCTATGTAACGACGTATGGAAAATGTAAACTATATTTTACTCAGGGTCCTAGAGTGAAACTGAATGCAAAAAGATTGAACCTACAAAATGCACATTTATATCATGGAGAGGGGATGGGGTAGTCAGGGGGAGAGTAATAATAAGCTCAGTGCCAAACTTGCCTAATAAAAAAAAAAGTATTTTATTGCTCATACGTCACCTCTTTGTGATGTTCTCTTGCGGCAAAGTCAATTAATAAGACACTCAAAAACAAAACAACGAAGGCCAAATATGCCTAAGAAATTGAATTATTATTTTGATATTAAAAATAATTGGGCGGCGACTTTCGGGGGAGGCTTGCATCCAGCAGTGAAGAGACACATGCTGATGATGATTTGATGTTGGTCAAATGACCGTTATCAATACCGGTAATACTGGAGATACACCCCCTTTATTTGTATACCAGAAAAAACATTTTTTATCATTTTTAAATTTCGGTCCTGAGACCATTTAATTTGATATGAAAAGTAGACAGGATACATTTGACACATATCAATAAAATTTAAATTGGCCCCAGAATTAAATCCTTGCGATGTATCGGATAATTTTTGGAAAAATAGATTTTTCAATTAAATATTTACATCTCTTAAAGAAGAAGAAAATCTTTAGAGGATGGAAGGAATCAAGTACGAGAAGTCAAAAAGATTAAAAAAGGATCGCTTAGGTGGTACAGTCATACGGAACATATTCAGTAACAAAGATATATGATGTGTTGCTAGCACCGGAACTAGCGAACGTCCGCGGAAAACTTAGCACGACCAAGTTAACCAGACGCCGGAAAATGGTTCTGTTAGAAGTCTCCATAATGGACGAGCTTGTGTGAGAAGATGTGGACGAGGCGAGAATTGTGTGGCGCTATATCCTCTCTGCCCACTCCCTTAGAGAAACGGCGTGATGGTAAGTTAGTAAGTGCGAGATATATAAATGACAAAAAAATAAATATAATAGGCAAATTTTGAAATAATTCATACTTCCCATCTACGACCACCAGTTATATTCGCATGTAATAATAATCTTATCGCCTCTCGCCTATCTTTTCCGATTTTCACAATAATAAATGACGCAAACGTCATAAAAACCTGAAAAATAGCGTGCAACAAAGCTCTGAAGCGGACATGATAATATGACCTCAACCAGCATATGTGTGTTATATGTAATAGTATTTTGCCCTTGAATCATAATTACAAATTTTATTTTGTACTCTATACATTCTAAGCACTGTACTAGGGTAGTGTGAAAAAAAATTCACTGCTTCAAAAACATACAATAGAGTAGGTATTGTTGGAAATTTTTATTATTTAATACAACCTCCTTGAACATGATAAAGACACGAGACAATTGGCGTGACTTGTCTATTTCTAAATATAAAAAATATAGAAATATTCGAAAAAACTTTCTTGGAAATTGCTTTCCACTTGAAAATGAAATAAAAAAACAATTGAATTAATTAATAATGATTATAAATACGCGTTCTGCGCGGGAACCACGTGAAGAAGGGGCACGCGGGCGACAGCTCGGTACTTGGAAATGAAGTCGCAATGGATCGCTTCGCGTTCTGCGTAAAACAGTTTTACACAAACAACGATTTTATGTGATTGTTCGGCATGGGTGGGCCATAAGTTTTAGCACTTTTGAAAATTCAATAAGAAAAAACTACAGGTCGTATGATAGTAAATGCTTATATCATTGAAAGAGCACAATTAGGAAAAATATGTCTTCAAAATTATGTCGTCTAAATGTTCCCCATCCCGCCGCTGACATTCCTCTAATCTGGCACCTACGTTTTGAAACACTCTTGACACAAAGCGCGAGGGGGTTGACTATCTCTTGATGAATATTCGCCTTCAGTTGGGTTATTGTGGCGGGTTTATCATTTATTATTATTTAAGTTGATCTTGGTATTGCCATAGCAACAGAACGCTTGTGAGTCAACAAGCTCGGATCTTCTCGTATAGAATCGTTAATTTACACGAAATTCTCTTCACTTCTCCTGCTCCGTGGCCGCCTGGTTTTCTTTTTATTTAGCATTGAACGAGTCTCCTCGAACTTATTGAGATAAGATTTAATTAAATTAGCACTATTACGCAGAACGCGCGTCGTTCCCCCTCGAAGCGATCCATTGCGAGTGAATTTCCAAGGACCAAACTAAGGCGCGCTGTCTCCCGCGTGACCCTCCTTCACGAGGTTCCCGCGCAGAAAAGATTTAAAGAGTGCAAAAACTTATGGCCCACCATGTAATTATCTTTCTATACTAATTTCAGGATTTGAATTCGTGTATTATTGTTACATTATACCATGCACCAGAAATTTGATGTCAAAGATACGATATTAAATCTTTGACTCCTAGTTAGATAATTCTCTTTAATTGCCTCGTTAAAGTGGCGTAATAATAAACTCAATTGACGATTATTATGATCTATATTATAACATTGGCCCACATAATTAATACTTAATTTATTTAGTACCTTAAATTATATTTTATTAATTTAAAAATACTATTTATTACATGTATATTTGACTCTTTCGTTCAGTCAGTATACGTTGCAGTTTGACAATTTTAACAACCGATTTACTGCTAGCACAAAACCAATAAGCTTATTATTTATATCCTGGTAAATTGATAGCTTACAAGTGAGGATAATATATTCCAAAAATACGCGGATATTTTCGGAATAATATACGAATGTCTCGAGTGTCAAATATGTGACAGCCGATTTGATTTATATTTCGGCTGACGCTAATATCTTATTGTTAGACCCCGCGGGGGGCTATACCGGCTGCTACGCGACCACGGCCAGTATTTCCGGAATTGATAAAATAGAAACAATAAGAGTGTTATCCGTTGTGAAAAGTCTAATTATATTAAATCTTAATCTTAAATAGTTATTGTGAATGCGATTGTGTTCGATTGTAATGATTGGTAACTGATTATTCGCAGTTCTTCAAACAATGTCTGGTCAAACACTAGAAACTAAACGTCCAACAGTTAAATCTTAGTCACCATCACAATCATCATCACAGCCACATAACGTTTTACTATACTACTACTAGAAAATATAGTTTTTCCTTCCACCATGTCAGTTGAAAGAAAAAAAGAGTTTATCCTTCCGACATGATCGAGAATATTCTTAACATGTCGGGACAATTGTGAAAATATTAATTATTTAAATGGAAATACAAAAAATGTATGTACTAATTAAATAATAAGTAACGATTGCTAATACAAACGCAATATGCTAATATTGAAATATTTCACAATGTAATAACGATAACCAATTTTTAAACGAAAACAGTATTTTTGTAGAACACTTTAAGATGCATTTTTGATTATCCGTGTGAATATAAGATATGTAGATATACCTTACCAACAAATTTGTGTAAAATTGAAAATATTTTGTTTCCCGCCATTACAGCTGGGCCAGGTGAACTAAGTAATGCATCATGAGAAACGATGGTTGAAGTGGTCAATTTATTCATCAGCATTTATCTTAAATTTAATTTCTGTCGTGCATGTATTTTCATGCTATATTTTATGCACGTTGGTGATTCAAATAATTGATGAATTTTCTGTTTGGAATAATAAATCATTTTCATTGTATAAAAGGAACTAAACATGCCGTGAACAAATGAATAAATAAAACAATAGAATGATGTTGAATGACATTAAAATATATATGTGTATCGCAAAACTAATTATAGCAATTCGTAACATAAGGTGCACTTCATACATTCAAATAAGCTATGGATGGATATAATTTAGAATTTCGGTGAAGGGTCGGAATGGAATACTCGGAATCCATACGTCATTTTGGTAAGAAAAAAGTAGTCGCTACGGCCAATTTCAGCAAAAACTATTATTCAATGTTTAAAATATAATTTATTATAAAACAATATTTATAATATCGAGTCTCATCGCCCAAGCCCCGGCGATGATTAATATTATATTAGGCAGCTTTTAAATAATCAAATAGGACCGAACGGTTTGTATCTTGGATACATGTCGCCTAACTTTAAACCTAGTTGTTTTCTGACTGATGACAGATATTAATATACTTGTAAGTAGAAGATATAAAAGTATAATTTATGAAACCTTGGATGTTAAGTTTTTTTCTCATTAAATGGCCCGTCGTAAAATGGTTATTAGATAAACTCAGAAAGCACAAGTAATAAATAATATTTTGATACATTTGGTAGAATAATCTACATATTTATAAGAGATACATTAGTATTTTTTTTGTTCTGTATTATACTGATCTTATACAGTTTTAATATTATACGGATCTCTCACGTTTATGAGAGAGTAAAATATATAGATTCCATAATAACATGTACGAGTACATATACTATTTGTATGGAACGTGTCCAAATCACTTTAAGTCTTTAATATTACTTTTATTTCCATAATAACAAAGTACAATTTTTCCACGATAACTTCCTTAAAAATATCAATTCTTTCATGATAAAAGTACAATTTAATGAGCAAAACATGTCAAAACATATTTGATGTTATGTTATTATTTTGACATTGATATAAAACAAATCGAAAATATATAATGAATTTAAGATATAATTTAATTACATTTTAAAGAAAAATTAATCAAAATACAAATTAAATGTATGAATTAGAAAGATATGCAGGAAATTTTAATTTATTGAAAAAATATTTTGTCGCTACTGAGATTCGAACCTGGATCCGTTCCTATACGGGGAAATGCATTAACCGATTACACTACACCTACATAGTAAGTTGAAGACAAATTTTCGAACTGCTCTAGTTATTTCAAATTGATACATCTATTATTCTAAAATTCACTCAAAATCCTCTCAAATAGCTTTTCGCCAATATATTCAAATATATAATATTCGCCAAATATTCGCCAGACGCCAGAAATTAAATTTTAGATAACTTTTGATACAACTAATATATTAAAAAGAACACATTATTGTGAAGTTGCAGTTTTTCAGAACATAGGTCTGTGGTATTTTAAAACATTAGAATAAAATAAAAGCAATACATCACTAGATTATAATATAATCTAGGAGCAATGTGCATGTCTCTATCCCATTCTTATTTTCGTGCTCATTTGTTTTGTTTCCGGTCTGATAATTATGGAGAATTTTATTTTTTTTAAACGAAATTTTTCTCACCGCGCTTTGCCTCAGTTATTACCTACTTATACTCACAAAACTAAATAAAAGATTGAAAGCATGCACTAAGTGCCTTTTTCTTATAGCAAGGTGGGAAAGGTCCATTTCCGGCGGAGATAAGAAATCCGCTTTCGTTCGGTTAAAAGCGGAATAAAATGTATTTGCGCATTGCAGTCTGCCGAGTGCCTACTCAGGAAGTGCCAGATAGGGATTCTGTGTCGAGACAACCCGCGGGAATTTAAAAAAACTAATTCGATTTTTCGGGACTTGAAAATTTTGACTATCGAATCCCGGGAATTGAAAGAATTTGAGAATATAGAATCATTAGTGCCTCATCGTCTCGTGCTTTCGAAATCAATTTCATTTTGCGCGGCCGTCGGTTATTGTATCAAACGGCTAAACAATGGGACCTTATGGCTGCCATTGAAGCCAGGGGATATGTTTGTATTGTGTTAGGCTTTGAAGATAAAATAAGAAACCATTATAGGTAGATTTTGATAGAAACAGAAAGTTTCGTGACGCAACTTTCGGAAAAATTCAATGCACTTTCTTTGATCTTGACCAGGGGGGACCGTTAAAATAAGGACCTTCGACAACCGGACCGTGACCGAGTGAACGAGCTGACGGAGGTCAACTCTGCGTGCAGTAGTAGATTGCAAGAAGTGGAGGGCCTTAGTCATCCATTGGATTGCGGCATTCTACAGGAATTAACCTTGAAGGACTGACATAGAAGAAGAAATTCAATATCAAATATATAATATATACAAATGACAAAAATTATAAAATATAATAAAAATATGCCGCAAGAATCAAGTAGATTTCGTATGTGTGTGGAAGCGTGATTTATATTTTTTTCTCTAGGTCCGATATTAACGGAGTTACAATTTTTTTATGTTTACATTTGATCCGCATTTTGAAAAAAATGTTGGATCAGGTTGGTTAATTTACTTAGCCGAGAAATTAAGCAGATAAAATTTTCAAAAAAGTATATATAAAGTATGTCAGAAAAAAAAAATTGTTATTCCGCGTACCAAATTAATAGAAATAATCACAAAACTACGACTATAAAAAATACTTAAAACTCTAACATGGTTAAGATTGGCCACATACAGTTTGAACATTTTCGACTCATATTTTAATATGTATCTACTTATTTACTTACCATCACGCCGTTTCCCCGCGGGGGTGAGCAGAGAGTATAGAGCGCCACACTCCTCCGTCCTGACACACAATTCTCGCCTCATTCACATTCATACATCTTCTCATACAAGCTCGCCGATTGTCGAGGCTTCTAACAGAACCATCCTCCATTATCTGGTTTACCTGGTCGTGCCAAGTCTTCCGCGGACGTCCTCTATTTCTGGTGCCATCAACACTTGCGTCATATATCTTTCTTACCATTCTCTCCTCATTCATCTGTTCCATATGACCACCTGAGTAATTCTGTGTTAATCTTACTCACTATACTAACATCAGCTTTACATTCTTTCCTTATTTCTTCATTCTTTACTCTGTCATAAGTAGATTTGCCACATATATGCCTAAGTGATTTCATTTCCACTGCATTCAGTATATTTTCGTTCCTCTTCTGCCAGCTCCAGGCCTCCTTTTCATACATCAGTGTCGGTACCAGGACACAATTGTGCATTTGTTGACAAATTCCAGTTAAATACAATTCCATTCAAAGCGCCGTTCGCTTTATTCCCTACAGTCACCCTCCTTTCGATATCATTCTCAGCCTTTCCGTTTCTATCAAACATATTTCCCAAATACACAAACTCATCTACTTGTTCCAAACATTCATTACCTACAAGTATATTGCACGGCGTCTTGTTTTCTTTCTTCTCGAATACCATCACTTTCGACTTGTTAACATTCGTCATGAGGTCGCTTTCCTTGCATACATCGTACACTCTACTCACTACACTTAGTTCCTGTTCATTATTCGCCATATGTATCTATCCCTAACATATTGTGCATTAGGCGCGTTACACCCAGTATATGTATATAGATATACAGTCGATTCCGCTTAATTGGACCACCGGTTTATCGGGACAGCCGGTCATTTGGGCCAAATCCCAAGAAACAGAAACCGAACAATGTAGCGAATAGTAATGTATTTCAGTTATCTGGGACACCATTCCGTTTAATTGGAACAGTGAATTAAAAATTAAAATAAATACGTTAATAAATGGCCAACATCCGCACTGAACGCCTGCGCTGATTTAGTACAATTGCAATTCTACAAAAACACAAGACAGACTGCAATTGATGAATTCCTGCGGAAATATATTTTTTATTGTTATAAATGTATTACGTACATTATTTTTATGACTATTTTTTTTAAAGTTACCGTAATAATAATTGCTTGTTAAATTTTCTTTTAGCATTATTGATTATTTTATTTTTTCATATTTATATGTATATCTAATAATTATATATTATTTTTCTGTAATTAAATGTATTTTTCTGTATGTATTATTTTTTAATTTTACCTTAAACTCCGCTTATTAGAGCCAGCCGCTTATTTGGGACAAAATGTTTGGGCCCAATGTGTCCCAATTGAGCGGAATCGACTGTATATGTTTTTACGCCTTTAGTAACAAGTTTTCGAGGTCTCGTGGTCATGATCTTGGTAAGTGGACTGGAATTTTCCGGAAATTACGTCTTACGATCTATCTAAATAAATCTACCTAAAACTACATACCCTCCTCGTTATTTTTAATCATTTGAATAATTGCACAAATTTATTCAAATGCCAAAGTCTGTATCGGATTTATGCAGAACGGTTGCGCACACTGCGGCAGCGCCTGCCATACTGGCACAGTTTCCCTGGCCAGGTTGTCACGCGACATTCAAGAAAGGCCAGTTGGCCAACGTGACTAGTCGCACGACCTGGTCGGCAGCCGGCAGTCGGCAGAGTCAGGAAGAAAGCTCCCACAGTGATGTAGAGAGAATAAAAGACGTAATTGAGGCTAATAAGGGCACGCATGGCGACTGTTCCTTTGTCGAAGATGTCCTTAAGTCTCCGTCACGACTTGAGTACCTACCTCGAAAATTGATAGCCAATTTAAAAAGTCAATACACGGATGTAACACACATAGGACCGGTTGTGTAATCAGTAGTAACATTTTACTATAGTTAAAAAAATATTTACTTCTCGAAAGTATATCCCGTAGTAAACTTATTTTACTCTCCCATATCCGATAGTAAAAACGAGAATCGATAATTAAATATGGCTGACTTTTCACAGCTGTTCCAAAAGTCATCTGACATATTGATACATGGAAAGTTGCAGAATACACGACAATGAATCATTCAACATCTCGCTATTTCAGTGATGAGAGTTCGTCCGATGATGATGTCGTTGTTTAATACACATGACAGATTTCGAACACCTAGGCGAAAAATCCATAGATAATGCATAAAATAAAGCATATTTCATGATTATTTGTCGCCCCTATAGACATCTCCATCTATACTTTGACATTAGTAAATTTGATGTATCAACAACCCTCAAAAGATTTTTACTACGGGCGTCAGTAAAAAGTTACTATTGATCACACAACCGGCCCATGGTGGACAATATTTTAGAGTAGATATACAGTCAAAATATGAGTCCACGTGCCTAATCTCAACCATATCATACATATAAGCATTTAAAGAAAGTTGTAATTAAGCAATAATTTCGATTATTTTATGAATTCCTAATTAATTAAAATGAATTTTGATGCAGATAAGTAAAATAATGTGACTATATTCCAAGTGACTGCTGAACACCAGACCAACATGGGAAGACTTATGGTAAGATGGAACGACAATGAGTAGATTGTTAGTCTAGTGGTCAAGACACTGGCCTAGTGATCTAGTAGTCGGGGGTTCGCCCCTCGTTCCAGAAGACCAAGTTAGTCCTATTTCCATAGTACAAGCGTTTAGGTTAGTTTGAAAATAGTAAGAATATTAATGTAACATATATTCCGTGTACGCACCTCTGTTTTAAAAAAAAAAATGTTTCCAAAAACATATCTGCTTTATCGATCGGATAGAAATGGCGCAGAAAAAGATCAATCAATTTCAGTACCCATTGCATCTCGGATGAGTTCTCGAGCGTCTTTAATTTATGTACATAATTGTATAAAGAGTGCGTGTTTAATGAGTAGATCTAATTACCGCTAGAAAATGACAACACGTCTTTATATTCTTTATTGTCTAGTTTACCATTCTTAAGGTTAAGCATTTAAATATTTATATAATAAATAATACAAAACTGTTATAATTTAATATATTCTGTCGATGTTCAAATGATAACCTTGAATTCGATAACGATCAACTACACCTGTGCAGGTTCTTCAATACGAATAAACATCACTTCAAGGATGTTACGAAACTCTTGGGTGGCACGACTCACGAATGCATCACCGGCAACAAATGCCAATCACGCCAAGATTTGTTTAATGTTTAATTATTTTATAGATAATTAATGAAATAATATTAATCGCATTTTAAGATTATAATATCAATTACTCCGTCGATGCCCTTCATCAGCTGAAATTAATAGGTAAAGAAAATAAATTAAGGTTAAAAGTGAACATATTTTTCGAAATTTCGGAAAGTTTTAAAAATGGTTTAATAACAATTATTATCAATAAAAATGATATAATAATTAGCACAATACAACACACTGCGCGCGGTGTACACGACCGATACCATGCATCAACTGATGTCGAGTCATGTCAACACTTAAATATAACGAAGAAAGAAGAATAAGACTTTCACTATATCTCGTCCAAATTAAGCACAATAGAAGATACATGAATTTAGTTATCAAGCATTGCAGTCATACGTACACGCAGGCGTGTTTCTGTGGTTACCAATCAATGTAATTGTGGGCGTACTAGCATAGACTAGTCATTATATCGCTACGCCATGGCGAGTTCGTGTAGCGGCAGTGTCTCGGAAGGACGCGTGATGAAGCATTCGATAATATTTCAAATCATATTGCATCGTCATGCTTGAACGTCGGTTTCCTCTACTTACGTAACACAGGGATTAGAATATTTTTTCGGGACCACACTATCATAGTAGTACCGTATAACTGCAACAGAACGATATAATTTACAACAACCATAAATAATGATGACACGGTGCGTAGTGCACGGCACACCGCAAGTATGCATTGATTGAGGTTAACGCTCTTGCGTTTGTTAATTAACAGCGTTAATTGAAATGCAGACTGGACACAGACGGGTAGATTAGTTAGTACAGGGTATTCCGTCACGGGACGCGAAATTCAACTTGCGTAATTTCCTTCTGTCCATTAATATAGTGTTACGCGCCAAATACTCAAAGACCGCATTCCAGTGTAACCACTACAAGAGATTGCCAGGATTGCCGCTAGAAGGAAGGACGCGCAACTAACTTCGGAGATATAGCACTCTTCTTACCGCCTTTGTCGTGTGTGTCGTGCGTAGTCTGATCGTGCCATGAAAATAAACCCACAACCTTCTTATTAATCATACCCAACCTAATAATAGTCTCTTATTCTCCTTGTATCTAATCCGTTCAGCGGGCATTGGCTAACGTCACTTTTTTTTACTGCGGCCTGAAGAAGCTTTACTGTAATAGACTGGCCAAACAATTATCTTAGATATTTTAGTCGTGATGCTTTCCGTCTATCAGGGTCCTGATTTCCAGCAATCTTTCCCTGCATTTCTGATACTTCTCTGGATTTCTCATTACGTATCCGAGAATTTGAAGTTTAAGGATTTTATGAATAACTTATTGAGGACACACATACACTTAGGCATTTATTAGAGCAGTTAACAGAAATGGACTTTTTCAACATTGGCCTTACAGCGATAAAAGATTTTTTTTCTTATGAACCAATCATTCCAACTACAAGCGTATCTTGCTCTCGGATGGAAGATATGAAGTCCAATTAGAAACATTATAATGGCTTTACGTATAATAATTATTACAGAGAATTTAATCCCCATCCCATTTTCTTTCCTCTTCTTCCTTCCGTTCCCTATGGAAAATTATTATTTCTTCTTTTCCTTCTCTTAATTTTCTTATCTTTTTTACTTCTTCAAAAGAAGAGATATTTGTTACTCTTTTCATTGTCTTTTACACTGTTTAACATTAACTTTTGTTACAAAACCTGCACTGTATCGTGTTATTGCATTTAATAATTCAGAGAAAATATGTAATTGGTTGAATTTACTATTATTTTGGTTACTATTTTAACCATTGTTGATTAACTGTATATTTTCTTAATATCTTAATTCTATATGTTTTGGTCCATAGATGGCGATGGTGTAGTGGTACTCGAAGCGAGTTCACATAATAACATATATACAACTTTCAAATATTTGATAAATGTGGAGATTTGAGGGGTGAGAATTGGTGAATATATATATATCATCACTTAAGCCAGCCAAAGACAGGTCGTAAGCCCTGTAATTACCCCATACTCATATATTTTCTATTAAATATAATAAAAAATAGCTTTGTCTCTATGAGATATCTTTAATAACAGTATCTTTGTAGGTTAAAATCCAGTAATTGTGTGTTCTTGGACATATTCAAATATTGCTAAATAAATTATCAATTCAATTTTAACAAAACAAAATCAAGTAATTCAGTGACTTTAAGCCGTGATACTATTCAATATTCAATATCAACAAAAAATATCCTACTCATCATAGAAAAAAAAAACAAAAATATAATCACACAGCTAAGCTGAATATCTATTCCAACCATTGTTACCATAAGTAGCTTATTGGGATTGTCTGCGAATGCAGCTTGTCAAATTTATTCTATTTCCTTTGATATTATCTTTGTTGCTCCGTGACTTGTCGAAAACACGTAGGTATATATATACATCCAACTGTTCTTCCATCTACCGTACGTCGCATACCCCGCTCCCCGCATAATTCCACCCTTCTCCACTGCACCCATCCGAATTATCCACCCCCAGTTAAGTGAGAGTGCTAAAATGGCAGTGTTTAACTACCCCAACCTAACCTACAAACGTTAAAGATGATTTACTGAGAGAGAGAGAGAGAGAGAGAGGATCCCAGCGGTCGGGGAGAGTGTCCCACGCTATCACGGCAAGATAGGAAAATGTGGAGATGCTTTGTGGATACTTTTAGGCTCCGGTCTTCCAAGTTAGTGTACCCGTTCTGACGAAAATACAGTGGCGTCGAAATTAACACAAAATAATTTAATTGAATAAATCATGTCTAATTCTAAGTTATAATCACCAAAGTCAATGTTGAACGCAAGACCACCAGGGCTCAGGATCGTTGAAGGCCAAAGGAGACAATGTCCTCAAATTCATGTAACTGAGATAATCGCCGTGGAACGTAGATCAATGAAGGAAGATTTTTGAGGCGACCAAAACTCATAGGGCTAGTGGTGACGATAACGATGATGATAATTGTTGAATTAATTAATAACTACGACAAATCTGCACAGATTATATTATGAGAACATTACAAACTAGACAGTACATCTTCTGTGCCCAGTTTTCTGGCCTAATCTGCCGTGTGTATCTGAATTTTATGGCCGATGTCCGAACTGTGATGATGATCCCTGAAAACCTAAGAACATTTAAAAATAGTAGTACTTACATATATCATGAATGCCATCAGGTCAAACTGCCAACCCGACCGTGACTAGATGAGTTGTGACGTTTATCAATTTGGCTTTTTAAGTACGCAAAAAATAATTATATCGAATTTTTTAATAGGACCATCTCGATCTACAATAGGTTCACAGTAACATAATGATGTAACTCAGATGCGACGTGTTCAAACTCTTAGTATACGGAACACCCTGTATAAATAAATACAATAACGCATCTGTGTGCAAAGGACAATTTTAAATGACCCATTTATTTATGCCCGAATTATAAAACTGTCCTGTCTCCATAATTGAATGCTCACGATATAAAAATAATATTATTTTTAATGAAATCACATTTTATTTGTGATGATACGACCAACAATAAAATTATGCGGAGTAAAAATTCATAGTGCACGTGATCTAGCTTATTATTATGAAATTTTATCCCAGCTATCATACAAATTTCAATTGTCCAGTTTTATTCAAAAGAGCGTGGCAAGCTGAACTAGAATTTTGACCTAATTCTTCAAATATCCACATACAGATGATGTAACAGACCTAGTCCACAATATGTTATGGGCATTTCTGAAAAATCGTAATTACGCGATTATTTCGATTAATCGAAATATTTTATAGATTCCAAATAATATATTTAGTACAAAAAAATAAAGGTTATCGAATTTCAAGGAGCCAGACTATTTTTTGTTAGATGATTTAACAGTGTGATGTAACAGTGGAAAATTTGAACATTTTCGATTCGTAATTTAGTCAGATATCCATTCATGAAATATTGTGGACTAGGTTTGTTATACCTGTATATTATGTACGTGGGATATGCACTCTATGCAATTAAAAAAGCTATAAATTCTGCGATATGCATAATAATTTATTTGATATATTATGTATGTCTACACGCACATAATTCAAAGTTCTCATTTAGTTATTTAATTAATTAAGTGGATTTTAACAGTATAAATAATCATAATATATATTTCTATCATGTTAATTGTGTTAACTTGAACCATTTAGCGGAAGAATTTAGAGATGACAAATAAAGCTGCGCATGGTTTTCGAATGATTTTTCGCAAAATCTGCTCCAAATGCGCACCAACTAAACGCAACTGTCGTGCCGCGCGGTGTTCTAAATACACGTCTTCGTTCGAGCAGACGTGTTGCAAAAGGCATCAAATGTGTGTTTGAAGCGGACTTAAATATATGTGTTCCAATACACTTTAAACGTGGTGTTATTTTATATTATAAAATATTTTAAGCCTTCACGCAATAACTTGAAGAATTGTGATTCACACAGGTATAATTTCACAAAAACGTGCTTTTGAAATAGTGTATCTCTTTCACATGAAAACAATCTCTAATCACAATACAACTCATTGTATTTTTACAGCATAATCCATGCCTAGTTTACGTCATTGGTAAATATAAATAAATCACACTAGCAGAAAAAAATCACCTACCGCTGAATTCGCTAGGCCTTTACACTGCGCGCATCTTTTGCCGATACTATAATAAACGTTAAGAGTACAGTGTGTGAATCAAAAGCAGTGAAATTTACAAATGTCACTATTAGCACAACTGGCGAATGTTTCAATTTCAGCGCGCGCAGCCGCGCGGTGTCGAGTGCGGGAAGACAAATAAAACTGCGTGAAAAGGTCAACGACTCGACTATCTCTGCCGTTGATAAAGCCGGCCCTATGTAAATGACATTTAAATCAACATGGCGTGGATAACAATTTTCTACTGTTTGGGCCAACGAATTGTATACATACAATATGTAGATGTAGACATTGAAATATAATGTTATACTTCCGTTAATATAAGGGCAAGGCCAAGCAGCAAAACCCGGTGTTTACATGTTTACGACGTGCTTGTAGTCTAGAGGTTACGATACTCGCCTAGTGATCTAGTGGTCGGGGGGGTTCGAGCCTCGTTTCAAGAGGCCATCAAGTTAGTGATATTGTTACGTACTTGTCTCTTAAGTACGTCTTCAGTGTACGTACACCTCGTAATGTGTAAGGTCCAAGAAATACTCTTTGTAACAATTACACGTTTATTACAGTAAGATACAATTCAGTTACAATGTATATCACTAGAGGTCTAATATAAATAGATAAAGCACGCAGAGAGGGCCGCGCCCTGACGCTCGTCGCTCTTTATAACCCCGTATACACGCCCCGGCGGTGGGGCATTCACACATACAACTATACAATCCCAAGAACATCACAGATATTTTCATAGCACAAGCGTTAAGGTTTTGAAAATAGTAAGAATATTGATATAATACGTATTCCGTGTTTTTTTTTTCAAATGTTTAGAACCGACTAACTTATCATGACGCCACTTCCCCACACAAAGTTGACACTGGCGTACCACTCTTGCTTTCACTTTAATACATCTTTTCATGCACGCTTATCGATTTCTGAAGTTTCTAACAGGGCCGTCTTCCAATATCTGACCTAACTGATCATGCAAAGTGTTTCGTGGATGGTCTCTGTTTTTACTGCACTAACAGTCGCCACGTATATTTTCTTTGGATCTTATATACACCATAACATACTCTCTCTGGCGATCATACAACATTCTCATAGTATAAATATGCATTATATTAAATTAAATACTAATTAAATGTATTAATTATAAAGATATACATATAAAATCAATTTTATTGATAAATATTGTTTTTGCGCTACCGGGATTCGAACCTAGATCTCTATTTCCAATCTGGAGAAGGTGCATTACCTAATATGCTACAGCGCCAGTACATTTCGTGATAAATATGTTACACTTTTTCAAATTAATACATCTGTCGTTCCATTATTTGAAAGCCATCTACATTGTTTTTACGGAATCTCAAATACCTTTGAGTAATCCGATAGCAGACGCCAGAATTATCAATTCATTTTTATTAAATTTTGGACACATTGATACAACTTATATTATTAAGGAGAACATATTCTTATTGTTAAGTTGTAATTATTCAGAACATAGGTCTGTGATGTTTTAAATACTAATTTAACGAATTAATTATTAAGATAACTCCCCGGATTGGAAATAGAGATCCAGGTTCGAATCACGGTCGCGCTAAAACAATATTTTTCGATAAAATTGATTTTATATGTATATCTTTATAATTAATACATTAAATTAGTATTTAAAACATCACAGACTTATTTTCTGAATAATTACAACTTCACAATAAGAATGTGTTCTCCTTAATTATATTAAATTGAATGCTATCCGTTCAAAATTTAGCATAGTTGCTTTTAGGACCCTGCGCAAATCGTAGGTACCCTCCCACGATGTAAAGGTTAATTATATTAAATTGAGTCTCAATCGTTTGAAATTTTGCGTAGTCACCTTTTAGTATCCTGCGAAAAACAATTGCACCTCTCCTGGCCATCCCAGCCCCTTCCCCTAAAACAAATGTTTATTACATTGAACGCCATCCAAATTTAGTTCAGTTGTACTCTAGGATCCTGAGGAAAATGTAGTCATCCCAACCACACTCCCCCGGATACCTCCCGTTGCCAGGACCAAATTTTGCATACGTCGGTATTATTTAGGGCTTGCGGAAAACAAAAGCACCCCACTTCTCCCTCTCCATAAATACTTACTATAAATTATAACTTAATATTAATCCCGGGCAACGCCGGAAAAACCGCTAGTTAATTTTATGTTGCAACACCAAAAAGACTCGTGTTTTTATAACGTCAACATCATTTGAAACACTGATCGAATTACAAGTTTATTGGAAGTTATTATAAATTAGAATTAAGTGAAGACAAACTAAATACCGTTTGATGTTTTTACTAATACATATACATATGTGTACAATTTTCTGGACTAATCTGCCGTGAATATCTGACCTTTCTGGCCAGATTAGCCCACAGAAAACTGTACACAGAAGAAAACCTAAGAACATATACATTGTTACGGGGCAATCCCGATCTAGAGGATAGTCCGACAAAGCATGCAACAGTGACTCAGAATGGACGTGTGTATTGTGTGGCCATTTCGTAAGAGCGGGAAAAACATTGTTACAACATAAGTGATTAGTACACAAATTGTATGAAATTGTTCTGTGAAAACTTCGCTGTAGAATCGATCGACCCGGCGTCACGTGTCAGGGTCACAGTTACTTATTTACGACTTGAAATTGCACGGGTAGTGGCGACGGCCATGGGGCGGCCGTCCCACGGCCCGGTCCAGAACTTTCAACCGTTCACTCCGATGAATCTGCGCCGTGTGATGCTTTGCTTCACCGCCGGTCAAATCTGGCACCTAGATATCTTCGGGGCCATCCCGACTCTTCTTCTTCACACCTCTGTTCTCTGCTTACCTCTGTTCCTACGTTCCGTGCTGGTTACTAGGGGGCCGGTACTCGCTCCTCATTCGTTGAATATGTCATAGCCAATTACTTCTGTCTCTCCGGTTGATATGGCAGAGGTCAATGGCGTAACTATGCCAATGCAGTGCATTGGGGCCCAAAAAGTTCAAGTTGATATTTTTGGCGGTGCCCATACTTTTCCCAGCGTTAATAATAATCCATAGTAAGAAATAGAATTAACAAATTAAAAAAATGTTTTTCACTCGTATTACGAATACACGTAGAATATGATTGTTGTATTTAGTAGCAGTACCCGCTAATATGTCGGGTTAGACAGTCCATTGCCATAAAGCGATAATTGCCTTTAAGTGAACCAAATATGTTTTAAATAGCAAGTGTATATAAATGCCTAAGAATACATAAGTTTTATTCACGAAAGTTTGAATATTATATGGGACAAGAGACTAGTTTTGTTCTTACTATTTAAAAGATAAACCCACGAAGCACTGATATTCGTATATTATATAAAATTTATTTAGGGGGCCCTTTTTTCCGTTCTGAATTGGGGTCCAATTTTTATAGTTACGCCACTGGGCAGAGTGTTGGGTGCCTGCGGGGACAGTTGTTACGTGACAACGCATGCGTTCGAAATATATCAAAAAATAAAAAAAAAGGTTCGCCACCAAAACATACATTTTTATTGCAGGTACGTGGGCCATTTTGAAAGTAATCACCGATTGCACCTCGCAACTGACGGGATTAATGATATATATGGTTAATAAAATACCACTGAGAAATTACGCCTGACGCACTGAAAAGCTCGGAACTGATAGCCAAGTTACGACAAATTCAGGGTTCCTGACCAAAGCGTTTACTTACATTGTTAATGGTTCAAATATTATTATTTTTAAAATGGCCCTTGTGTCTACAGCATTTTGTGTTCTGCCTGTTCCGACATGCTAACCTTGGAGACGATATTTAACCTTGCAAACGCACCATATGTATAACACGGGCGTACAAAGGTTAAACGAGTTGATACAACGAACCCAATAATATGTTTGGCCAAAGGTGACCTTTCCTGTAAACTATACTACACAATGGTGACTGATCTAAACACTAAAAGAGCAAAACTGATCGGAGCACTCGGGACAGGGCTGCCCGAACTTCAAAAAGGCCAGCAACCCAACGGATGCGAGCGAGACAACAAATATAAATCAGCCGCGCGAAAATGTCAACCATATTAATATTCTTGGTATTATTTAGCAAGTAGAAATTACCTACTAGAACCATCTTTGCTTAAAATACGGGGAACCTACGTAATCATTTTACTTTTTAGGTAGATTTCTAAGAAATACTACCTATTGCAGATGGTCCGGTGAATTCAATGCACTTTTTTCAATTATGACATTTTGTGGACACGATAATTTCCCAAATTCTTATAAGATTTCGATTAAAATTTGATAGTAGATATCTTGGCTAAGTTCGTTAACCAGCTTGATTCGCTGTCTTGCTTCAAAATGGGAGTTAAATTAAAAAAAATGTAACTGTTAATATTGTACTTCCGTTACAATTATATAATATATACTAGATGTAACACACTTGGTGTATAATATTATTAAAAACTAATTATTCAGAGCATAGGTCTGTGATATTTTAAATACTAATTAAATGAATTAATTAGAAAGATATACATATAAAATTAATTATATCGAAAAATATTGTTGTTACATTATATTATTGTTTATATGTATATCTTTCTAATTAATACATTTAATATTATTAAAAATATCATAGACCTATGTATGTTCTGAATAATTACAACTTCACAATAATAATGTGTTCTCCTTAATATAATGATATTATTTTATTGTTTTAAGGAGAACATATTTTTATTGCGAAGTTGTAGTTTTTCAGAACATAGTTCTGTAATATTTTTAATTCAAATTAAATGTATCAATCAGAAAGATATACAGATAAAATCAATTTATCGAAAAAATAATAATTTATATACACGTCAGAAATATTTATAGGCATTTAAAAAAGTTATAGCTATGGGATTAGTTAGATTAATTGAAATATTTTATTGATTCCAAATTATATATTGTATACAAAAAATAAAAATCAAATTCGAGCGGTTACATACTCCTTGAACATTTTCAAGTTGTATGTTCATTCTTAGTTAGGTTTGTCCACACAACATTTTAACGGAGGGAGGTTTGGAAATCTAGATCAAAAAAAGTTCATTGAAATTTTTTGGAAGTAGCGTCATGAGATATAGGATATTTCTAACGAAATCTACGTAATGTCCACAGACCGCCAAATATATAGACATGAACGAACGCAAACTTCTTGTCCCAATATTTTCATTTTGGTGTCACCCACGTGACCTGTTTGGTACCACTTATCCAATCAAATACCTCCGCGATTTTTTTTAAAAATATGACTCGATTGAAACGAAAATTTAAACGCTGACAATATAATATGCATTAATGTAAAAAATACGTCTCGTTTATACAAAGATTTAATTTTTGAAGAGTAAATACTTTTTATGTTTCCACCAAGAATGTGTGTTGAATGCCCCTCGTCGCGTAACTAATGTTCCAAACCCCTCTCTTATATATGTATACACTTTATTTTATGTACTGGTCTGGTCTGGTCTGTGGTAACGATAAATTTTAACCAAAAACCAAGGAACCACAATCGAAGCGCATGACGTCACGATAAACGAGTTCACGCGAGAATTCGTCACTCCCAAAAAAGCAGCACTGCCGGTTGGTGATGAAGTGGGACGTTGTAATTATTGTCACCGCGGCCACGGAACAGGGCGACAAGCAACAGGAAGATGGTCTCATTTTTGTCTCTACGAGTCGAGCAATAAAATAAAATATGTGCGTTAATAATTTAAAATGCATTTAGTTTCACCCTCGCGTCTACGGTATATCTCTCCTAGTTACGAGACGAAATTGCTTCTCTTGACTCACTGGCGCGAGGTGCGAGTGTGATCGGTCTTTGATGATATCTGTGATTGAAAACTGTGACTTTGATCACAGATTTACGATGATATTACAATCCACGAAATAAATTAACTCCATTTGATAGCATTTTAAAAAAAATAAGCGTTAATGAACTTTGTATTTGTTGTTTGCAGACAGAGATCATTATTTTTGAAGAAAAAACTGAGCAACCTTTTTTTTCCCGCAATGAGACGAACGGACGTCAGTCAGTACACGATGCCGAAATTGGAAAATAAGACACAAAAAATGGCAATCTTTTGTGCCTGAACGAATAACAAAATACGTGACGAGGGTCTTTTGACGCAAACAAATGCAATGTATTAATATTATAAAACCAATCAGATTCACATACGTGTCGCTGTCCTCGACTACAAGTACACAAAGCTCGACGTACTTGTGGTCCATGTACGCATTTATATTTTTAAAATAAGTACTTGGATATCACAATAGACAATTATCTTATATACGTTTTAGGATGTTCTTATGTCTGTATATACATATATGGAACTGGTCTATTTTCTAGGTTAGATCGCGTTTTTTGGAGATCCTCGAGGAAACCTAGGTTGATGTTTCGGCACGGCAACACGTGCCATTTGTTTTTACGTTGTTACGGTATAACTGTACCCATTCGCGGGAAATATAAATCTTCCACAGTTGATAAACTCTCAACTACTGGTAGTATATAAAGTTTTTATGTTTTTAGTAACGGAGGGTGGTTTCGAGGTCTCCTGGTCATTACGATAAGTGCACCGAAATTATCCGGAAGATATCTCGGCAATGTTCGTTAACCAGCCTGATACGTAATATTCCTTTAAGATAATTATTTAGGGAGGGTGGGGTGATTAGATTGAGTGCGGGGTGGGGGAAGAGTTACTATTCGTGCAACGTGAGTATATCAGCTGGTATAAAATATAGGTAGGTATGTCTTGTGCATATTTTTAGTGACATATTCACCTTAGTTTGGTAATATAAAATGGCAAAAAATGTGCATTTAAAAGAAAATTAAACAACGATTTATGGACGCTAACACCAAAAATATATTGCAAACGAATTTATTATATACATAATTGTTAATAGCTGATCTAATTATATGATTGGGGGGATCACGTCAATCATCTCAATGGCATAATCTTTTCAGGTTTAGATTCTTCTTCTTCTTCTTTTAAATAGGCAATCCACCCCTTCAAGAGTGATTTGTGCCATTAATCAAGTTAAAACTTTATTTTATAGAAAAAAGTACAATAATATTATACAATAGGAAATATTATATTACAAGTCAATACAATTGTCGTTCAAAAAATTTGCTATTATACAGATTAAATGTGGCGAGTTAAGGGAAAGAAGATGACACAAATTAACCGGGAGTTGAAAATTACCATTGACGAGATTACTGTAAAAAAACCTGCGATCCGCAATGGACAGGCAAAAAAGATATGGTTAAGGGTTTCCTCCTCGGCACCACACTCACACATTGGGGAATCTATTAAGTTCAATCTGAATAAATGTGAGGCTACCTGGCAATGCTCAATTCTCATTCTAGAGATATTTGATATTGTTCTCTTGGAGACTTTCCTTTTGGAGAACCAGGGGGTGCGGGGAATAGATCTTTGAATTATTTATGATTATTTGGATCCATCCATTGTGGAGTCCATCAGGTTTACAATAGATGTTATTTTCAACAACATGTTACACATTAAGCAACCACAATAATCACTAAATAACTAAAAATAAAATCAAATTTTTTAAATAAATATTACACTACTCTATGATACGTCTAGCCCTAATGAATGGATAATCAATAAATAATTATTTGGCAGGAATCTCTAAAACACGATCGTGATCTGTGCATTTATCCAAAGTATATTAATTTTCAAAATAATCTATAACACGTATCCACGGATACCGTTCTCGATATCAAAGCCCTTTTTTCGTTGAGGTTGATACACAGATATCAGATGCCATCATATCCACCGATAAACATGGAACACCGCGTAAACAAAACCTAGATTGTATAAATATATCACTGTCTACAATAGACAGGTTCGGTATCAAGTCGCAAAGTGAGCTTTTAGATTCCACAATTCACCTACGTAAATGTGATTTTTAAATCTAGGTCTTGATAATAAGTATAATATCAATTATAAAATGTGTTTATTTTTTACTGTTTAAATCGTCCGTACAGTTAGTTACATTGGTTTACAAAATTATTATTATCTTCAGTTTTTGCTTTGTACCATATTGTTGGACAGAAGCTCGTTCTAACGTGGTACAATATGTTATCTAGTAACCACACGTTATAAAATTAAAACGGCCGCTCTCATTAATTTCGGAAACAATTAACATTCCAGGACTTCGATTACCTACTTTATTATACAGGTGTCTCAAAAATTATTATTTATTGCAGAAACAATGGATGTTTTCTTTAAATGCTTTGTTAACATAAAGATATGTATTTCTATTTTTATGATTGGCAAAATGGACTTCGTGGTTAAAATCCATTATTTTAAATTGTTAACTTTGTTTTATTAACCACTTAATGAAATAAAATACATCTACCGGTTTCGAAAAATGTCATTTTCTTCTTCAGGATGTCAATAATTAATCAAAAACATATGTTATTGTTTCTTTGACAGAATCTATTTTTAAAAAAACATTAATTATTGAAAAAATAAATTTAGTACCTAATTTAAATTGTTACTCGATGATACAAAATTACTAGAATAATTTAAAGGATAAAATTTTAGAATGGGACTTGTGGTTAAATTTAGTTGGTGGTTTATAATTTTTTGATTAGTTTTACACGCTTTATTTATCTCCAACGATTCCAAATTATTTAATTTATGACCAACACCGTTTACATGCAAAATAGACAATCCCAAATTTTTAGAAAATTCTTAAAACCCACTATTCTTCAAAAATCTCAAATGCTCCTTTACTCTTGTATTAAAATTTCGACCCATTTTAGCAATATAAAATGCAGCACAATCCTTACAACTAAGTTTATAGACACTAGAATTGTTAAATATATCATCTTTGTCTTTAGAATTGGTCATAAATTTAAAAAAATGAAATCGGAGATAAATTAAGCGTGTAAAATTAATCAAAAAATTATAAACAATCAACTAAATTTAACCACAAGTCTTATTCTAATTTTTTTAAATCGGTAGATGCATTTTAATTCATTAAGTGGTCAATAAAACAAAGTTAACAATTAAAAATAATATGTATTTCTAGTGGAAATTGGTGTATTTGAAAAATAGTTAATTGATATTGCGAATTTGTGTAATTTATAAATATTATATTGTATATCCATTTTATGGTAACACGCAAGACAAAAGACATGAAATCATCAGGTATCATCATGCACGATAAAAGGCATGAAATCATCACGAGGAATGATATCATTACAGCTGTCTGTTCTTGCAAAGTTCTAAACATCCGAATCAACCGTACCATGGCTATTTTTCGTATCACATCGTAGAATTCCGCGGATTGATCTTATATTGATAGATACCCGCCCACGAGTCTCTTTAAATACTTTTTGAATCAATTAGATTAATTTCCAAGATTTTCTTGGGCATTAATAATAAATTCGCAAATAGCCTTGTCTGTCGGACCATTCATATATGAAACTTCCTTCAAGTTTTTTAAATGATTTTCTCGAATTTATTAGAATATTCGAATTACCATACACACTCGTACATCCAAGTTCGTCGTTAAAATTATACACAATTCGAAATGCTAATTACATTCAAATACGCATTACAAGTACATGTCTTTATGCCAGCATACCTTTTTAAAAAAACATCGATGACTTTTGAGACACCGTGTATAATATCCGCTATTCCTCCCCGCCTACTAGACAAAGGGCAGCAGCGATTTGCAATAAATAACATTCTATGAATAGATTTTAATAAATCGACCCCTCCTACGTTAAGTATTGTAACTAACATTTTTCGTTGTTCGAGTATTTGGAATATATTTAAAAACATTTTTAAGTCATAGTAGAATAGTATAATATTTGCGAAATAGTAGAATAACCAAAATGACTTATTTGCTGGTTAATAATATACTTAGAAGCGTAGAAATCATGAGAGTTATAATAAATAAAAAAATGTATGATTCATCTACGATTGATTTTTGAACAAAAATGTTGTTACAATTTTAATTTTTTTTAAATGTGTAAAAATGATTGAGGTAGGGGATGTCAATTCACGTCTCTTCTTTAAGGTAGGCAGGTTTCGTCTGTGCGTAAGTATGTTTCTTATTTTACCTTTGTTCCTAGGTTCAATATTAACAGAGTTACGAATTATTAAAGTTTTTGAACATATGGCAAATAGCCATTTTTTAAACGAGATAGTGGATTACCTAGTTAACGAAATTTGCCGATACATTCATCAAATCAACGGTTTTTTTTTTAGTGAAGGGTGATTTCGCAGTCTTCTTGTCGTGATCAAAAATAGTACATTAAACATTTTCCGGAAGTTGCGATGTGTAGTATTTGTATTGAAATCGGAATATATATGTATCGGACACGTGTAATATTGTAGGGTCGCTGATATTTATTCAAATTTAAAAAAAAATGAACGACATATATTTTATGAACAGGTATGTACTTATTTTATTTCATGAATATCATTTCACCCCCTACAAAACACACAATACTCACGACATCACGGGTGATGCTGAATTTGACTTTAGGATTCCACACGTGGTATCTAATGTGACAATAAATTTAATGACCGAATTTAATTTCAAGTGTAACGCACGCCGCTTAATATATTTCCGCAATAAGTCGGCCATTAAACATAGGTATTCCATGTTAAAAATGTCGTGAACGCAATGAGTCGGCCATTAAACATAGGTATTCCATGTTAAAAATGTCGTGAACGCAATGAGTCGGCCATTAAACATAGGTATTCCATGTTAAAAATGTCGTGAACGCAATAAGTCGGCCATTAAACATAGGTATTCCATGTTAAAAATGTCGTGAACGCAATAAGTCGGCCATTAAACATAGGTATTCCATGTTAAAAATGTCGTGAACGCAATAAGTCAGCCATTAAACATAGGTATTCCATGTTAAAAATGTCGTGAACGCAATAAGCTGCAAAATCACAGTAATTCTTGTGAGATTTTCGGCTTTCGTATATCGCATCGTGTACAGAGATAATGTTGGACGTTGTACGCGCACGACTGAAGCCGAGCGTGAATTGCGCCATCTTCGAGCTCGTTACTCCGCCCGAGATGGTTTCATCGATCGGCGTAATCAATATTTTATAGCTTTTATTATCTAAGCGTGTGTGGTACAATCAGTGACGTATTAATTAACATTTCTAAATTACGTAATATGCACTGACCGCGATCTGAAGCAGGAAGAAACTGTTTTTAATTATTTAATTAACTTACGGCCGGTTGAGAGTGATTGGTAGTAAATTTTGACCATAATAAATTTTGACCGCAGTAACTTTTTACCACCGCTCGTGGTAAAGAAACATTTGCGGGTTATTTGAGCGTCGAGTTTACGACTGTCAAAGTTAACTCCGTCTGATAGTGTGGCAAGGCGAATAATCCCCAAATATCTGCGACTTTGACCGAAATTGATTTATTTGAAATAGTATTCACCATTGGCAATACAGATGTATAAGCTTTATTCACCGCTGTGTTCGAAATCTACAGTGTACTTTCGATAAGGAAATATATTTTACCAACGATTACCTGTTTTAATATATTTTTTTAAAAATAAAGTACCTTTATTTACTATAATGTTAATATAGTTAAAATTTATAATCAAATCAATGTGTTTAGTCAGTGAAAACGGCGTCAGTGAATGGTGATCTACCTAGGACAGTTTTATGAGCATAGGCTCTCATATCGGTCCTTCACATTCATTGCCAGATTAGCAGCGCGCGTGCCGCACTACAACACGGCACGGTTGCCAACCAACGACCTTTCACTGTCCGTACAGCGCAGTAGAAACATGTATTCGGTAAAACAAGAAACAATGTAATGAAAACTGCGTCATAAAATTTTATAACATTTTTATACAATCTTCAACCTAGTGTTTTATTTCCACCTTTACTGGTACCGGGATCGATATGATGAGCCTTCAAAAGCTTTTTCAAATTAAAACGATTTTTGAGGCACCGCACGTACTTACTTATATCCGTCGGGTGTGGTCCGTTCACGTGTCTCTGCCGAGGAGTAGGAGTACGGCTACGGTCCGCGCGTAAGCTCCGCCCTCAGCACCATCATCTCACACCCAAAACGAGCGTTCTACCATCGTGCTATTCCTCCATTGGACTGTGATGTCCAATAGCCACATAAGTATGTAATACAATTTTTTTGTGTTAGAATTTAATGCAGTGATTTAAATTTTGATACACTTTATTGTTAATACATTCTTTATATTAATTAATATTGAATTTTATTTGAAAAATATTTACACCTAGTGAACTTTGTAACAAGCTCAATTAGAAAAGAGCTTGAGGTATTTGTAAAAATCTCGTTTCACGTATTTAGTATTCTCGTAATTCATCCGGGAGACCGGAGGTTCTGTTCTATGCTGGGGAGATTTTAAATTTAATTATTTAGTTAAAAAAATAAAAAATCCATAATAATCAAATCAGAAAAATATATTATATGCAGGGGAGTTATGGTACACGAGACTAAGCCGTGTAACGCGTTATTTATTTTAATTTTTACGAGCGAACTAAAAAATATTCGATTTAAACCTAAAAAATACCTGACGTCTACGGTTAGGTTATTATCATTAAAATACAGGTAGGTACCATAAATATGTCAAAATTAACGATATCACTTCGCATAATATCAATTTATTATTATTAGTTTGAAATACATATGTATTAAATTTTATCGATGTCACGACCGGTTTTCAAAGATGTTAAAAAATATATATATACCTACGTAAATCTTGGAGCAGGAAGTTAGTTTTAGGGTTTTTCTAAAATCGCAAGGAGCTGCAAAACTTTGATTTGACACGTTAAATTACAAATATTTATTCAGTTTTAGATTCAAAATGACTTAACTGACGAACGACAATAACGTTTGACGTACTCGCGAGACGGCGAATCTCTGAGACACGGGGATTACGAATGCTGAGAGTTGTTTCCAAAGAATCTAATGGGAGCAAACATCGTATTTCTGAGATAGTCTCGAGTCGAAAATCTTTTTAGTGGATATGGAGTTAAGTCTAAAATATTAAAAAGCGGTCGCAATCTTCCATCATGGGAGAGAGAATTATTATTGATTGTAAATGAAATTCCACCTACGCTCTACCCACGCTAACGCTCTATAGGCAAACTTTAAAGGAAACTGATAACATTATACAATCACTCTTCATTGAATGCCTTCACCTGATGTACAACTCGGCGTCAGGCGTCTCTGTGCTGGACCAACATAACAATCTCCCTGGCGAACTATGCTAACTAGCTTGATACAAAGTTTACCGAGTGTAAACTATTCATCGAATAAAACACAAAATAAATTATTTGGAGAACACATTCTTATTGTGAAGTTGAAATTATTCAGAACAACAATATTTTTCGAGAAAATTGATTTTATGTGTATTTTTCTAATTAATATATTTAATTCATATTTACACAATAAATTAATCAATCGGAAAATGATACAGAAAAATTTTGTTACTATCGGTATCAATAGATATAGTATCGATAATAGTATATATTTGTAATTAATTAATATAATATGAATTAAATATATTAATTATAAAGATATACATATAAAATCAATTTTATCGAAAAATATTGTTGTTGCGCCACCGGGATTCGAACCTGGATCTCTTTCCTAACCGGTGAAGGTGAAATTGATTTTATATGTATATCTTTATAATTAATATATTTAATTCATATTTAAAATATCACAGACCTATGTTCTGAATAATTACAACTTCACAATAAGAATGTGTTCTCCTAAAAAATATAATTTGCGTTAAAAATATAACAAAACTATATTCTGAAATTGCGAACACACAACAAAAATGAGTTTTTATTAAAAATTGATCTTCCGTGTACGTACAGTTTTCTGGGCTAATCTGCCGTGTAAATCTGATCGACGTTTCGGATCCCATCGCGGGGTACATTATCAGGGCTGATGTGATGTGTGACTGTTTGTGTTGTGATTAAGTACTGGTAATACCGTGACGAAAACAGGTGCTGTGTGGAATGAGTAGCGTTGTGTTATGTGAGTTCTATCTACTGTCGGATCAGTATCTGTGAGGACTCTTCGACTCCTATGGCCTTGATTTTTAATTTTAGGCCGTCATCCCCTTTAACGTTCTGAACGGCCGTCAAAATCTAAGAACATAAAAATTATTATAGATAATGTATAAATAGTATATATCAAAAATTTTATGACAATTTTACACCACAGTCTATTAGTGAAATAAATGGCGGAGCATTGGGTTAGCGTGCGAGAGGTATTGGGATCAATACTCGGCGCCTGCGAAATATTTTTGATTCAAAAAGGTTTTGGGAGGGTCTTTTATCGATCCCCGTACCGGTAAAGGTGAGAGTACACGTATAAAAATGTTGCGAAATTTTCTTAGGTGCTATTTCTAATGCAGATTTTACTAAGGGCCGGTTGTATGCTAGGTAGTAATATTTTACTTTAGTAAATTTTTTTAGGAAAACGGATGGTTTGATCGTTAGTAAAAAAATATTTACTTCTCCGAAGTACACCCGTAGTAAACTCATTTTACACTATATCCGATAGTAAAAAACTAAAATCGACAGTTAAATATGGCGGACTTTTCACAGCTATTCTAAAAGTCATTTGACACATTGATTCTTTGAAAATTGCAGTATACGCAACAATTAATCATTCAATATCCCGCAATTTTAGTGATGACAGTTTGTCCGATGATGATCTCGTTGTTTAATATACATTAGCACATGATACGAAACAATTTCACCACCAAAGTGACAGATTTCGAACGCAGTAAAAAGTTACTACTGATCATCCAGCCGGCCCTAAGGGACATACTAAATAAACATAATTTAATTTAAATTTGAGGCCATGTGACTTAAAGTGTTGTGCCATTATAGGTTTCTGTTTTTCTTACGGTGTGAGAAGATATCGCACCGCAGACATTGAAATTTGAAATGGTATCTGTATATGGTTGCATTCGCCCTCCGATGAGACGTAGCGTGACCCCTTCCGAGAACTGTCGTGTGGCCCACGGTGATTACTGGTCACATTACTGCAGTCATCCATCCAGCCTGCTCATCTAAACAAGTCGATTTTCATCCTTGAATCTACATGATCAAACTGTGAAAATAAATATATTTTAGAACACACTCTATCTTTCTCAGGACGAACGTACACCAACTAATCCATAAAAGTAATACGAAAATAAATGTATCAGTTGGTGTACGTCCGTCCTGACGAAGATACGGTGGTATCGAAACTGGTCGACGTCGAATAATAATAATAACTTGGTTCTGTAATATGTTAAAATTAATAATTATAAACATTAGAAAAATAAATGCAATTGCAAATATTCCTTCACATTATAATTACAGCATACTTGGCAATCTCCATGATTTATCTTTGAATGTAGTTTTTACGCGTTGTGTTAATTTACTAATAAATCAAACTTAGCTCTTTTTGATGTTCAATTGATCATTCAAAATCGGTTTTACTTGCAGTTAAAGAAATCAGTCGCTTTTCCCTGCCGCCGGTTACGTCAGGATTCGACCAATAGCAGTCTTACTCTGAAATTTAAATGGCCGTCAGCATGGGAACTAGCTTGTTTTTGGAAGAAATTATTGCAGTTATTTTGTATTTTAAACCAAATTGTAGGGATTATCATTCATGATAATAAGTGCATTGATAAATATTTTGTTCTTCCAGCGCCTATTAGTTTTTCGTGTTTTTCTCAAAATAAAAAAATATGGAGGTTGCTGAATTTGTAGCCAGTACCTTACATTGCCAGCATTAAGATGGGTCCGTATTTGCAAAAAACACTTTAGCGAGTTTGTAATATCAAAGCGAAAATTATTGCTGTCGCATAACCGCGTTCAAATTTCTTACCCATGACCTAGCCCAATGCTTGTCCACCAGTGTGAAATGTGACCTTGACCCGACAGACGTCAACTTGAGCGATATTGTGTTCGATCTCGACATCGCGATACCATTCGCGGTGTGCACCCTTTCAACTCCAGTGCACCAGCACTGTGTTGTGTGTGTTCATATTGTTTATTGTTTGTTTTTGCCGTGGATGAGCACTGACATCGCCGTCTTCAGTCGGAAGCTGAGATCGGCTCATCCACGTGCCATTATCCGATTATAAATCGGAATTGGGGTAATCTATTCCGCGGGACGTGTGACTCGGAGATTGCACAATTCAATTACACTACATTGTTTTAATGACGAGGAATATTAAAGTTTGAGAACCCCCAGGTAGGCATATTGAATGTCGCGTGCGGCAAATGAATATGGTTTTCCAATGTTTATTTAACAAGGCATTCATACCTTCGTGACAACTGTGGAATTATTGTCACGAAGCCTCCTAATCAATGATATTGTTTCGAGTTGTATAATATGATATTATTTGTGACTATTGATAATATTGTGGTACCTACCTTTATAGCTTCGCCAGAAATGTAGTAGATAGAAGATGATAACATATTATAATGAATATTTTCGCATTATTAATACTTTATCATATACCTAATTTTTCACTAAAATATTTGAGATGATAAAAATATGCCACATCAATATTTATACAAATTTTAATATAATCGCTTGCGCTACGATAAAAGGACCACCATTTTGGATTATTTTAGCATTTTATTATCGTTTAATTTTAATATTTTCTATGCATGTATTATATGATAATTACTTCTTAATCGACCGTCTTAAAACAGGATTTTCTAGTAAGATAATTAGTCAAAAAGTCTCATATGCTCATATGAGCATATTATGTGATGAGAATATTCACATTAAGTTTTTCCATGTATCACAAAAATTGATACCAACAAATAGGACAATATTATAAAGAGAACAAATTATTAAACGTGAAAATTATCAAAATATATTTTAATTTGAATTAAAATAGTACAATGTTTAAAAAATATACATAATTTTAGTTTAATTGAATTATACAGATTTTGAGAAACTAACAGTTAAGGAACATAATTTCAAGAACGAAACAACCCTATGTAATAATTAGGAGAGATTATTTCAAGGACAGAACAACAAAACGTTACAATTACGCAAAATGATTTCAAGAATAGAACGATCAAACGTTACAATTAAGCAAAATGATTTCAAGAATAGAACAATCGAACGTTACAATTAAGCAAAATGATTTCAACGACAAAACAGTGAAATGTTACAGTTAAGCAAGATGATTTCAAGGACAGAATAAAGAAACGTAATAATTAAACAAGATGATTTCAAGAACAGATCAACTTGATAATTAAGCAAAATGATATCAAGGACAGAGCAATGAAACGTCATAATTTAAAATGGCACAAATTAATGAGACCTTTATGAATTTTACGAAATCCAAAATATTTAAATATTGAAAGAAGAAATAATATTCAAGAGTAATGCATCATAAGATTATAATCTAATTAAATGCTAAAATTCTAATTTATGTACATACGTAATTAGAAATACGGCACGTTCATAAAATCTATATTGTTAACCATATCGTCTCGAGAGACTGCCACGACAATTATTTCATAACCCTAATAATTTGTATTCTCCTGCTATTTACTACAGACTATATATATATATATTCTACTTATTAATGTCATTCAGTGAAGTGGAATGCCGTAGTGAATAATTCATAAGGAGTCATTAAGATAAATTGAAATAACAAAGGGAGAGGATAATTCAATTTGAAATTATCATTAATTACTACCTATATTATTATTAATTATGAACAGTACAACTATGTCATTAAAAACATATTTATATTACATATAACGTGAATAATTTTCCTGTGTTAATTCTTAATATCTACATTTGCACATCATCTATTGAAAACAATAATTTTTTGTTATATAAATCCCATTAATTGTTTTCCACAATACGACTTTTCTTAATTTTTTTTTTTACATGTTTATAACTTAAGTTAAAGTAAATATCTGTGATATAGTGAAAGTATGTACTCCTGAAAATTAAATACATATTGTGGGAAATACGCTTTTAGAAATGCTATGATTTAATTTTTTTTATAATAATAAGAGTTTCAAATGAAATAAATTGAATCTGATATGAATAAGAAAATAAGAAACGTTATATTTATCGTGTTATTTTTATTACATTACATTACAAGTGTATTATTTTCGTACGACGTAGTACTGACACTAACTTTCGCAAGATGCAAGATTGACAAATAAAATTTGAATGAGAAACATTGTATTACTGCGAATTATATGTCCGAACTAATTAGTAAAGCACAGTGTTTTATTATTGCAAATGAAATTAAGCCAAATTATTAATCTCGAATGTTTCGGGATTATACGTATACCGCCGATCCCGTGATTCATATACAATATGCACTGTAAACTGGGCTGAGATTCCCTAGTCGTACGGTGGAATACATACAATCAGTGATGGAAATTTTTTACGAGCGGTACGCTATTTTTCTCTCTTTCAAATGGCACCTACACACATGTGAAATAATTACTAAATTAAGAAGTATATATGATAACATTCAAAACAGTCGGGCTCAAGGTTGAAGCAGATAATTATTTCGAATAATTTGTAACACTAACTATTATTCATTCATTCATATTTTTATTTTTTATCTTAGACCGGCATTTTATACAAATAATAGTATAGGAAATTTACTCATAAATTCTAAAGACAAAGATGATAAATTTAACAATTCTGGGGTCTATAAACTTAGTTGCAAGGATTGTGCTGCATTTTATATTGGTAAAACGGGTAGAAATTTTAATATAAGAGTAAGGGAGCATTTGAGATGTTTGAACAATAGTGGGTTTTCAGAATTTGCTAATCATTTGATAGAAAATGGTCATGATTTTGATAAAAAATTGGGATTGTCAATTTTGCATATAAACGGTGTTGGTCACAAATTAAATAATTTGGAATCGTTGGAGATAAATAAAGCGTGTAAAACTAATCAAAAAATTATAAACAACCAACTAAATTTAACTACGAGTCCCATTCTAAAATTTTTTCCTAAAAATTATTCGAGTAAATTTGTATTAAGTAATGATTTGAGTTAGGTACTAAAAAAAAAATTTTTTTTTAAAATAGATTCTGTCAAAGAAACAATATATGTTTTAGTTAGTTATGACATCCTGAAGAAGAAAATGGTATTTTTCGAAACCGGTAGATGTATTTAAACTCATTTTAGTGGTTAATAAAACAAAGATAAAAAATAAAAATACTAACTATTAGTTATCTATTTAAACCAAAAGTGAGCAAGCGGCGACCGGCTGAATGACACTGGACACGATGACATATCAACGAAGAAATTATTCTCTTTGTTGTGGTTTTGTGGCAAATATTAAACACAGTGGAAATGTTGAATTTTATTATCCTTAATTATTTTTCAACATGTGGTAAACGCTCCACGTGGAGACACGTGTGCACCTATAATTTATTTACGATCTAATCTTCGCCGAAATGCTAATATATGTTTACGAAAGTCATCAAGTTCAATTGTTATAGAGGTATTTAAAAAAATACATTTAAATATCAGATTTTCTGGGCATCCCAAAATTAGTGATGCGGCCCGATCGCTTTCAGTCTTCTCAAAAAGCATAAGTGATATTATATACATATATTTTTAATTATCGCGTTCTCTTTTATTATTTTCAGTGTTCAATTTAATGTATTAATTATAAATATTAGTATTTAAAACATCACAGACCGTCCGTTCTGAATAATTACAACTTCACAATAAAACTGTGTTCTCCTTGATAACATTATTTAGGTGACCGATTACTTACATATATGGATGGATCAAATTTGATGTTGATCTATAAGATTATCACACCGTAATCGGTAACGCATTTCACCGACAGTCATAAAACGCGTTGGTAATTATATTTTACGATAGATTTTTTCCAAGTGATTTATTATCCAATTCGTGTTTTAACATAAAAATATATACGGAAAAATTTAAAGTACAAAAAATCAAATTTAATTGTATGTTTTGCTGGTGCCTACGAGTTCAGTTTTGTAATTATCAAAAATATTAATTTTGCCCTCTGTATTGCGAGTATAGTTGGAATTTTCAGTTAATTAACCCCGTTGCCTTTGATATCGAGGCCAGGGATGCGAATCCGAAAAATTATATGGTTTGTTGTTCTATTTCATTTTCTCTAAAGACACTGAAGCGGCGTGATTGACGGTCAGCGTGCGCAACCTTGATCGTCGGGACGCATATCGGTTCAGAGTTCGGGACAGAAATAAATATGTTCAATGTTTGAAACGGTAGTGATTTTGTGGTTAGACCATTAACTCTCAGGGCCGGTAGTGTGATCAGTAGGAAATTTTTACAAACGCCGGTAGTAAAAATCCTTTGCGGGTTGTTGATAAATCAAATTTATTACTGTCGAGGCATAGATGGAGATGTCCACAGGCGCGACAAATAATCATGAAATTTGCTTTATTTTACGCATTATCTATGGATTTTTTCGCCTAGGCGTTCGAAATCTGTCACTTTGGTGGTGTAATTTTTTCGTATTATGTGCTAATGTATATTAAACAAGGAGATCATCATAAGATCACTAAAATAGCAGGATATTTAATGATTAATTGTCGTATACTGCTACTTTCAAAGTATCAATGTGTCAGATGACTTTTGGAACAGCTGTGAAAAGTCTGCCATATTGCCGTGTATATCTGACCATCAGTCCTGACGATGGACCCTGAAATGGGTTACGAAACATCGGTTAGAAAGGTCAGATATACACGGCGGATTAGCGCAGAAAACTATACACAGAAGATTCTTAACGTCCGTGAAAACCTAAGAAGATTTTTTATCTACAACCGCTTCGCTTCTCCTACACATTGTTTATTGAACAAACCAACAAAATCGTCTGAACGTTAGTCCCACTTAAAAAAAATGTGGTTACGTGAGGAGTGAGATCAGTAAACGAAACCACGTGGTTATTGAAACTATCTCATTCTAGTTACTTCGTGAAATTTTAAATTTATCTCGAGAGATTTTGAACTTAAGATTGTCTATAAGTGCGACGCCGGGTATGTCAGCTAGTATAATCGAATAATTATATAATTTATCAAATAATTCTACAAGTTATTAAGATTTTCTTCTCTGTCGCGATATAAAATATGGATAGATGCACGCTAAGACGTCATTATCGTTTTAAAGAGAATCATTATTTACTGTAATAGGTTCATCGTAATAACAGTTATATTACGTTGTCTATATTGGTGCGGAGAGGAAAACGATAACGACTACAATAACGATAAAGGAAACCGCTACCATTTTGGCACCAATCTGAACACTGGCAATGAATGGATTCACGAGGGCATAATTTATTAGATGATTTTATTTTTTCTTATTCTATTCCCCTCGAAAGGATTCAGCGTATCGCGCACAACACTGAAAATGGAAAATCGAGAAATATTTCTATAGATTATTTAACTTTGTTTTTTAACCACTTCATTAATTAATACACCAACCAGTTTCGGAAAATACCATTTCCTTCGTCAGGATGTCAAATTAACTAAACAAAAACATATACATAGGTATATCATGTTTTAATAAAACAATTAATTTTTTTTTTAAAATAATATTTTTTTAAAAATTAATCTTGAACCTAACATAAATTGTTATGATGATTAAAGATGTGGAAATTGACTTAATGACACATTTTTTTTTTTTTTTAAGAAATGTTTTTTAGAGTAGAACTTGTAGTTGAATATAGTTGATTATTTATAATATGTTCATATTACACGCTTTATTTCTAATGATTCTTAATGATTCAATTTTAGACCAACATTGTTTATATGTAAAACAGACAAACCCAAATTTTCATCAAAAGTATGATTATTTTCTAATAAATGATTGGAAAATTCTGAAAAACCACTACTAATGTTAAAATTTTGTGTTAAAACCTGTTTTCCCAATGTATAAAGCAGTACACTCTTATAAACACCGGAATTATTAAATTTATCATCTTTGTCATTGGGATTCTCCTATATTATTATTTGTATAAAATGCCGATCTAATATTTTGTGGCAGGTGTTGATATTTGATTCGAAAATTTATTTATGAATAAAATCCTAAGTCAATAATCACTATTATTATTAATCTGTGACCTATATAAGAATTGACTAGTAATATATTCTTTAAATTTATTCGTGTATATTGATTTTGTATTGTATTCGTTATTTTTTAAATGGTATTTAAAATTCAATATTGAAATTAGATAGTGGAATAGGAATGTTGACTAGACGATGTATCAAATGTATAAAAAATGAACATTAAAATCAAAGTTGAATATTCAAATATTAAAAATATATATATATTATGACGTTATAAATGGGTCGCGTGCACAATTGCCCTGTCACTTATTATTATCAAGTACCTTGACATTTCACAAATAGTTACCCTCAGGTTGGTATCACATTCGGTGTCTGAGCTTATAAAAACGGTTGAAATCTATGGTTTGTTTTCAAACTGTCGCCAGACCTGTCAGACTGAAATGTAGCCTTATGTGATTCACTCTACCTAGAGGGTAAGCATTTTTTTTATTGTTGCAATCACTAGTGCATAATTTAATGTTAACTTGTTAATCTAATCGCATGGTAAGACGTTTCCTTCTGGGCTTTGCCTCTGATTTATGTCACTGGTGCACCTCTGCTTTTTACTTCAATTACAACACGAGGATTTGTAGTCCGAATTTGTTTTATTTCTTGTAATCTTATATTTTTTCTTGATTAGATGTCTTACTTTTACTAAAAATTAACATCTTTTATTTATCTCCTCCAGGTATTATTATAAATTTTTCCCAATTTAGGGTGAAGGCAGAATGTGTCAAAAATGAGGTGGGTATGTGTTGTGTGCTCAAGGTAAAAGAACCCACGGATTTCATGTTCTACACTGTCTAGCCGGTGAAAATGAAGGACGTAGGTCTTCTACCCCACAATATTCAGCGGAATGTCAAAACTATACAATTTTTCTCGCGACTAATATTTATTCAACCTCATCGGGACGTAAGTAGATGAAAAGATAAGATAATTCATTTTCACTACTAAATTATCATAACGTGTCTCACTTTATTTATAAAAGAGGAAATCGATTATTTGATAAATTAAAACTATTAAAATTTATTATTATCGAGAATTACGCGTTATTGGGGCGACATTGTTTAGATTCGATATTTTGCATTACAATGGAACCTCCATATTCGTCAACCCCTAAATTCGACTGATTCGATATTCGTCCCTTTTTGATAACAAAAAAATGATTGTATATTCATATTTTCTATATCCGTCACTTCTAGGCTCCACACTTACAGCTGACATTAAAGAAATGCTGTTTAACCAAAGTGACACCCAAATGTTCGCACAGTCAACCAAAACATAAATGCATTCAATGATGGTGTGATAAGACTACTTCAAAAAAGTTTTAAAAAACAGACAACATTAGACAAGTTATTTGTTAAATCGGGTGCAGTATCAGTAGATAACCGGTAAAACGAAAAGTTTACAGTTACATGATGTTTTAATTGATGATGACTCTTCTTCTTAACAACAGTAACTTTCCTCCTCTTCCGTTCCTTCCATCATGTCTCTCCAGAACAATAAAGGTTAAGTTTTGATAAAAGATGTATGCTATTACATACAAATTTATTAGTTATAGCTATATAAACTAAAGTGTAATGACTGTCTGACTGTCCGGCATTTTATATACGGCACTGAGTTTTAAATACTAGAATAAAAGAGCACTTAAGGTACCTTGCCTTAATAACAATAACTTCTCATAATTAGCCAACCACTTTTTAAAGACAGGCCACAATTTTATAAAAGAAAACGGAATTGAAATTTTACACATTAATAATGAAGCATTGGATGACTAAGAAATTTTATAAATTAAAAAAATCACTCAACACTAAGTCCAATATAATTAATAACCGATTAAACCTTACAAACAACCCGCTATTTAATATATTCCCTATTTCACCCTACACCTCCGCCTACACCCCGTAATATGTGTCGTTTAAATTCTATGGAATAAATAGTTCAGTTGTATGTCAGTCCTGATGAAAATACTTTAGTATCGAAACCGGTTGACGTATAAATAACTCACAATGGTCTAAACAAAGTTAAATATAGATACAATTTTAAAATTGTATTAATTTATGTAGCATTTTCAGAGACTGAGAACGCATTAATTGAATTACAGTTATTTATGGGAAAAACTGTTTCTATATTTGTCAGGCTCTCAAAAACGAATTAATGGCAAATATAGAGGTTCCATTATCGGACACATCGCCCGCAGAGAGGACGAGTGACTGAAAACAAGGAATTAACGGGTCACAACCCGGAGTTCACGATGCTGAGAGAGGGAACCGACCGGAGAAGAAGAATAAAACTTAAATTCATTGTTTTAAAACGTTCGTGTGCGTTAAACTAATTTTTCATACAACGTATCCCACGTTTTTTTACGCGTATCACAGTTTTAGATACACTGCCGTAGACGTCAAGAGACCGAGTCAACATTGTGTTAAAATTTATACATATATGGATACCGTATACCATGTGCCAATATCGTACGATGTGTACATTGTATACGCGTCTCCGAGCCGTACAATTTCTTCACAAGGATTGGTAATAAGTAATAAGAGAATGTCACATTAAGAAAAATTGGCACACAGGTTGGATACGAAAGTAGAAATTAATAATGAATGATTTAACATACATAAATACGCACAATTTACAATAAAATTGGTAAGATGCCACGTGATCATGTGAAGGATGCTTTCGGTCAGTATTGTCCCGTCCCAACCGTGGGATTATTGAAATAGTTTTGATTTTGAAGACGAACCTTTTTAATACAAATGAAATGTATTAATTAGAAAAATCAATTTATCGAAAAAATCAGTATCACTTCCTATCTGGGGAAATGCATTAACCGATTATGCTACACCAACACAGCGAGTTGACGACAAATTTTCAAACTTATGTGTTGTACTTTCAAATTAATACATCTGTCGTTCCATTATTTGAAAGCCATCTTCTTTATATTTACGGAATCACAAACACCTTTTAGTAATCCTATAGAAGACGCCAGAAATAATTAATAATTCATTTTTATTAAATTTTGGAAACATTAATATAACTTATATATTTTTAAGAAGAACAAATTCTTATTGCGAAGTTGCAATTTTACAGAACATATTACAATTAGAAAGATATACATATAAAATCAATTTATCGAAAAATTATTGTTGTTGCAACCAGTAACAAAAAAAAAAAAACCTTTTTGCTATTCACCAATGCGGGTAATGGTTCAGACCATTAAAGCCAGCATCCTAGACTATTTAATAAAATTATTACACGACTCCTCCACGACTCTGTTTCCACCCTTGTATCTACCAATTTGCTTCGGATGCTTTTCCCGGGAGATAGAAACTGGAGCGTGCGATGCGTTATCGTTTCGAGTTATAAAAGATTATTTAGAAAAATCAAACACCGTTCTACTTCTTTCATCGAACTGAATTACTTAAATCAGGCAAAAAAGTCAGCAAATACAAAATTTAATTATTATTTTTACAATCATAATATAATTTGAGATTCAAAACGAAAAAAATGCATTTTAGCTTGGAACGTATGTGATCGGCAATAGTTCGTTTTGAAAAAAATAAAAATACATTAATAATCACAAGTGTAAAAATTCACGAATTATAATTTTCGTTTTTTAGGTTTCAATTCTGTTATAACATATTCCGATCAATTTGTTTACGCTGACGCGTCGGTCGGATAATACAGATAGAGTTCGCAAAATTATCGTACATAACAATTTTGCACTGTAAGTATGTAGCGTCACACGAATACTAGTAGAATAATCTTATGAATAAATCTCAGGTCAGTAGAGATATGATTTCGAAAGTTAAAACCAGTGTCGTAACTAAAATATTGAGCCCAAGTACAAAATGGAAGGGGAACCCTAAATATGTATCATATGTAAGATTATCACTATCCACTGCTGAATACAGCCTTTCTTATTCATGTTGTCGCTCCATCGAGCTTATGAACGACCGACATTTCTTCCATTCAGGGACTTTCCTTTCCTACCGTCCATTATCTTTACAAAAATGTATCTAGCTCTTTTCAACGCTTTTTGGGCAACTTTCAATTATTTCGTGTAAAGTATTATTACACAAATTGAAGTCTATTAGAGGACCAACGTCTAGGATCCGCATCTAAGTACTGGGAGCGCGCGCACATCTTGTATCGGTTGGTTTAGGAATAATAATACTTTAGAATATTTTAACTACACGGTTTGTCCATTAAATAGTAAGAACTAAATTAGTATTGTTGAATGAAAACAACTGAAGAAAAATTCTCGCTTCGTCAACATCATTCAATAACATTTAAATTACATACGGACTATATACTGTTTAACCCACTATTTCGTCAAGGTTCCGACACAAAGTATAGACGCGAAGTCTCCAGATTAGTATAATGTTGTAAACTGTACCATACACGTATAACTGTATTGGTTCAAGGTCCCCAATCGACAGGTCGGCGGCGAGGCCTAGTGGGGAAGGGAAGGGGGAGAAGGGACAGTGCATTATTTTCGTTTAGTAATTAATATATTTATACACCAAATAAATATATGTTACAAACATCATTCAATAACATTTTACCGCGTCTGTCGGTCCATTATTATCCCAACGTTTCGGGTAAATCACATTACCCATCTTCAGGGGGTGCCTTATCGGTGAAGTGTCGCTCTAAAATGATCAGAGACACGTTCTTTTTGGGCGGAAGTTCTGGCGTTCAGAATTGGCGTCTCTTCTAGGTTAGAGCGCGTTTTTTGTAAATAATTTCTCTACAGAAAAGGAACCGCGGGTTTCCCCAAGTAAGCAATCTACAAAAAACGCGATTTTTGGGCTATTATCGAACGAGGGCCCCCGATGCATCGCATTGATTGCATTGCCGTAATTACGCCACTGGCTAAAACGATAATATTTCTTCGACATGTTGCGTCATTTGTGGGCGCTTGCTTTAAACACACTCCGAAATGTCGACGTCAACGTAACGTTAAATGTTTAAAAAAAAAAAACATTATTTATGTAATTGCTTGACAACACCGAAAGTGAATGCAGTCAACGGGAAGATGTGATGACGAAGTGTGTTGTGCCCAAAAACCGTCGTTTCCTTCATCGCGACCTCTTTTGTTTGTTTCGTCAGCCTGTGCGGCAGCTGGAACGGACACAGATTTGTATGGAAAATAATTCAGACGCTCGATGACCTTGGCGCCATTTCTTCATTCTCAGCAGAGTCGACTGTTGAACGTATTATATATCCCTCCCGGAAGGCAATGACATTTAATGTCGTTTTTTAAATTTATTTAATGTAGGTTTTTTTAAATGCCGTAAGCGAGTTAAATTGCCGTACTTCGCATGCACTTTACGACCTTGCAACAACATGATTGGAACAACGCGGTATCGTTTTTTGGTAAAAATGAACTCTTTCATGTCAAAATACTAACAATAATTTCATTAAAACTGTTAAAAGCACATACAATTATGTAATTGTAATACGTAGCTATAGGAGAGTGTTGGTGGGATGTCAAATTATTATTCAAGCATATGTTGAACATGTACAAGACGTCTGATGACCATATTGTACAGATTTTGTACGTTTTGCATAATTTTTTAAATTATTATCGATTTAGATTCATTCATTTTAATTAAAGTTTTTAATGTCTCTGCGTATTTTTGTCTTACTGCAAATATATACACTGTTATGTAGTTGAACATATATTTTTTAATACAATGGTACCTCGGTATACGTCCGCTTTGGAATAAGTCCAACTTGATATATGTCCTGTTTGAACATGATAACTTTGTTAGGTATAAGACCATTGTTTGGAATACCTTGATCAAATGGTGCACGCTTTACGTTCGCGTTGACTAAGAAACATACATTATCTTCAGGCTCGGAGGAGGAGATAGAGGAAGCCCCTACTTCATTAATCAAGGACATCTTTGCCAAATGCATGGATGTCAAAAACTTTGCAGAGAAGTACCACCCCAACAAAGTCCAAACAAACCGTAATAGCATTGTCTGGAATGACCATACAATATCATATTTCCCAAACATCCTGAGGAGAAGGCAGTAGCGAAGTTCTTTGGACAGATTTAAAGTACATAAACGTCTAGCCTGATGATCCTCTACCGGGTCCAAGTAGGGAAAAGAAACAGGAAAGAAAAAAGTAAATTTTGTTAAATTTTTATTTATTTCATCTAATTACTTTTGTATTTATGTATTTTAGTATTAAGCAGTGTTCAAATTATTTTATACAACCCCATCAATGTATAATAATAGGATTTTTTTTCATGAGAACGGATTAATCATCTCCCTTTATTTCTGATTAGAACAATTCGTTTGGTATACGGCCAAGGATCTGGAACGGATTAAGGACGTATATCGAGGTACCACTGTATTTTTTTTCCAGCACAAATACTACTTTAAAATATGTGCCATCCTTTGTTTCATATTGTTAGCTAAAATAGCATAAATTCGTTCCATATCTCTGATAAAGATTGCAATTTTAGGTAATAGTTAGTAGTTGACTTAGCATAGTCATTTCAACAACAATGTCACTTTTTGGTTCTTCAGTAATAATTAGGTTCAAAATTATGCCCCCGGGGGCAGGCGATAGGTACGCCACTGATTGAACAGTTTCTCACTATGTTTTAAAAAAACAAATTAATAAATATTTCCTAGCAAAGAACGTTCAAAATGAGATTAAAATATTAAATTAAACAATTAATTTCGGAACAACCTAATATTATAGATTATTATTGCATTAGTTTTTTGTTTGATCGCTTTCACTAACTGGTAAGATGCTAGCTGCCACATGTTAAGTAATATTTCATATTGCATGGGACAATTGTATTGGAAAGTGCAACCCATTTTGCCATAATCATGAGAACATAATTCACTTTTATATCATTATTCAATTGATAATAATACACTACTGTATAATAGTTAAACCAGGAATGTAAATAATCAGAACCTCCATACGACGCAACGTAGAACGGAAAAAAATATTCTGGGAATCATTAGAAGAGACAGAAAAAGAAACACGCGAGACAGAGCGCAAAGTGGGATGAAATATGTCATTATCACTACTGAAATAAATAAATCGCAATGTGTGGGACCATGTTTCAAGTCACAGAGGTAACACAGGTCTACAAAATAGAAGATCACACGTTTTTTTTTGTGAGAAATAGACAGATACATAAGTTAAATGTATTAATTAGAAAGATATATTTTGTAAATTGAGTCAAACTCTGTTTTATTCCACTACATTTTTCATTGTGTTAAATGATATATAACGTTGATTATATATAACGTTAAATGATATATAACTTGATCACATTGATCTATAATATTGATAATGGGAAGATGTTCCCGAAAACGTTATATATCATTTAACACAATGAAAAGTGTAGTGGAATACAAACGGAACAGACTAAAATCATGGAATTCCACAAAGTTACACCAAAATATATAAGATATTATTGTTGCGCTACCGGGATTCAAACCTGAATCTCTTTCCAAACCGGGGAAGGTGCATTATCCATACAGCGACAGTACTTTTGACGACAAATTTTCGAACCTATATCTTTCTAATTAATAAATTTAATTAGTATTTAAAATATCGCTGACCTATGTTCTGAATAATTACAACTTCACAATAAGAATGTGTTCTCTTTAATAAGATAGATAAGTGTTAAAGTTTATATGTGAGAATTTCAGAAAGAATTCAAATTTAAAAAAAAAACTATAGATATCGCGGATTATTTGTTGGTCTTTTGCCAAGAGAATGAAGATTTTCAAAGCTTAAGCTTGGAATCTTTACTGAAATGTATCGCTCGAAACATTTTTCACCCATTTAAACATTCCTCATCATCATATTTAAAAAAAACATGTTTTTTTCTTCAGAATTCTAAATAAAGTAACAACGATCTCATTTCAAAACGTAAATATTTTTTGGTTCACATGATGTTTCGTGATTTTTGTTTATTTATAAATTTTTCACCGTTGCGACTTACCGCAGCCTTATTCCCAGCGCCACTTTGGAGCCATGGATGCAATGAACGCGACCTCTCTATCGACCTTTAGGTACACACGACGCTCGGTCTGCTCGCTGTAACGCACCGCCTCGCTGAAGCTGAACCAGGAATACGTCAACTAGTCTGAACGAGAAATAATGTATTCTTTTGTCTAACATCTCGTCAGTATTGTTGTATTGAAATACGTGTCGTTACAGTTTTGCTTCGTCATCCGTCAGCGCTGAAGATTTCGACATTAACGAATTGTTGTGCCCACTAAGAATTCGGAGCGCTATCCTCAGTGTGCTTGTTGATGTTGAGCTTACGGGGAACGAATAGAAACGTCGTTCGAAGACACTGATGCAGTCGACTATTGGTTAAGTTGTGCCTAGGTATCGCAAATGTACTTTTAACTCAATGCGACGTTGCCGTCTGAGACACAAAATAGCGAATCTTAACATCACATACAGATGGTGAGTTTTGCAGATTTTTCTCACAATAGTAATCATATAACACAAAAGAATAACAAAAACCCGCGTTTCTTCTCATCGATATGTACTAAATAACATTGCGCTTCCCCATCTTTTAGCTATGACTTACTGGATATGTTATGTTATTAGACTAATAGGACGCATTGGACATCTCTAGGTTAAGATTACATAAACGTTTTCATATATATATTCAATTTGAAATGAAGTGTACAATATAGTAAACATACATTAGCGAAATCATACGAATTTTTACCACTGGTAAGCATATTTCTTATCTATGGTCGCAGACAGATTGTAATGTTTACGTTTGTTTAATAATCATTTATGTAAACATGATCTCATTTGTTTCAAGAATGTCTTTAAATGGAATAAGTTAATACGTAAGAACACCGTTTGTACAATTCCAGGGAGGGCAATACAGAATGCACCAGCAGAAAATCACTTATTGTTTTGCTTTATATAAAATATAGATTCTACGGAAGTTCTGGTCATCATGGGCCAGTCGACTATCGCCGTTTGCTTCCCTGCTAGTATAATGTGATTCAATAGGTCTAATCGACGGAATTTTAACGAACACTTTATTTCATATTCCTACTTTAACACAAAGGGTCATCAATACCCGTTGCACAAGTATCCTACGAGCTTTGGTTAATCCTCCCATATACGTTTCTGGCACCCAAATACCAACAATATTTTGCTAAATATTCGTAAATGTGAAAAATTTCTCAATGGATAAACATAAATAGTATCTCAGGAACTGGTCATTGGATGTTGGCTGAAGAGAAACTGATTAAAAATTTATGGAGATGCTCACATGGAAATGGAATTCATTCTTTATTTTATCGATATTTTTATTTTCTGATCATCTTTTTCTATTTACTTTCCTTTTTTGTGTTCTAAACGTAGGCAAACGAGGACATTGAAATTATTATATATTTTTGTAATTTGTACGAAAATTGTTATTGTTTTGATTGATTTCACCGTTGGATGGGCCCTGTCTTCTTTAGCACAGTTTGGTCTAGTTAAGACAGCGAACATCTACGTGTATGTCTTAAATAAATAACGTATAACGTGAAGGGTTCTAGTCTAATATAAAAGTGAACCCATTTGCATAAAAAAGCAAGGCCGAGGTAAAATATCTAAAGTGTTACAAATATATCTTTACATCAAACACGTTTTACTCAAATAAACGCGACACTACTATTTATATCATACGTTGCGTGATCAGTAAACTGATCTCGAGGTCACGGTAATCCGTCAGTCACGAGCCTAAAGTGCATGTGCACTTGCGACACGCGCTTACCGCACCGGGTGGGTGGATCACCGATACTCCCTCGTTCGCAACCGGCCATAAAGCCGGCCACACACGCAACGGTATACCTGACCAGGTAAACATGACAAGTTACACGTAGCGGCCAACCTGTGACAATCTCTCGGCATCGGTAGAGCGCTACCACGACGATGCGGTAGTGCTAGTAGATTTTCTCATCATCCTAAGAAAGAAAGAAAACCGCGACAAAAGTCGTGTATATAATGGTTGTTAAAAAGAAGCCAATGCAGTCACGTCAATTTGATAAAGGAATTAAATGCAGAGCCTCAATATTACTGTCATTTAAGAATTAATGGCTCAGATTTATACAATTCAATAAAATCTGTCACGATTACGTTGCGCTTGCGAGACGCTCACGTTCGCCTGAAGTTAGCACTTACACACAGGTAGAAAATATAATTTTTCAATTGTTGTCGCCTGTATAGGTAGGGATACCTGCCAATTTTGTTACATACACGCTCGCTCCGGTTTGCCTGTGCATGCGACCCGAACAGGTATACCTGTCAGATATAAGGTCGCGTGTGTCGCCGGCATTACGCATACTCCCTGGGCACCGCGTCATGCACACACCGATTGCCCGCGGCAGCGAGGAGCTTCGACAAGTCTGAAGTTGTATTAGATTATGGTTTGCGGTTCGTTCTCAGAGTCACATATCGAGTCACTCGAGTGGATCGAGTAAATATTTAAATAAAATGTTGCGTTTGGAGTCGAGCTCACGCAGATCGGTTCTAACAATGTACGCCGAGTGTTTTGCGAGAATTTCAAGACGGCCGTCATCCGGAACGGCTTAACAGACCGAAAAAAATGCAAATTTTTGCAACATACATAATATTACCATCTAAAAAAAAATTAAGCTGTGTTGCAGCTGCCGATTGTTATGCTCGCGGTTATCGAAACGTCGTTGTATCGTATTTCGTGATAATCAATGCAAATGAAAGAGTTTCGTCATTAAATAAATGAAGTATTCCTTAAAATGGATGGATATAAATAATAAAACAATGTTATAATTCTACACGGGTATTAATATTTTAACAATATTACATTAAAATACTTATTAAATAGAAATATATAATTTTATCGAAAAATATTGTTGTTGCGCCACGGGGATTCGAACCTGGATCGCTTTCCAAACCGGGAAAGGTGCATTATCCAACTATGCTACAGCTGCATTATTTTTGACGACAAATTTTCGAACCTATATGTTACACTTTTTCAAATTAATACATGTATCGTTTCATTATTTGAAAGCCATCTACTATGTTTTCACGGAATCTCAAATACTTTCGAGTAAACCGATAGCAGACGCCAGAATTAACAATCGATTTTTATTAAATTTTTGGACACATTGATACAACTTATATATTATTAGAACACATTCTTATTGTGAAGTTGTAATTATTCAGAACATAGGTCTGTGATATTTTAAATACTAATTAAATGTATTAATTAGAAACATATACATATAAAATTGATTTTATATGTATATGTTTTGAATAATTTCAACCTCAATAAGAATGTGTTCTCCTAATAATATTACATTTTCAAACTCATCTCCTCTCCTCTCAATATTCCCATTACAACCACCCCTCCACCTTTCACCAGTAACTCCGCCCCTTCCCCCTCCACCAGTCAATACCTAATTATTTGTATGTCTACCACCTAAGCCTCGCTTCCTATATTTGTGTGTATTCATTTAATACTTCACCTGTCTATGAGAGTTACTGTTACCCTCGAAACTCGAGTAGTGCAAATAAACTCAAGTAGAGTTGTAACATTGTTTTATTTATATCCATCCATTTTGATGAAAGTCTATAAAGTTGACGCCGATTCTATAAATGAGGCATTCCTTCCTCACGTGTCCGCTGAAAATAACTTTTTTTATTTCTTCTTTATTACATATATATTCATTTTAATTTTATTTTTTGCCAAACTGCATAGCAGTTCTTCAACATTAGTCATTTTCTGTCCGCGCCGGATGAATGGCTCCCCAAGTGTCTCCCACCTTTTTTCTGTCCATTGTTATTCGCTGCTACGCATTTCCGAAGAGCATGACGATTTCGTCATTCCAGCGTGTTTTAGGTCAACTTCCGGGTACCACTGGACGATTGTGTTTGTTTAACGATTATTGGCATTTAATTATCTTTGCATATTGTATTGTATCGTCTGTATTTTTTACGAGACTGTTTATTATCCTGTCTCTGCGTGATGTCTAATATAAAATGCTAATTTTCATGTCCCTTTGCGCTAATTTTTTAAACTTGTGTTTATTGAGAGTCCACGCTCCCTACTTAAACGAGTGTGTGAGCACTGGGTGTACGCACTGGTCGAACACCTTTCGTTTCAGACACAGTCATCGGTCTTCCGAATGCACGACTGCCGAACAACTTAAATTTTAGAAAGGTGAAAATTTGTTTGTCCTATTAGGCAATATCTTCGAGTTGTTTAAGTTGAGTTCCATTAACCGATCAACGTCGATTAAGGTCTAATAGTCCCTGCTTTCTGTTCTGAAGATCACAAAATTCTCTACAAAGCGACACGTAGATGGCTCTTTATACGGCGAATCAAGTCTTGCACAAACAACCCGACCGCGGTGAAAAAAACAACTATGATACGGTTCATTTTTCACGAATAGTAAATCACCGTCCGTGACTGATCCGATGTTGAACGCTCAGTCAAAAATAGGCGTGAACGACACCGCATCAGACGCGTTGGAGATGAACTAGAGTCAGTCTTGACACCAGATCTGCTGAAATCACTTTTAATAACTATTGACATAAATTGTATATACATTCGTGCATGCTCATATATATATGAGTATATAAATATGTATAAGTATATTACACTTTTTTACGCAACAAGCAAATTATATATTTTTATTGCAGCCCGTAGTGACTTTCCAATTTGACTGCACCAGTGCGGTGCCTTTGGAAACACTCCCTTACTTTGTACACTCGAGTTGCAGTGAAGTTGTAGTGAAACTCGGTACGATACGTGTAACAGCACTCCGTTATTACAATAATATATGTACAATAATATAACTCGGATATTGTTTATTTGCATTGCGAAGGAACGATGGGAAGAGACCCGTTTCCCCAGTGACGGCCTCTTATATCCCATGACCCCCACTACTCATCTGAAAAACACATACACATATAAAAACGAGAGTTCTCACGCCGCTGTTTTCCATTTCCTCCCCATTCTCTCCTCTTTCAACAATGTTAAAAAAAAACCACTTTTTTGTTTATCTTTTTATTAGTACGTATTATTTTTTAGTTTACTAATTTGTATGATATCTTCACTTTATCCAGCTAAGAAGAAACTTCACTGGTCTTATTTTCATATGATGTATTATGTCACGAGTTATTTAAGATACTCGTTACGTTTAAAAAAAATACTGGTTCGTGGCGTATTATGTGATGTTGATCAATGTTGCAATGGCGAAATTTCGAATTCGTGACTTTATTTTTATGTTTATTCTTTTTAATTTGACTCCACTTCTGGTTCAGGTATTGAGCTGTTCAAATTGTTCTAGAATTGATGCTCGTTTATACAAAGCGTTTTTCGTTTGCTCGTATTATTTTTTCATCTCTCCGTTTGTAAACGGACCGTTGTTACCGACTGAACAGTTCACACCGCTTTTTGTGTCCCCGCCTTATCTCAATCGAGCAGACTACCGCTGTGTGGCAATTGACGTAACTCCTTCCGAAGTGGGTCGTTTCTGCCGTAAACGTCGGCCCGTCGTCGCTGACGGGCGAGCGAGCCAGGCACTAGGCAACCTTAATAATAATTATCCTCGCCAGATTCAATCTCGCCGCCGCCCGAGGGCACACCGAACCGCCCGTTCGCCAAACGCTCGAGCCGGAATTGGTCAATCGATTTCGAGTCGCGCACATTTGCGCTGTAAATTATGTCAGCCGATATTCATTTTGATACGTGCGCTCGCTACAGCTGTACGAGCTGTGTCCGTTTACATAAATGTATAATTACAGATGGTATTGTTAATAGCAATTATAAAATCAATAATCGATAAGTATCGATCGTAAATTTGAATTGATTGCGCCGCTACTGTGACCTGACGAAAGATATTCAAAAGCCGGCTCCGCGGAATAATCTACAGACAGACAATATTGTGAATTATTTGTCAATTAGGAAGTAACCGAGGCGGTTGAATATTTATTACAGTCAAAGTACAAAGGTGATGGTTGACAAACAGCCGCTGTCACGCCGCGGTGGACAAGAAGAGCACGTCCTCGCGGTAATTTCTTGTGACAGTGTAAATATTATGAGGATATCCAGATTGTAATACGCTGACGCTAAAGAGCCAAATAAAAAAAAAACGACAAATCTTAGGTCGATGGTCGCGCAAATTCTATAAATGGAAACATGTACTTTAATAAAAAGAGGAAGAAGCGTGGGAAGCGAAGGGATGATGAAATAATGTAAATCTAAGGTTAGCTGATTTTAAGTACATTTCGATACAACTACTATATTTATCTATTTAACATGGAATTGAATGGATAACTGCCGGACATCTTTATCGGATGTCGGTAAAACTTTTCATAAAAAAATGATCTGATAGATGTGTTCGGCTATGTTCGTTAACCAGCTTGATCCGCCGAAAAAAAGTAATAAACGCATTTCCACACAGACGTCTACGTGATTCTTTCAGCCAATGCCGAAAAGGATTTAGGATTTACTTGCGAGCCAAGCGGTGAGTAATTTAAATGAATGCTGATTGGTGTCATATTGGAATAGGCGACACTCTTTTTTCAAACAGCGTTTCTGCGCAGGTAATATCAGCCGCATTCTTACGATGGCACGGTTGCTTTTCAGCATTAATAAAATATCAAACTGGCGGCGAATGCGAAGGACCGATATGGGAGTGTTCGCTCATAGAACGGTCCTGGGTAAAGCAAGTGGTGTATTGCTTCTCACCGTCCCCTCAAAGACTTTAGAAATCCAAAACAGCGCAAAACTGAGATGTCTAGAAGGAACCGAGACTTACCAGGGTTAGAGCCGGTATGAAGAATGGTCAACACAGATAGTTCGGCTAAATGGATCCAACTGTAATATGACTCGTGTAAGGGTAATCAAACAGATACGCGGTCAGGGTCTCAAAATAATCTATAAATTTCTCCAAAACAAACCACACGTAAATAAAATGTCAATGCAATTAAAATTATTCCATCTTTGTAAGTTAACTGTCAAAACGAACAAAAATGACATATAAGAATCGTGGATACACAATTTCTACGGTAAGATTTTTCCCTTACCATTAGACAGAAGAAAAGATTACAGATGTTAATATACGATTTCGCTAAAATATTATTTTTTTTACTAAGGAAACAGCCATTTCAAATTTCAAAAAATCGTGAACAGAAACATATCCATTAATAATAGAAAACAACTTGAATATTTTAATGTTGTTGTTTTAAGATGTACGCAATATGTCTAGGCGGGGGAGGGGGGTAGAGTGACAATATTTTTCTCAATGTTCTAGAATGCAAATGAGCAAAATTTGGAACGGGTGACATTCAATATAAAACACATTTGTATCGGTGGAGGAAGACAGATACACATTGAATCGTTTTATTAATCATATGAATATTCTGAATGAAATCATTTTTTTATTATGTATTAATATTTAAAATAAATCAGATGAATCATTTAGTAAGATAACAATAATACAGAAAAAATCTATCGAAAACAGACGTCTAAAGGAACACATATAAAGTTGAATGGTTAAAATTGTGTAATTGGTAACTCATTCTCCCGGCAAGAGAAAGTTCCGGATTCGAGTCTCGGTGGTATTTTTTTTTTTTGGGTATCCTTTCTAAGTGATTAATTGAATGTTTTATTTTAAAGAAATATCATTCCATAAATACTTTGTATGGGTAGTAAACTTGATGAAAAGCGGCTCAAATTGTGTATAAAACTAATGTGGCAAAGAAACGCGTGGGCGTCGCCATTCTCTCGCGTTTGTCTCATTCGAACCCATTCAGTGATGCATAAAAGTGTATCCATTATAATGACGTGTGGTACAACAGGTTGTCCAGGCGGTGGCCTTAAAAAAATAATCACATGTCTGCATTGCACACGGGCAACGGCGGTATGATATAATACGAAGAGCCGGAAGAGCGGTAATGTAACTCCAGCCTAAGTAGCGGTCAACGATTCTTTTCTCTGGCCAGGGTCCCACCAGTTTCGTGTTAGGACAGGTCATGCTCGGAAGAGTCGCATCGCCAGTGTCAGTAACAATTCCAGCATATTTTGATCGCTGTTTTATAAGCGTGTGCAGTCAGTAAGTAGCTTTAAATAAGGTTACGTAACTATTTATTTTGGTTATTTTGTAAATGGACTTGAAACACTTTGTTTTATTATTGCACTATATTTTATTTAAATAAATAATATCATATTTCGATACCTATGGTATCTTCTTCAGGAAACAATGTTTATTGGATTTAAAAATGCAAGCATAGATAAAAACAAAACTGTAAAGTGGTGGGTAACTAAGCGGGAACTAAAATGAAAACAAATTTAAAAGGTGACTGTTTGCAAAGAGGATTTGGTTATTTATAATATTTAGCTTATTATTAACACTTTTTCTTATTTCTAAAATTTCAAATTTATCTAACTGTAAACCCCTAGTATTTGGTATGTATAATTTCTAAACCCTTGTTAATGTCAAAAAAATGATTTGTTTCCAAAAGGTGATTGGAGAATTCAGAATAGTTGTTGCTATTTAGGCATCTCAAGTGCTCCTTAATTCTATTATTAAAATTTATGTAAGTTTTACCTATATAAAAATAATTGCAATCATTGCAAATTAATTTAATTTGTTATTGGTGTAAAAAGCTGGTTGTCTAGAATTTGGGTTATTTTTTATATACTGTATTATATTTAACGTTAGAACGTTTTCGGGAACATTTTTCCATTATCAATAATACAATTGAATTGTAAAGTTAAATATAATAAAATATAGTGGAATAAAACAGTTATATATTTTGGTAAATAAAGTAAATAAATAAAATCTTAATACTATGATAATAATGTAATGTACCAGGAATATCACGGAATATATTTAGATTTATTTCGCAGAAATTTTATTTAAGTACAGCTTATTTCGAAGTATTGACTGCTCGCCCCTGCTATTTTACATAACACCGTACGTCTCGTGAATTTGTCCGTCCACCTTTCAAAAAGGCGTAACTCGTTTTTCGTTAAAATTGAGTTACGACTGGGGTCACATTTCCCAAACACATGCCCATAATCCATTCAAACAGGCATATCTGAATTTTATTCCCATTAAGTAATATTAAATAAAAACATTTAGCGTAACCACTCTTATTACGATGTGTCATTCTTGTAAATAACAGCTATTATTATTATTATTATTACTTATGTACTATAATTATTATTACTTATGTAATATTTATGAACCTATTTATGATTTATGAACATCACGCTATTTTTAACCTTTACCATACCGTGATATAAAATACTCGTACGCAGCCATGCTGTCAACTCGTGTTACCGTAAGAAATTAGAGTTCTATTAGCCTTTAAAATGTTAAAAAATGGTTAATGCAATAAATTTACTTTAAATATTGACCATTAAATATTTTTAAAATATGTAATATTATAATTCGGAGCATTCATCAAGTTCTGTATATGAGGTTGCATTATATAATACAATCTTCCTTTTTATCTATCTTCATTTAATTAATGTGAAAGAGACACCATTATATTCGTATGTTTGTTATTGTTTTCACTGTGAAATTAATGTGTGATTTCTTTCTGTCTTGTCACAAATGGTATTTTTGTCAACGTATTAATTTAACAACGGAACGAATTAAAAATAATTATTTTTGTAAGATTCGCCTTACATAATTGATTTTTCACTAGTCATTTCTAAGCGTAAATATTTTCCTTCAAATGAACTAAAATATGAAGTGGATGTTGCGTATATTTACCAAAATATTACGAATTTAATTAGAGCGGTAGACCTGTGTTACTGCATGGTTTTGGAAGGGTTAAATCAAAAAATATCGATCGAATCGGTAAGATTTTTTTTTATCATTTTTATAATAATTCCGCATAGTTTGTTCAAATATCGTCTGCTGTAAAAATAACAAATTCGAGATACGCATCTTTGAAAGATGGACGACGAATGATGACATGATGACGTGATCTGTCTTTTCTTAGAAGATCCTTTAGTGAAGTATTTATTGTATTTTTTAACGTATGCAGAATATGTTTATTCAGCCGGTACCCTAGTAAAAATTAGAAATAATGGGAAGATTTCGTGACGTTTTTGTATACCTTCACTTTTTTTCACCTTATCTATATCAACACAAAAAAATTGGAGGCACTGAGTATCAATACCGGTACCTCTCACATTCTAAGCGAGTAGTCAAACAGAAAAAAAAATCATCATATATTCTTATACGACAATTTGGCATTGCAGCTAACTGAGCTAATTAACTACGATGGTAGAGCGCTAGATTTGCAGGTTTTTGAAAAAAAAAACGTGAAAATAAAACAAGTGGGTGAAAAATGTTACGAATTTTTATAACGCTCTATTTCAAACGCAGTTTTAACATATGTTAATAGTGGATCCGCTGAAAAAACTATAAGATAAAATATAATATAATATAAAAAGATAATCGTGCCTGAGATAATCGTTTATTGCAAAAATTTCAGAACAAGCGTTGCGCAATAATATGACATAAGATAATCAACATTTTATTATCAAAGCGATATTTTTTGTTTGATCAAATGGCCACTTATTTATAAATAACTGGATATCATCAGGTCGATTTCCGGTTATATCCGGTCAAATTAAATATGATATTTCTCTCTATCTCCCAATCGCTTATATCTAACCATAGTGGTCCTCAACTTGATCCTTTCATTTGTTAGTGATGGACCTCTGACTCGATACCCTTCCACGGTCTTACTGATCACATTCTTCTTAATTTCTTCTTGCAATTCGAACAACGTATGCAAGTTTTCATTTTCTGCACATTGAAGATAGTTTATCTTTAATGTACGAGGAGAGGATAATAAGATAAGATAAGCGAGTGTCGATGGCACCAGTCGGTAATAGAGAATATTTTTTAATGTTTGACGCAAACTTTACATTGCGGTTATTCATTGAAACATTAAATTATATATTACTTTATTTTTAAGGAGAACAAATTTTTAATTAATACATTTAATTTATAATAAATAATTCAATAGTAATAGAGAATTCCACGACAGCTGCACACAATGCAGGTGCAAAGACAATTGTACACAGCGACAAGTGCACTCATAGAAAATTGCACGAAGTCAACTTATTATTCTGCAGCCGTGAGTTTGTATGAAATGACCTAACCTAACTTAATGTAACTTAACATAACCAACATTAAAATAACTTATATTAATCTACCTAATCTTTTATTATTTTACGCGCATTTGCCGTGTGGCAGTTGTCACGTGTGCGGTTATCTGGTCACTGGAATAGAGCACATCCGCGAAGAACCTGCCATTACCAGATAAAGAAGAAACTGGAAGATGCTCCTATTAGAAGCCTCAATATCGGATGAACATGCGCGCGAAAATTGAAGATGTATGGATGTGGGCAAGGCGAGAATTGAGTGTGTTACGATGGAAAAGGGTGGCACCATATTGGCGTGAAAATATTCGGTCAATTAGTATTTTTAATTTGTCACTAAACAACACGTTGATTTTTACGTCACTACTGTAGTTTCGAGAGGTGCTGTCCCTGTCATTAATTAATAAGAAAGAAAAAATTATAGCGTGTGTATTGTAATGTTTAGTCTAAGTGAAAAATTGAAATAATCATTTTGCATTATAAAGTAAGTGCTGTGTCAATTAATAAAAAATTATCTTCTTTCTTAAATGTAACCAATACAAATATGGTCATCAACAACATGCATGAATCACAAATGCCAACCACGCCAACATACTTCAGTAGGTACAGATTGTACATTATGTCAATAGTATCATCAAATGTTACGGTAAACGTCAGATTTGTTTTTACTCTGTACATTATTGCCCAACAAGGCAAGCCTGTTTTAGGGCAAGTTGCCATATACATGCATACTCAACAATACCACATTCTCTCACAACCAACATGCCATATTCTAACACACATTCTCGCATACCTATACACAAGTTCATTCATAAATCACACAATGCAGTTACATAAGTTATTTCATAATACACAATAGTTTACTTTTAGTATCTGCTCTATCCAATGTTGTGATATTGATATACAAAATTAAAATTCGATTATTGCCATCATACATGAATAAAAATATGAAATGTAATTTTAGACTTCCACAAACAAATATGGCAGGAACGCAAAATTGTTTATACTATTAAAGGTTTCAAATTGTTCAATGAACTGCCAGCAAATGTGAAGGAAGCAACTAGTCTTGCTACTTTTCGTAGGTTAAGCCCAGAATATGCAACATCTAAGTTTCATGTCTTTATTTTTTTCTGTATTAATAATCTCTTTAATACTAAGTGACATAAAATGTAATATTTTTTTTCTTCTGTTTTAAAAAATGTTGTATACTAGATGTAAGATCTTTTCTTTACTAAATAATAAATATATATATACATACATATAATTTGAACAGCTGATTTAAACATTTCTAAAAGCTCTAATATTACCTAAAGTTTTGATATTATTTTCTATTTGATTATATATTCTGGGAGTTTGAAATGTGAATAATTTTTGACCAAAAGCAGTTTTCCGTCATGACGAATTTAAGATTATTTGCTTTTGTGGGATAAGATCTTTCAGTTTTCATAAACGGAGGGTTTATTTTCTAATGAAAGCTAGATATTCTGCAAAAATTCGAAACCCGAAATTTCCTAAAAAGTGGCTCAGAAGGATGTGCAAAATCGCAGCGGTGTATTACTCTAAGTATAACCTTTTGAGCAATGTTTACTTGATACATGTGTACTCCCAGTGGGGTGCAGTAGGTATAGATTTAGGTTATGCTGTTACCAATGATATTACACAATCATATATAATATATGTACTACTTGTCGCTAAAAATAATGTCGCTGTAGCTTAGTTGGATAAAGCACCTCCCCCGGTTAGGGAAGAGATCCAGGTTCGAATCCCGGTGGCGCAACAACAATATTTTTCGATAAAATTGATTTTATATGTATATCTTTATAATTAATATATTTAATTCATATTTAAAAAGTCTCTATTGGTACATAGATGGCGCTAATTGTAAAATAATATTTCCGTTTATGTTAATCTAATTATTTAATTTATATTTGTTTTAATTTATATTTTACAGAATTTTTAGTAATGTACAGTTTTTTTGCTTGTATGCACTGCACGCCCCTGTGTACGTCTGATGTACTCCCCCATTTTCAATACCATAGTTCAATATGGATCGACACAAAGCATAGTACGAGGGCAAGTCAAAAATTATCTACATTTTTCGTTCTACAATTTATTTACATAGACTTTACGGAAGTCAAGCTCGTCGTGGATGATTTGACGGGTGACGGGTGATTGATGTTCAAAGAATATGTTAGCTCGCCTATGGTAACTCGCCTATTCGCTAGAACCATCTCTCGAGCTTACTGAATCTTGTCGTCCGTGGTGGAGGTTGATGGGCGCTCTGCTCCCTCTGCGTGCGTTACACTCGTCCGGCCACTTTTAAACTTCTCGATACACCAAAAAATACTTTTGAGATAAAAATCTACGATAAATGTCAGCCCTTTTATCACCAGAGAAATCGGATCACTGCTCGCTGTTCCTCATTGTTGCAAATAATATTGCTAGTAGAGCGGACATGTCTACACTGTAATAGCCGGAAGGCGAAAGATGCGATCGGGATCAAATTTCGCACACGTCACCGCAGCCGAACCAACTCTAAAGTATGACGAAAGTGTAGATAATTTTAGACATCCCTCATACATAGTTTTCATCTTCATAATAAAATATAATACATAATTACAATCGGTTTTTCCAAATTTCGAGAATTTTCGCTAAACGGGAAATGTATGTAAAATTGAACAGAATCAGACAAAGTTGAACAAAACTCACCAGCATATGTAGACTTGGAGGAGTCCAGCAGCTTGAAGGTGAATGGAATATGCACCTTCATCATCTTGATCTGCGGCGCGCGGTGCGGCTGGGCCGTCCGGTGCAACGGCGCGCGGAACATCATGTCGTCTCCGTGCACGCGCAGCACCATCATGTTCCTGAACACACACGGACGTGGTGAATACAACATTTATTTAGAAAAATAGCAGTATTTTAATCAGGTAATAGAAATACAAAATCAATTATGAGCATCAGGTCTCTGGCCGTTGAAGGTTGAGAGACGTGACGTGAGAAAACTATACATACAAAAAATGGTATTATTACCGTATTTCCTCGATTATAAGATGCATGTTTTATTCCTATTTTGGTGTCTCTGAATTCGGGGTGCGTCTTACAATCGAGGGCGTCTTACAATCGCTGTAAAATTCCGCAGTCGTGATGATGACCACCGAGTCGAAAAGTGATTCAGAAAAATCGGACACCGAATCTGAAGAAATTTCAAACTCTGATGGTACATAAATAATATGCCAACTTTGTCTATTATAATAAAGTTTACATCATTTTTTTATTCTTTATTATTGGTATATAAAAATAAGGGTGTGTCTTATAATCGAGGAAATACGGTATAAGTAATATACAGCATGTTTTAAATTTTACTTTTAAATAGTAGCGCCAAGGGATATAAACATATCGGTTTCTATGAAAAAAAAAATGCAACTGAAATAATTACTTCAATATCATCAAATTCAATGACAAATGCACTTATTTGTTTTTTATTTAACAAATTAATCTTCGGAACAAAGTGGTCAGATAAACTCCTAATTAGTGTATATATTTCGAAGGATGAATTGGGTCCCAATGCAAAATGGAAAAAAGGTCACCCTATAATATGTATTATCCTAATATTTATTGCATGGACAATAGTATTGTGTTCATTTACTGATTGCCAAAATTTTACTTTATCAGCGGTTTTAATTTTTTTTCAAGCGTACGTGTTTTTACATTTATATGCACATTTTCGCTTTGCGGCGATAGTTTAGTTCCTAACGCGACGACACACTCCGATAATACGCGTTATTTTTATTTTTATGCGTTTTTGTAATATACACGAGAAATGATTTTCAAAATGTTATAATTCCTATTATTGCTGTGGTGGATTTAAAACATTACTTGTCCTCCATTTCAGAAAAGTATCTATGCCAAAAGTTTTGTAGGGCGCAAACCTTTTGGATCCCTACGTAATGTGGGCCCCAACGGAATGTCTATTTCTGAATGTCTGTTTCTTCTCTGTACAATCTTACAACTTTTAACCGATCTAAACTGAATTTTACGTAGTTAATCTTAAGGATCCTGCGTAAAACACACGAAAAAATTTCTCAAAAACTTTTATACGTCAAATCCGGTAGAATTCTACTCAAGTGATTCCAAATAATGGCCAATTTTCTTCTTCTTCGTCTTGCTCTCCGAGCATTCGTAATCATAGAACTGCGGGTAATTATTGCGGGTAGCGACATGGATGATTTGTCGCCACCTAATCCGGTTCTGCAGAAATAGGCTCTGCATCGTAGTTTTAACCAGGTCGGTCCATCGTGTTGGTGACCTGCCGCGAGCTTTGGTCCCTCACGCCTGGTAACGTGGCCAAAATATCTGACGATCCGGGAATAATCTACGATTGGATCCAGTTGGTGACATAATCGAATCCAATGCCACTTCATAAGTGCGTGCATTAACGTACTCGATTCAGTAATTGATCAATTACGTATCGATAATTCTGGACTCGGTATTCCCGCTACAACATTTCTGAGCTTTCTCGGAGAGCCACCGTATTACACTGTTTATTAAGGATTAGATCAATTTCCGGTCGGACTGATTGCAACAGCAAAACTACTGAATATTTCCAATATTGGCTAACTACTTAACTTATCGCCGTTTCGCCGCGAGATTTGACAGACAATAAGGAGTGCAATATACGACATCTAGTAGAAAAGTGTCACAAGTCAAAAAACGTTAATTTTACAGCCACTTATAAAGTTTAATTTTTAAGCTTAATTTTTTTTTATTGATAAATAGTGAACCGATACGCTTATAAATGGAATCGACAAGTCTAGCCATTTGTGGAAAGAACATAAATAAAGACCTGACCATTCTTGGCATCAGTAATTGATGAGGTCCGATGAGTCCGGTTCAGAGATCAGTGGAGGTGTATTTTGAGATGATGATTTTTTTTTTCATACTCCATTCATTCGGTTTATCAGCTCGCCAGGGGATTCGCGAATTTCGCACTACGCCAATGATGAGGACAAGGTTTTAAATAATAAACAGTTACATTTCATAAACTTGAATTTGTAATCGGATATAGCAATGTAAATTGATTGAATTAATAACAATATTTAAATTCGCATTTGCAACTAGATACGGTGTCAATCTTGGCCTCTCGCCAGAACGGACGAACAGAACGGTAATAATAATATATTCGACGCGAGTCCTTTTGCAAGGCCGCGGAGGAACCGATACGTCGCGTTGGTTGTCCTGTCACGTTGCACTCGACCGAATAATCTGGCCATCTTATCCTAATTATGCAAGCCGATTTGGTCAAGGTTTCGGACTGTTTTAGGTGGCGATCGATCTCAGCATAATTCAGTACTGTCCGTTTCTTATTCGTACAGTAGTTGTGCAATCGCGCGACCGTGCTGATGCATCACAACAAAACATCCCATAAAACACGATGTGGGGTAGTTCAAGAAGTAATTTATTTGGGCGCGCTGATCAGAAACACCGGTAACAGTGGGCAGAAAATTTGCAAACGCATACAACTAAGATATAAGACATAATACAAATGGACACATTCTAAAGCAACTCAAAATATAATTACATAACTTACAAACCCCAAAAGCACATACAACATATGGCCAAAGGAATTAAAAATACTTTGGACTTAAACTTTTTTAATAAGACGCTAGTAAATTTAAAACAAATATAAATTATCCCGAAAATATAAAATTATAATTTGGATTTGTAATACGGGAAGATCCAAACATATTGATCAATCTTATAATTATTAAGGATAACACATTCTTATTGTGATGTTATAATTATTCAGAACATAGATATGTGATATTTTAAATACTAATTAAATGTATTAATTAGAAAGATATACATATCAAATAAATTTTATCGAAAAATATCCCGGTATATCTTTCCAATTAATACATTTAATTTGTATTTAATCTTTACCATACCATACTAAAAATACCCACGCAGCCACGCTGTCAAATAGTGTTACTGCGAGATATTTGAGTTTTGTAAGCACTTTAAATGAAAAAAAAAAAGTTTTCACAAGCTTAAATGACTTTAAAATAATTAAGAAATGATAAATAAAATAATTTAATACGTTCATTTTATTCTCAAACGTTATTCCTATAACGCATTTATCAAAAGACCCATCTAACATGATCTTCATCTTTATCTTTCTTCATTTAAATTAATGTGTGATCTTTTTCACGTGGTACAAGTGGTATTTTTAATACAGATACCATGCAACGCATTAATTTTGTATAGCATTAAATAAAATAAAAATTATTTTTATTATGATTCGCTTTGCATAATTGGTTTTCCACTAGTCATTTCTAAGCGCAAATGATTTTTTTACGACTAGGTAAAATGTAAGTTTTACATTGTGCATATTTATAAAAATACGATTTATTGGCATACACAATACGAAACATACACCTTACATCAACTTATGTTTCGAGGTAAATGTTAATTCATTCATATATTACTATATATATTATATGGCATATAAAACTTTAATATCCCGATTAGAAATTACTCAAAAAATGATGATAAAAATAATTCTAAAAAAACTGTCTATCAAAGTGCCCAACTGTTGTATAAATGTCTCATATATATATAAATAAATATATATATATAAATAAATAAATAAACTAGCTAATGTTGCTATGAACCCACTTACAAGAATATAAAAAGACAGTGACATAGCAGCAACTAAAAGTATGTCGGTTCACATACGATGCACGAATGCCTTAATCCTGCAACAAATCCAACTACAGTAAGCCTTACCTACAGCAAGAACGAAAGATTCTTCCAATTCTATGGCCGCATTATGCATAGAACATAGTTTTACATACAGGTGGAAAATTAAGGTGCAGTAGTTCCAGGCAGACACTCAGGGATCCATTCATCAAAAAACACTTCAAAAGAGGGACAGTGGACGAAACATAAAATGGATTGGACAGACTAACGAAGGAAGCCCCAGCCCCAGCTGAAGAAGACCTGGAAGAATGCCACAACGAGTCAGCTGTGAGGGCGACCCAGGACCGGGACTTGTAGGGTGCATTACAAGCCGAGTCTCATATGATTGAGGCCAATATATATATGTCAATAACGAGATGAAGTTAGTTATACAAGGTAACATAATCTAGCTTAATTGTTTTTGTAGAACGAATTAGTAACGATTGGCGCTCACCGTTCGTCAGTTTTGTTTGTCTGTTAACAGGGATCCTAGGTATGTAAATTTATTAATTGTTTCAAATTAGTAATTTCCGGCAGTAGATAAGTAATGGCACTTGGCTAATGCACCACTGGCATTTTCTTGATTCGCTAATTTAATCTAACGTAAGATAAGAAATAATCTTGTGTATAAGTTGTAACTTGTTATGTTAATTATTATGTTCTTACCCTAACATTCTAACCAATATTGTTATTCAAACGACAATCATACAGAGGATACATACCTTTACGTCTGCAATACCTACATCTTTATGAATATTTAGAAACAAACCATTTATCTAATGTCAATATCACCATTGTAACCGCGGCAAATTGGTTTAAATCCGAGTACGTTACAATTAACGAAACGTTCAACGTTGAAAACATAATTATTAAGAAACCGCGAACGGTAGATTGAGTAAATTTTCAATGTCTCGAGACTCGCGTATAGGACAATACAAAGTCGAGCGCGGAGCAAGCCGCTATTCTTTACAAGTGCTGAAAAGTTCTCTCTCCAGACCTTTACATTTTTTTTTTACATATTTTTGCACAGTTTATCAGGTACACTATAGTTTATTAGACAACACTTGAACCATTAACCATTTCTGTTAGTAACACTGTTTCGTCTAATTTTACTGACTCTGGAGATCAGGGCTTGTCATCAAGACAGATGTCCTGGCTGAACCTTTTTATTTTTATCGTACAAATCTTTAATGTTTTTTGTGACAACTATAGCAGATTTATAGATATAAATTTAAACGATATCAAACAGTTAAGCTTTAGCCGTGTGCACGCACCCTTAGATTCTTTGCTGGTGATGCAAGGTAGACCCGAGGGTCCCCACCCCTTCGTGGAAGATCGCCAACAGGATGGAGTAGCTCGCTTTGGAAAGCCTCCAAAATTGGCGCATATCAGAAATGATGGCGCCGGATAATTTAAACTGTGATATCTTATGGACCATATGGTGTATATCTTATGGGCCATTATTTATAATGCAAAGAAAGCCGGGAAAAGTGAGAAATATGTATTATTTTATTACTCCGACCGGCCATTACGCATAATGCTACGGGCAATGTAATATTTCAATTAAAAAAACGGTATAAATACAAAGTATTTTATAGTATTATTTATATAATAATATGTTGTTTTTATAACATTCATCCAAACGTAATCTAAACTTGGCTTCCAGAAAGCACATTTTCTTCACGAAATATTTATGTCTGTCGAAATATTTTCAGAAGCAATATTTTTTTTCAATTGGAAAATTCGTTTCTTGAATATAATTAGCGTTAACTTGGCTTTCTTAATGCCAAATTTATAAAGATTATGACACATGGTGGCCAGAACCGTAGTTATATTGCACGGTTAATTATGTACGATGAGAGAACGAGAGAATGTGTTTTTAATCATTTTTAACCCTTCCCAAATCATGCAGTAACACAGGTCTACCGCTCTAATTAAATCTGTAATATTTCGGTAAATATACGCAACATACACTTCATATTTTAGTTAATTTTAAGGAAAATATTTACGCTTAGAAATGTCTAGTGAAAAATCAATTATGTAAGGCGACTCCTACAAAAATAATCATTTTTAATTCATCCCGTTGTAAAATTAATACCTTGACTAAAATACAATTTATGCCAAGACGGAAAGAAATCACACATTAATTTCACAGTGAAAACAATAACAAACATCTAAATATAACGGTGTCTCTTTCTCACTAATTAAATGAAGATAGATAAAAAGGAAGGTTGTATTATACAATGCGACCTCCTATACAGAACTTGATGAATGCTCCGAATTATAATATTGTATATTTTTTTAATATTTAATGCTCAATACTTAAAATAAATTTATGACATTAACCATTTTTTCACATTTTAAAGGCTAATAGAACTCTAATTTCTTACGGTAACACGAGTTGACAGCATGGCTGCATATGGGTATTTTATATCACGGTATGGTAAAGGTTAAAAATAGCGTGATGTTCATAAATCATAAATAGGTTCATAAATATTACATAAGTAATAATTTTAACGAAAAACGAGTTACGCCTTTTTGAAAGGTGGACGGACAGTGTTATGTAAAATAGCAGGGGCGAGCAGTCAATACTTCGAAATAAGCTGTACTTAACTAAAATTTCTGCGAAATAAATCTAAATATATTCCGTAATATTCCTGGTTCACTCTAATTTCTTACGGTAACACGAGTTGACAGCATGGCTGCATATGGGTATTTTATATCACGGTATGGTAAAGGTTAATTGAAGGGCAACCCTTGCCGTAAAACTGCTAGCAGTTTGCCAAAAAATAAAAATTGTTATGTATAAAATAAAGTTGTTATAAAAAAAAATTCACGGAAAGTATGAAGTATGTACAATGCTCGGTTAGAGTGATCAATTAATACATATTACTCAGCCATTTTCTCTGGGCATTATGAATAATGCTCGCGCACTGCGCATGGTCCAGAAAATACTTGTAGGTATATATCAGTGGCGTGCACTTAGGCATAGACTTAGGTCATGCTGCTAATAACGATGCTATACTTTGCTTGTGAAAAACACAATATTTCAGAAGAATTTAATTGTTTATTTATTGTAATAAACACATCTGTGAAGGTTATTTTTTGATCTTGAAAAAAAATATTATCACTATTTTTCTCAGAAATATTAATATTATTACGCTTATTCTAGGGAATATAATTCTTGGAAATTCTTAACACCTTATTTATAACATAATGAACGCATATTTTTATGTGAAATTATTCAATGCAGTTGAAAACATTTTGCAATACATTATTTCAAACGAAGGTGTATATTCAGAACACCGCGCGGTGTGAGTGAGATCACTAGTTTAGAGAGTTTAGTTGGTATAACACATGCTCAGCTTTATTTGATATTTCTAAATTCTGTTAAATTCTTCACTAGAGCCGTCCGGTGCCATGGAGTGCACCTCCCTGGTACATATACGTGTCAATTTTCGAATAGGCTGGTTTGATTGTTAAATTGCAAAATAAATCCGACTGATACGACCCTTGCAAGGAACATCAAAACATGAACATAATACTAATTTGCTATCTCAAGTACACAACGATTAAACAGACATGTGCATAATGGACGACTGAAAAGTGATCAGATTTAATCAATTAAGAATGTATACAAAAGGAAACAATTCCAAATTGTGGCCGTCAGCATTACGTGCCTTCGCGACGAGCCAAAATATTTCACAACCTCGTCGATATTTCAAGGTGCTGCCACGCTACAATGTCACCGATAATGCTAATTATTGTTCGAATTAATCAAAACTGGCTTTTTAATACATCGAATTGTGTGGGTCAATGGCAACAACTTCAGGGCCACGGGCATATTGCACATTGCATAAGCATATAAGTTCGCAACGTTTTTACATTATATATAAATTTTTTTTTTTTTTTTAAATAAATGACATAAATCAATCAATAATATATTCAACTGCATCGTTTTCTATCGACCGCCAACGTTCTGGTAGTTATTCGATTTCACGCCTGAAGAAATCATGAAGCTAATTTTGAAGAGCAGCGTCGTTATTAAAGCAGGTTGTCGGATAAAGAGCGGAGCTGATGGAGTAGAATAAGATCAGAAGATGCGGAATAACCTCCCCACCGAGCCCTTGTGTAGCCGTTTTGTAATGTTAGCGGTGTGCGGACGGGCATTATCATACTGAAAAATCGCTTGATGCCGTCATCAATTGCGGTCTTAAGGCGACAGAGTCATTATTAATAAACCTCAGTGGTGGTTACATTTCTCTGAAGCAGTTCACAGTAATATCAGTGGTAGTTATCAATTCACGCCTCAACTCCTCGGTTAAACACAAACAGAAGGATAATGTAATTTTTTTTAATTCAACTTTCTACAAAATGTAAAATTCACGACATATTCAATAAAACAAGACTTAAGGCATCAAAATGACATTGACATATTGTGTTTAAAATAACCTTTCCAAAGCAGTCTTGCCTTGGAAAACAAAAACGATGCGAACTTACGAGCATGCACAAACCCAATAATTACAACTATTGGCATATGCAGATGACTCATCGGTATCTAAAGAATTTTTTTTTTTGCTTTTTCAGCACTCAGCTTCGGGACCAGATGAGTATCGAGGTCGATATGCAAAAAAACAAATTTATATGATAGCTGTTTATGTCTGAACCGGAGCAGCATATGACCGAAACTCTGTGTATTGAATGTTCCCAAGAGTTTGTGTATCTAGGGTCTATAATCAATTACAAAGTCAAGAGATGAAATAACAAAACCTTGCCGACTACAGTTTTTAGTTCAATTCGTCAAAATAATAGTTGACGTCATCGCTACATATAATTGTAGGCTAAACATTACATGGGTAATTAAGCTAATTAAGTTTAACAATTTTATTAAATTTTAGGGATAAAACGCTATAAGAAATCCTAATAAATAAAATAAAATTTATGAATGTAATTCGCGACAGTTTGGCTTCAATGGCAAGGTTGTACCGAGCTAAATTTCTGGCTTCAATGGTGTCATCGACGTTTCTGTCCGTTCTCTGTGGACATCGGTCCAGAAATAGCGAAACATCATCTCGTCATGAAAAAAATTGTAGTTATCAAAATAATAAAGTTAAAATGAATCATGTCGAACATGATTACGAATGCTTACATAAAAATCTAACAAATTGTAAATTTAACAAAATTGAAAAGGTGGAGCAAAATAAATATTTAGATTTGATAATTGATGAAAAAATTTTCTGGAAACCGCATATTGATAATATATGTAAGAAACTGAGATCCATGTTAAGTGTATTCTATATGGTTACGGTTATACACCTCTCGGGCCACACTGTACTCACTGTACTTTGCGATGGTCGACTCGGTTATCAGTTATGAGGTGAGTAGTTATTTAAAACATATAGTGATAAAATTAAACAGATACAATTAGGATTTTTAAAACTTATAGTAGATAACGGAACAAAGTGTTTGTATAAAGACGATTATTACAAATTATATTACATTTAATATGTTAATTACTTTAATTGAAGGCTAATCCTTGTCGTAAGACAAATATGCAGTTTGGCAAAAAATAAAAATTGTTATGTAATATATAAAGTTGGAATTAAAAAAACATGATAAGAGTATATTATGTTTTTTATTTATACTAGTTTTTCAATACTTTTACTGTGTATTTATTATTTAGTATTTTTATTTTGTACTACACACACGTTATGTTACTGTCACTACTATAGTTTCGAGATGTCCAGTCTCTCTCATCATCAGGTGATAACAGTTATCATTTGATGATGAGAGGGACTGCACCTCACGAAACTATAGTAGTGACAATAACCCAACGCGCGTGTAGAACATAGTTTAGTTGCGAAAATTAAAATAATCGTGTTACACCACAAAGTAACCGCCATGTCAATTAATGATGTTATTAAATAAATAAATAATTAATATGTTTACTTCTACGCCACGATTTTTTTAATATACTTTTACTGTGTTATTATAAATATTTTACTTGACATGCTTGCCATTTCAATATTTGTTTATAAATATATTATTATTGTTCTTATATTGTTAATGGCACTACGTGCCGTACAACATACAATATGAATAAATAAATAAAAATGTAATAAACAATGCGAAATGATTTCTTTAACATTTCCTTTTGCAGAGTCTGCTGACTGTTCGTCCGTGTCATCGTCATCTGCGTGTCGTCAGTATACGTGCATTATTATCAGGGAAACGTGACTTGCGCGAGCAGTCCCTGGTCTCCGGTCCCGGCTGCTGCCGAGTCATGTGCATCAATACCGCACATCTAAAGTGGCCAATTCACCACACTGTCTCATATTACAGCGTCAATTAAATAAAATAAAAAATTAAAATTAACATTTTTTTACAACGGCCATTTTAAAATCCCTTCGCCTTCATTTATTGTAAAAATAACTTTACAAATAGGAAATATTTGATTGGACAGATATCGCATTCGGTGTTTAGACACGCAATTCTTAAAATAATTGAAATACAGTAGAATTTCGATTATCCGCGGTAGTAAAAAACATTTTTTTTTATTAACATTTGAAAAAAATATTAAAAATTCATTCGACTACTTAAATATGCACCAGAAAATAAAACGTGTTCGCGAATTATTATTTGGGCACGCTTAGATTCATTGTTTAATGTTTATGCAAGCCGCCCGCCCGCTCGCATCGTGTCAAATTGTAAATTTAAATTACGGTTGATTTATCATCATTATTATTGATAATAATAATTTATTTTTTAGTTTCCAGAATTTTTTCCCGTTTGCTACTTTAGTATTATACTGTATTCATTAACCTTGTCAATTTTTTTCCCTACCGCCCCGGATAATCGAGAGTCTGCTGTATTTTTAATTAAGACTTAATTCGGAAAAGCAGAAACGACCATCGTTCTAGATTCGCGTTTAATCGCGTCCAACCCCATCCCTCTCCCGCCAGAAAACAATGAAGTCAAAGGTGAAACAGAACACAGTCATGACAGCAGCTATTACTCTTGTGTCATTGCTTCCCGTCACTATCAAATATAATTACAAGTCGATTGAAGAAACAGCAGTTGATCCACTCGCGATATCACGAAGGAAAAATGTTTTCTTTTACGGAGATATTAATAATTGCGGAAACTTACGTCAGAGAAACGTTCACCGTCGCGTTCTATTGTTGAGTAAAATGATAGCTGGGTAAATATGTAACAATATTGAATTAAACCAATTGCAACTTCATGAAAAAAGGATCGGAAAAGGTTGATGTAAAGTGGATTGCTAAAATCTTAAGCCGAGACTAGAAATTCTGTACGGTTAGGTCAAATTTAGATCTAAAAGTCATATACGCAGATTGTTTACACAATATTTATTTATTAATAAAATACGACATCTGTCGCCCTATGGAAATATATTATTTTAATGAGAAGCAATAAGTGTTCAAGGAGAAATATTTATTTAATTATTCCAACCCCGTGAATATTGTGATCAAAGGAGAAGTATCCTCCTTCATTGCATCAAACGGGTGTAAGTGGAATCAGACCAGACCCGATAGTGATCTAACAGATATAATGTGCAATTTTATGGTCCAATACTCTAATTTGTGTGCTGGGGGAAAAATACAGAGAACATTACCAGTATAAAGCTCTCACTTGACCAATATAAGACCATTTTATTAGTTTGTATACGAATAAATCAAAGAGATTATTTAATCTAGAGGTGAATTCAGCTCCCGAACGGAAGCCAGTTGTGGAATACGGCGGGAAAGAGAGTTGAGTTGGAGTTTAATGAACAATGTTTACCAGGACAAGTCACCATTGTGAATAATTTGACTACTATAAAAGCACACTTTATTCATTAGAAGAAATTATTATTAAATATATTAATTATAAAGCTATACATATATAATCAATTTTATCGAAAAATATTGTTGTTGCGCCACCGGGATTCGAACGTGGATCTCTTTCCTAACCGGGGAACGTGCATTATTTAACTATGCTACAGCGACAAATTTTCGAATCTATATGTTACCCTTTTGATATTAATACATTTAATCGTTCCATTATTTGAAAGAGCCATCTACCTTATGTTCTGAATAATTACAACTTCACAATAAGAATGTGTTCTCCTAATAATGATTTATTAGTAATGTACACTTTCACATTATTGATTGTTTTCTCAAAGGGGGATACTATAATATTTCAATAAGTATACTAGAAATAACCATTTAATATGATAAAAAATCTTAAAAATGGATAATAATTCTCCAGGTATGTTCTCCAAAGATGTGTGGAAAATAGCCGGCGAAAAAGACGACAAAATATTCTTATACGATTATTTTTTCCGACTTTTCTTACTTATTTATCAAAACATGAAACTACCCTTCTGAACAAATTATTAGCACGCCGCACAAATGTATCTAAAACTTTCTGTTACCTTTAAATTTGAGAACGGTAGAACATTTTTCTACCATGATCAAATCTATATATCATCACGGTACGACATCAGTATGCTGAGCAGTGAACAAATACTGTCACACGAGTTGAAATAAAATATGTATATGGAAACAATGTATGACTAACTTTTGGGATTTAATAGTTCTAAAAAAGTACATATTCCAGATAAATAAATAACATTCAATTTTATATAAATGCTTTGTGTACACTTGAGCAAAGCTGAATTTTCTGCTAGTAAGAATAAAAACAATAAACAACATTAATTTATTGCCCAAATAAAAAGTATGTGTACATTAAAGAAAAGCAACTATTAAATTTGATATCGATTAACGACATTAAAAACTTTTATGGTCTATAAGAAAACCAATAATAATTTGAAAATTACCATAAAATGGTTTTTCAATACAATTTCAAATTAAAATAATTTTTAATCTCATTTTAGATATTTAAGAATTAGAATTAATTCAATAGTTAATATAAAATAACTTTGTGTATCGATAATAACTTGAGTATTGTTGTTTTAAACTAATTAGTTTCATAACAGTCTTTATCCCCTTTGTCAGGGCAGTACAAAACTAAATCTATACATATAATTTTGTCTTTGGTTTAGTTAAGTACCTCAATAATTCTGTTTTAAAAATCTGCAATATTTAGTAAAAAAAAAATTACCGTCAGTAAATAAATTAGTATTAGTATTAAGAGTCACGGGGGTTGTGAAAAGCAAAACGTTAAGCAAGAGTTAACGGTCCGAACTAGACAATCGTCATCGACAATAGTCATGTTTATTCACAAACATTCCTAGAACAGGGCTGGTGGCTAAATTCAGTTGTTTATTTATAACACTATGGTTGTTTATGCTTTGCAAAGTTCCAAAGATTTGAAATTAATCACTATCAGACACACTCAGCGATACACAAGTAAAAATCTCTTCCCCCCACACAACCCTCTGATATCCCTTTCCTATAGAACCTTTATCTCATCTCATATACATATAGACAAATGGACATCCTAAATGTCTAACCAAAAAGTTCTTGCTTCGAATATTAGTAAAATAATTATTTCATCTATTGTTTATTAACTTTTTCAGGGTTAATTTTATTTGAATTGATAATTTATTCTTCAATTGCATGAACTGTATAACTTTAAATTTCAGCATGCCTCAGAACTGATCTAAGAATGAGAGTACTTATAAAATATGAAATCAATTCATTAATACGATATTAAAGTGAATAAAAAAAATTAAAGTTTTTCTCAAGAGTTCCATTTCAAATTTCTTTATAATAAAATGGCATCCCTCTAATTTTAATAATAAAAGAGTTACAAAGTAATGCATAATAAATAAAAAGTAGTTGATTAAGCACATTTATAAGTGCTACGCTAGATTATGAATGCAGAATCCTGTTGCAACATTATGCAGACTTCCCATATTACTAATGAATTACATTACAGAGCAAAGCACGACATACATGGCGACACACAAAACAACAAACACAACACGTTCTCTTCATTAATCATCTATACAATAATACCCCTTTGAGTGTCTAATGTCTCCTTTCTAAAGTCTATTCACTTATTGAATGCCTACAATCCATCACTTATATATATATATATATACACATTTGTACACACTGCAGACACAGTATGGTGTATGTCTATATCCTGTGTTGTAAAAAAATCTTTTATTTATTTTTGAATGAAGACAGCTAAATATAGTCAGAAATATTTTTTTAAATAATCATGAATTTCAAAAGCATTGTCAAGTATCTACACACAAAGAATAATGTGTACATGTCCAATATCAATTGAATTGTGTCAAGCTAAAAATTAAATACAAAGTGTTAAAAAAAAAAAAAGTCTCATAGGCAAAGCATTGAACTATTATCATTATTTATTTTAATTATAATGAAATAAAAATGGCATCACTTCTTTTCACTAGCTTTGCTAACAACAAAGAACTGACTTTATAATTTGCCCGCTGTTTGAGATGTTATGTGGGATGAGCGTGGAGAATGTGTGGGATTCTATCGAGCCAGTCTTAAAAAAATGTGTACTAGAATTCAGTGATCATTGTGGACTTAATAAATATTTGGTCTTTTGTTTGTCTCCACATATCATTAATTTAGCTTAATAGCCATGTTGTATCAATATAATTTATTTTTTATTTGTTTGTTCGCAGTTTGTAATACATTATTTAGACTAATTAAAACTAATGAACGATGTGTGCCCATTTTACCAATTATCGTATAAAAAAAAATTGTATTTTAAAACACTTTCTTTTTTGTAAGCAAATTTGAAAGTAAACTGATACATGACATCAGAGCGAAGTGAAATACAAATCAGATAGATACGTGACATTTCTATTCCAACATTTTTCAATCAGAAAAACAAAGGACTTCATTTTACTGTCAAATATTTAAAAATTGGAATTCGAATCAGAATTTTATAACATTAGAGATATTTGAAATGCAAATCTAAATAAATGAAGAATTATCAAGGCGTAGTTATATAACCAGGTTTAAATAAATAATATTTCAATTTGATCCATCTATTATTACATATTTTATTAATCGCAAGGTCCTAGAACATTACATGTAATGTAAGAATTACAAATCAATTATATTCTAAAAGAAACACAAATTGTCATAGCAAAATAATCAGCTAACTCCGTAAAACAGAAAAACAGGACATATAAATGAACCATGATACCACAACCACCTATGTTTCATTCTACCTTAATCTATTGAACAGAAAATTTTTTCAGAATGTAAATTCCAAAGCGAGTAGTTTTACTTTGATTGGGAACACAATTCCTACTCTTCCAAATGTAGATTTTAAATGGTTGCAACATGCAACAAATACTACACACACTATGAATCAAAAACAATAAAATAAAAGTAGAACTATGGCCTTTTTTTATTTTTAAGAATTGAAAAGAGAATTATAGAAGGGAAAAATCGAAATTTAAAAGAATACATAATACAATAGATTAAAAAGCATTCTGAATTTAAATATTTGTCTTATGCGTCAGAAAATCATCAATTACCTTTATTGTTGATTTGAGATTGATAAATAAATAATTATCAACAGCCAGCCACAAAGTTATAAAAAAGTGCATGCAAATGATTAATAAATCTATCAGAGTATAACTTATTGTGTTAAAAATATTGTATGATCAAAATGTCATGCAATATATTTAACAAGAGTATAACTTATTGTGTTAAAAATATTGTATGATCAAAATGTCATGCAATATATTTAACAAGAGTATAACTTATTGTGTTAAAAATATTGTATGATAAAATGTCATGCAATATATTTAACAAAATATTGCATGACATTTTGTTAAAAGTTTGATTTAAATTAATTTATAGCACTACCAATGCGATAAGAAGGTGATTATACGAATTAATAAAAATACTGAAACTGAAGGCTTTGGAAATACTAACCTCATAACAAACAATACCATAGCACAGAAACATATTAACACAGCTGAAATTGAAAACAAATTTGATAAATCAGTAAATGTTATTGTCGATGTCGAGACAGAACTCATCTTGATTTAATCTCGCGATAAAAAAAATCACATCGCGCACAACGAAACAAAACAGTTGAAACTAATAATAAATCGTCAAGTATAATCACAAATTGCTTGTGCTGCCATTGACGCACAGTACAGAATACGGCGACAGATTGTCGAGAACTGAACGAATGTGAAAGTGTTGATTGAATTCACAGCTAGCAGATCTGCCGCTACGACCCTGTCCTCGATACTTTTCACAAGAAATTATGTCATAATCACCATAACCATGCGAGCCATTTGAGATCTGTCAAAATAATGAACCGCGGTTCTAGACCCTCGTGACATCTAGATCCGACAATGGGAACTAACTGGTGCGCAGTACACGTACGGTAAAGAAGAAATTGATTTTACCTCGAAATTTTCACGCTGCGTCGCGAAAAAAGAACGAGATGCCATTTCTTTTCTTGCGCTTCACGTGTTTTTGTAATCGCGATGTAATAATAATTTAGGAAAATGTGCTTTAATTACTGGAGTACACTTTTTGTATAATATATTTAAAATGTTAACTCCAACGACAAAATAATGTATTATACCAGCCAGATTTTTTCAATAAGAAACTCGGATGTTTATTATTACAGAGTATTTAATAAATAAATTTAAAACAATTTTATTATAATTAAAATAATAATGACAATAGCTTGAGATATGATTATTGGTATGAAATTAAATTATAATATTATAACATAATACTAGATACATTTTATTATATAGTATGTAATTATCCTTTTATTGATTTCATATTGTATATAATTCATTCCCACTCATAAGTAATGAAATTGACGTGCGAATTGTATTTTACATAATATTATGTAATAATCATTTAAATGTTATTCGCCCTATTCTCCTCTAGTGACAGTTTGATCGCAATAGGTAAATATCGCCATAAATATTTCCAATATGAAATTCGAGGAATGTCCCCCATTTTTTATGCGGGGTCGATACCGACAATTTAAAGTCCTTTTTATAATCCTATTTAATAAAGAGACAACGGATGAGGGATTTAATGAGATAAATCGATGTCACTTGTTCTTATTGTATGGAAAGATTACATCGTTAATCATCTCACGACCAGCGATTACTCTCCTAATTCAGAGATGCTCTCATTTTTATTAGCGAAGTAATTTCTCAAAGCACTTTACATTGAAATACAGATCGAACTTTAATAAATTTATTACTGATGTATTGATATCTTTATTACTAAATTAATATTTTTACACGCAAGCTTCTAATTTTCGATGTGAAATAAAATTTTGCAGCATTTACCTGTGAACCTACTTCCCGAGATTATCTATCTGGTACTGTCTAAGCGTGGAGTGACCAGCTGCTGTCAACTTATTTTGTAATTACTTGAGTTCTATTGGACCGATTTGAACAATTAAAATTGCGATGAGTTTTTATTGACACTAATAATTTGTATTCGCATATTTGTAACATTCCTGAAATGAAAACGAACTGAATCTATTTTTTTAATATTATGTTTCATTTAAAAATTTACTCAGATGTGTCACATAAAGCATCGTTCGCGCGTGTCGCGCATTCGTTTATCGGGGTTTTAAATGAAAAAAAAAAGGTAACAATATGTCCCAGACACACGTGTCATACCACTCCTGCATATAATATGTTTTTACCTAGATATTTCTTCCTTGTTGATGTCTACAAATTTGCTAAATACAACATTCTTATATATTACCGTCCATCCGCGTGTTATATCAGGCATCTTATCAAATTAGATTAATTGCAAAAAATGCTTTGGGATGAAGAATGTTTAAATTAATTCGATAGAACAAAGAAAGCGTGAGATTATTTACAGCAAGTTCCAGCAAATCCCGTGTGAGAATGTTTATATTACTTTCTTAACTAATAATATGTGACAAGTTCTAAAATATATAAAGTTAGAGGCACTGTCACTCTATTTTTAAATTATGTCGGAAGAAGTTCTGAAAATAAATAAAGTATTGTAACTTGTTTAAATATATACATGTGGAAACTTAATTATTTCTTCTTCTTCTTTTTGTTTGCCGCAGCTCGAAACAGTCGGACTGTGGACTTCTCGAACCATTGCTTTAGATTTTTCATCCAGGATGCCTTTGTCTTCTGCTAGCAAGTTTGCCTTGAATTGTGAGATGCAAGATCTGATACTTTTCTGATATGGTCGAAATATTTCAGTTTTCGGGTTTTTATTGTTTCCTTTCGCAACCAACCCTATCGATCCAAATTATTTTTAGAAGCCATCTGTAGACCATTCTCATTCACAAATTTAGGTCATGACTGCACAATACTTTCTCCATGCGGAAGAATGCAGCTCGGGCTTGCTCTATTCGATATTTAATTTCCATAGAAGATTCTCAGTTTTCATTTAATTTACATCCCAGGTATTCAATTTTATGTACTTTCTCCAATCTTATTACGCCTGTGTACAGCCCGCCATTAGCCGTTTCGTTTCATTTGTTAACGTTCGTTTTCTTAATTCATTAGTGGAAACTTAACCTATAAAATACTTCAAAATTTTCTAACGCTCTATTTATAGAGGGGGATTCCGATAAAACATTATTAGATATATATTAAAATTTCCTTGCTAGGCATTGTATGCGGGTTAATATGTTGTTAAAACGGTTTTCATATAATATTTAACAATAGTATGATTCCGACTTACGTCTCAAAAAATGTTGAGAACGTTGAAAAAAATGTAAGGAATAAACTAAAGCAAAACATCGACTTGTGTTTAAAATATAGGATGGTACAAAAGTTTTGAGGAAAACCTATTGTCACTTATTTTTGATTAGTAGACAGTATCGTAATTTAATCAATTGGACCCCATTCCAAGTATCGCAGGTGTGTGGGTGACATTAATAACAATACTTATTGTTGACGTCGCCTTTTCTTTGATACGTTTCGTTAACCATTATCTCTGGTTCAAGCCATACACAAAATAGACGATTTTTATTATTGGCACATTCATCGAAGCCCGATGTCTGCAGCCGGCGCTGGTGCCTTTTACCCGCTCCTAATTTCGCTTCTGAGAAAACGAAAATAAAATCAAAATCAGACAGGGCGCAAGAGTGAGCCCACAGGCACGAGGAATAGCCGATGATAATGATGATACCTACCCCTTATTGTTGGCAATCTGTCAAACTGGCGTGTTATAGGAATTGTATTTGTATTGTTAAAATATTTTCAGCATTCATTTTTAACATTCCAAAATACACTTAAGAAATGTTTAAATACGTTGAAAGTAATTCATGCATTCACTTTCTCTATTCATTCACCTAGAAAATAAAAGTGGTTTCTTAGGTCGTCGTCATCGTCAGCAGCAGAGTGAGTCTTGGCTGCCTGCAGGATTGGCCACTTCTTCCAGGTCATCCCCAGAGTACGATAGTCTACTACTATCAAACCATTTCAACTTCGCCCTACCCACTCTCGGATCACTAAACATGTCCTTCTTTGCGGATTTCTGGTCTTCCATGCGATGTAAGTACCCAATCCAACTTAATCTTCAAATTTTAATTGATTCGACCACACTGGCATCTCCGTAAATGCATGTTCCGTGTCTTCAGACACCACTGTCATTTATGTGCCCATTACTTCTAAGGATATTTTTTTAGGAAGATGTAGAGAGAGAGAGAGAGAGAGAGATGTATAGAGATGTGTCGTCGGTCATTATTAACAAGTTTTAAGTAGTACATTTCATTAAATATCGAAATGCATATAAAAGTCACCAAAATATATTTAAAATAAAAAATGTAATATTTTTACGAAGATTTTCGTATACTGAATCAAATAAAAATATCCTTAAATCAATTTCATCGCTACCTAAAAATCATTTAACAGATTTCATTCAGCGTTACTCCATTGAAGAAGTTTTCTTCCTGACACTAGCGTAAACGGGTAGGTACGACCCACACACCTGATTGTATGTACCCTCGGAAGAAAACACCAGCGAAAACTTTGTTAAATTACGTTTGTTCGAGCCGCTGGAGGTCGCCCATGTTGCCGGTTGTCATGATGACCTACACGCTCAAAACATTACAAAAGTCGTATATCGATCCTGGTGCCGTGACGTCACACGGCATCAAATCGATCCCTAAACCACAAAAGCCTTGTAGATACATTTCTGCGTTCGCACTTGTGCGCGAGTGTTTACAAAACGTCGAGCGCCATCAGCAACCCCGCCGGCCAATCGGAGGCAAGCCTGAATACAAAATGGCCGATTGGAAGAAGAAAGTGTTCGAAATTTTTAAAAGTTTATTTATTTATTTTATAGCGAATTTTTTCATTTTTAATGTTAGGTTGCCTGTTGTTCATAGTTGGACTTCTTCAGCAGAATCTAGAAGTTTTTGTCCTGGATCTTATTTAGTGTAGCGAAGCTCTGGTCATTTCTCGAACTTGGTCCGCTCCGAGGATTGACCTCTTATCTTCTTCCCGTACATTCCCGGTCATTATAAATCTATCCAGGTTGTTTGTCTCTACCCCTTTTGGCAATATCTCCAAAGCACGCAACAATTTTTTTTCTCCATTTTGTGGAGAGCCTTTCTTTGGTACATAGTTCCTGAAGTATAGAAACATTCGTTCTTAAATCACCTACATGTTAAAAAAATGTGTCTATTCTGTGTTTAGTGGTTATATTCCATGATGTAAAATTTGGCAATCCATCTATTCTATGACTTTCTGGACGTCTTGGACGTAGTACCATTATGGCTGTATAGAGATTGATTAAACGGCCAGGTCTATAAGTAGAGCAAAAACGAACGTGTTTTTAATATGTCTAGGTTAAGATTACTTCATTTTTTTCTCTTATATATATATATATTTTTTTATTTTTATTTATTTAACATTTTTTACAATTTTTTATAGCGTGAATAAAGTATTTTACATTTTTTTTAAATTACATGGTTTTTCTTTCGCTTACCTCTCCAAAAAAGAGACCAGCTCTTGTGCTTGGAGAGGGAAACAATCAGCTTCAATAACAGTACGTAAATATATATTAAATTTGAAATGAATTGTACATTGTATTTATTATGAGTCTTATCTGCTAGTAAATTATGATGATAGAAGTAAAGAGATGATGAATATATTTAATAGCGTAGATATTTAAGGTTATCTTCTAATGGCAGACAGGAGCCACACATCCCTATCCCTTTATTAATAGACCAAACCTTCATTAGTAATATTATTTATTGACATAGCGGTTACTTTGTGGTGTAGCTTAATTATTAATTTTTTTTTACTGATTAAACTTTGTACTACACAATCCTGAAGGAAGACGTGGCAAGACAAATAACAAGATAAATAAAGACCTGTCCATTGAGTCTCGCCAGTAGACCGGTGGAAGTATATTCTTGTGGAGGCCAGGATCCATACCGAATTGTAGAATAAGATTATACTATTATATTATATATTAATACGGAATAACCACAAATATGATGGAGATAGAGACGTATGTTGCTGTAGGAGGATAGTGAAAATCTCCTGCGCGGACGAAGTGCCAAACGAAAACGTTTTGAAACATGGAAAAAGATCTGATCTCAATCAAGAAAAGAAAACACGAGGTCTTTGAACATGATATGAGAGGCGAGAAATATGAACACATGTTATACCATGGGAGAAAAATTAGAGGAACGCATTACAAGAAGAAGACGCATCTTCTAATTGAAGAGTTTCGTTGACTGCTTCCATTGCAACTCATGATGCAAAGCTAATGTTCAAATAACAGGGATTATATCCAACCTCCATAGGGAAGTAGTAGCGCATTGCCATAGATGAAGATACCAGCAGCTTTATTTTTTGTATCTTTGAGCAATCCATTGTTCTGATACATACACGACGCTTGGATTGCTCACGTTAACGGTATATGTCACTAGCGCAAAACCCGGAATATCTATACATCTAGACAGATTCTTTATTTATTGATTTTATTAATAATATCCGCAAACTTGTTTTAATGCTTTTTAAAATATATACTATTCATGTATATTAATTAATATAATATCTAGATAATATATTAATTATATGATATATTATTTAGTATATCAATGAAATAATAACTTAATACAAACAGGCAGATTTTTTTTTAAAAATAAAATAAAAAAATAACTAAATTAAATTCTGTTTATGAAATAGACGTAAATGAATAACATTAAAAATACCTTAATATTATCCTACATATATAATTTAATTTAGTACGTGATGCATAGCAACATAAAAAGGAGCACATGGCAACGTAAAACATAAAAGATCTGTCAATTATATCACATTAAAAGTGTGCAACTATCATGTCGAAAAAGTAAATTTTGTTTTTTTTAATTGAAATTTATAAAAAAAAAACCCGTCATCATTGACGGGTATTTCTAGTAATTGGATAAGAGATGAATAATTTAGATCAAAAATTGTCTGACCCACAAATTTTCCATACATGATTAATGACATTAAGTGGCAATGAATTTGAATTATTATAATTGCAACAGATTGCAGATTTTATAAATGATCACTAGATGGATTCAATGCGTAACGAACAGTTTTTGCATTTATATTATTATTATTATTGTACTACTCAAAACAAAGAAGTCCATTTTTGCTCTGCCTCATTTATGTGTGAGTTTGTTATTAAGTATGTCTTAATATTGTGCAATAGTTCAATATATCCAATGTCGTAGGTTATTAATTTCAATGCTTCTTATCGAACCGTTGCGTAGAAAGGATGGGAGAAAAATGTGCGTCAATGACGAATACACATTTCAGTTGTCCGTGAATTTGGGATTATCGTGATAAGAGCAAATATATCTACAACATGCATCATATGTTTCGTACGCCAGGCAGCTTTCATTACAAAACTGTAAATAAAGATGGATCGTTTGTTGTTAGACCGGTCGCTTAGCAACAGAGGAAACAATTTAAAGCGTCGGCTGTCGCCGGCGACTGCGAACGCGAGGGCGGTACTCGATATCAACAAGCCAGTCGGCGACATCATCTTGCACGCGAATGGCCGCGGCGAAAGTTTCCGGCCATCAATCAGTGTGTTTTGTCGTCGTTGTCTGTGAAATTCTTCCATCGTGGCGACCTGCATGGAGAAATGGTTTGGTGAGAAGCGACTGTGGCTCTTCGGTAACCATTTACCACTATTGCCGCGGAGGTAAATATAATATTGCTCACATTCACCTGTAAACTATCATTATTGGATCTAATCAATGGGGTTGATGCATTGAAATATATCCCAATGGGTAAATTATGCAGTTTCTATGACAAAATCGTTGTGATTTAATGTTTATTATACATTAATAGCTAATTAATTATACAAGGATCATTTTATTGTATCACGCTAATCGATTATTTGCATATTTTTATAATGTTGCCCGTTAAATGATTTTGCACAAAATGTACGACTTTAGAATGTTAATTTGTACCTTGTTAAGTTTATTTACCTTTTTAAATATGATATTTATCGCGGTTACAAGTTACATTTTAAATACATTATAATTATTTGTTTTAGTAAGGCTACTAGGTATGTGGTAATATTTATAGTTTTACGTAGGTTCCATATATATTCATATTTCTACATATCGTATAATATTTATTAAATAATACATGTTCGATCTCTTCTACATTATCGTAACATAACTAACAAATAGGTCATTTTTAGATGTTTTAGTATTCTGCGTATAGATATTTGATACATATTAATTAAGTAGCAGTTATTTTTATATATATTATATGGATAATACTTTAATAAAGTTACTGCTTCTGAAAGGTGTTGCAATAACTAAAAATAAATTGTTTATTAGTTTCGATACTTTTTACGTAGAAGAGGGCGATCTGTGGAAATTTGGACTTTTTTATTTCAATTCTTACGTTTACGAGTCTACGATTCTCTGACTATTCTACACGCGACTGACCACCTAATCTACTGCTACAAGTGCATCAGCGCTAGTAACTTTAACACTTTTACTAACTACCTTATTATTACAAACATAGGTTATATTTTAATTGACACATGAATTGGAAGGGTAAAAAAGTCTAATAAAAAACCTTCTAAAGCCCACGATTTCACATACCATCCACGCTTATTTACACAACTGTCAGACTAACGGTCCATGTCCACAGAAGAGATTTTCATGTCATGTTATTTAAAAAATATATATTTAATATTTATAATATCAAATTATTAGACTTTCATGGTCTTTGGATGAATTCATCTTCTGTTTTTGTACAGATTTTTAGGAGATTTTCGACTCGAGATACGGATTCTGCTCCAATGAGATGAATTCTGCTCCAATAAGAAGACAACTCTCGGCTTTCATAGTTCCCGCGTAGGTACACACCGTGTCTCAGAGATTCGCCGTCTCGCGCCTTACTTCACACTTCTATGTTAAACGTCAAATGCCATTGTCATCATGTTTCTTATTTAGGTGATTTAGAATCTTCCCAGTAGCAATTAAAACGCAAGAAATTAATAATAATTTACCGCCTTTTTAAAATGTTTAATAACATCTAACTTTCAGAATAGACAGTTGTGGGATATGATAGTTTTAGGTGACGTTTATGTGTACGTATCAAATCTTGCTGTCAGAACGTACGCCGTGTAAAATGGTTTTGAGTTTTTGTCTCTTTCTAACAATCTCTAAACTGATCTCCAAGTTTATCTTCAGAACAAAATCTTATCACGTGTATACGGTATTGAGATGTATGCTAATTCTCTGAGATTGTCTCATTTTGTGGACACGGACCTTAATAATAATTCGTTTTATCTAGTGGTGTAGTGGGGCCGGAACACACTGGAATCTCGTCCACGTATTTTTTTTCACGACCGGAGCGCGTTCCGGTATGATTTGTTGGAACAAAATATTAGCAACAAAATATGTGTGTGTGTGTTGCATACATTCCAAAGTAGTGGTGTTGCCATACTGGTTCTTTTTATGACATTTTTCTAAGCTGAACTCGAATACACAATACAATTAAGATTTTAATAACTTACGAGAGACAACAAGAGTTATAAGTAATCTAATGTGTGACTCAATCGGTTACATATAAACTTTTATGGTCGTAGCATATGATTTTAATATATATGATAGTAGATAACAGAACGAAGTGTTTGTATAAAGATGATTATAGTAAATTATTTACAATTCGCAAAATCTAACCAGTTTACAAAAGAGTAACATATGCTATAATATTCGAAGAGTTAATAATTAACGTAAATATAAATACTGATCCTCACCGCAGCTATTCAAGCGGACCGTCGGCTCGAACCGTGAGAGTATCGATCGCGAACAATGTGTGCGGTGAGAGAAGGAGAGAAAGTGTTGTGCCAAGAATAATTAACAAAATCAATAAAGACCTATTTAACGTGTAAAAAAATTATGAGACTCCAGCGACCACCTTAAAATACAAAGTAAAATAACATATTCTCATCAAATTTTTTATTTCCTTGTTTGTTATATTATATTCATAAAATACTGTGGACTAGGTCTGTTACACCCTGTAAAAATTGTATATCTTTTCGAAAGATTTTTTTTTTCTTTATATCTGTAATTCATTTAACATCTATCTCCTCATCTAATTTTTTCTCCTTGTTATATTTTATTTTTAAAAATAAAAATATGTTTAACTATGTAAATGGCAATCTTCACCGTAAAACTGGCATGCAGTTTGGCAAATAAATAAAATTAAAATGAATATATATATATGTAATAAAGAAGAAATAAAAAACTTTATACGACAGTAAATAATAGCAGGTGATTTCATTCAAAATATGCTTTCACATTCTATTGTGTCGAACCTGAATGAGCTAAAATTGAAACCTTTAATATTTAGTTGAGTTAGGAGGGTTGATTTGACATCATCTACCTTGTTTCTTTTAACTATGTTTTAGTGTTACAACTATTTGTTTGTGTTAAATCTATCTATTATCTACGATTTTTTCGTTATTGTTTGTGGACTAATTTTTCGAGAGCGATACTAGTGTATTAATTAATATACGAAAAAATACCTAATCATGTCATGAGAAAAGAAAACAAACGTCATTTTTATTTACTGCCGGATGTACCGGAACGATATTACCCTAAAGGGGAGTAGCGTCGTATCATAACTTGTCATACATTATTAATTTTCTAATACCATTCAATCAATTTCGTTGCATGTTTCTTTCTTCCTAGGTCTCTATTCGTCATTTATAGTTATTCGGCAAATTACATCTTCAACTTTGGTCCAACTTTAATTGTCTTATTATATCTCGCAAAGACACTCCGAGCATAGTCAAATTATATGGCTCGCATTGATACATTGAACTTGTAGATGAGGCCTGTTGTATGTATCCAAATATATATCAATACTTAGTGACACACAAAAACCTTTACTTAACTCAGATAGGGAAGACGTTGTTATTTTTCTTTTAATAAACCTACACATTATTAACATGTTATTAATGACTCGGATTGATAATTCTAATATAACATTAAGGTACGATTTATAATAATTTTAAAGGGAATGACATGTTATATATTTTTTTGTTTTGTTACAAGTTGACAATTGAGGAGAAAGAACAGGATATTAAAACTATCGCACAATTACAGAAGTGCATGGATTCCAATGTCAATGAAGTCTAATCACGTGATACATGACAGTCCTCGATAAAGCGTATAGTGCGAGTTTGGCTTATGTATTATACATTCTGCTTTTATTATGTAGAATATATCCAGGTTATTATTGTATTATTGTAGTAATTTGTCATTCTAGACAAGGGAGAGAAATATTCTTGAAGGTTCCGAGGATACCAAACAAAGTAATTTCATTGTAGAGCTTAAAATAAGATCATTTGAAGGTAATACACGTGGGTCTGGAAATATACACCAGAATATAAGTTTTCTGAATATGATAATAATTAATGAACTTAAGAAATGACAAATTGCCAATGAATTTGTGGCTACACTTATACTGATCTTAAATATACGATGTTTCAATATAAATAATAAAGATAACATTTTTTAGTACTTCAAAAAAAATTAAATATGTACACATTATATATTAGATAAATATATGTTTATATTTTTCTTTGATACGTCTTAAATTATAAGCAATTTTAAATATATACCTAAAAATGTTTCAGAATATCTTCCCTTAATATTAAGTATATATATATAGATAATATTTGTGAGGTCCAGAATCAAAAGCAGACATGCCCACTTTAATTATTTTCGAGTAAAATGCAAAAATACATTGTACCACAACTATTACATTTGGGATCATATTGAACATGACCAGTAACCACAGGTCACGTGACCAAATACTGTCGTCTTATTGGTTGAAAACATAATCGTCTGGATTTGAATTAATTGTCTATTGGACATATCTGCGATTGAAGTAACAAGAAAATTTTAAATACGTTTTTATACGAAATTCAGCAATATTTGCTTAATTTCGATAGGCTAGTATTATTGTAGATTTTCTATATATTTGTACCATACTTAACTTAAAAACCTTAAAATCTGGACATATCTGATTTTGATTCTATACGTCTCATTTATAATATTCGTAAATCATAAAACTTTTGAAATTAAAAATATATAGAAATATAGTAAGTTTAGGGATAAAATTAATTTGAGCTGATTTCAAAGCCAACTAATATAAATATTACTTGCATATTTTTAAGGTTTAACGAAATTACTGTGCAGACAATTACTTTTTGAATTATTTATAATGTTCGTTTTTAAAACATTTTTATTTTGTATTTCATTCATATAAAAAACAAACGTTTCACACGCCATTGTTACATATAACATTTTGGTTAAAAAAATTATAATGAAATATTTCTAATAAAAAAAAACTTTGGCGGATAATCGAACTGCTGTCTTATTCATGGTAGGAGAGGATACTAACCATTACGCTGACAAGAAGTCATTTAAGTAATTGAAAATATCCGTTTTTAAGTTAAGTTCTTTATGAATACTAGCTTCGAAGTTCAATAGGGGTAAATATATTTTTTAATTTATTTATTTTAGTACATATTCAAGCTAGAATTATTATTATAAATATCACAGCATATTAAAAACTAAATTTAAAAAGTGAATTCTAATACAAAAAAATCACTATATATTTAGGCATATACCCTCAAACATAGACTCTCAACAAAAAGAGAGGTCTATAGACCATAGAAAGAGGCACGAAAAGATTTATCACGAATAAGAAAATAGACAAAAGTAGTTGACATGATTGAATATGCCAAGAAAATGAAATGGCAATGGGCAGGCCGCATTGCACATAGGATAAACATTGACATGAATGCAGTCATGCAGTGGTATCCACCACTAGACTGACGAATCATCAAAATCTGCAGAAATACGTGATAGTCTATAATAATGGACAGAGAAAAATAGGACACTTGGCTGATAATGATGATAATAAATTAATATTAACATATATAATACATAAATTAACGCACAAAATAGAAACAAAATTGAAGGTTTCAAATCAATTTTATATACGTTAAAAATATGTTCCATAAACTCACATTTTGATTATTGCTATGAATTCACATCAATCACGTGTCAAACAAATGAGCCGGTTTACAAAGCAAACTTGTTAAAGATAATTAATAGGCTGTTCAATCAAATTAGTAAATTGGAAATGTTACATAATTTTAGTTGCATGTTTACAATTTTTACTTACCGTATTCTTTCTTGGTTTAGCATTTAGTATAAATCTTGACAATTTACAAACACGGTGACTCCGAATATAAACATTTAATATACACAAAAATAAAGCGTCTATTGATAAAATATCGTAATGGATCCGATTACTCTTTGATAGATTGATGTGAACTTTCGCGCTGAGGGATATACTAAGTGGGAGGAACGTAAAACCGTGTCGTTTACGAATATGAAAGAAGGAAATGAAGAGTCGGGGTTGTCGGAGTTGTCAGGGTGGATGTGCATAATAATTAGCGACGGTGAAATGAGAACTTATCTTGTTAATTTTTGTATAGTTTAGTCTGACGAGTTAAATGCAGTTAATTTTATCCGAATCGGACCACAAACACTAAAAATAATGACGATAACACGTCACTTCGTCGGACGAATGCACTATCAGCGTGACAGATAAACACGTACTGACGTGTAGAGTTGTACCGTGAGAGTAGTGTGTACAATGTCGTGCGATTGGCGACAGATGCGATGTCACTTCCGTAACAAGATTTCGTTTTATTCGTCGATTTTCCACGATTTACTCTATTTTCTATTCACATCAAAAGTGTAAACCTTGCGACGTGATTTCTATATGTTTAGAGCAAGTTGCGTACTCGATGGTGGGTTTTGGGGGTTAATTCCCCCCCCCCTCCGAATTTGTCAATTTACATTATTTGAAATAATTTAATGGACACAGGTAACTATTATATTTTAAAAATATATCGGTATAATTATACTATTTTGTTATTACAGAATCTCAAATAATAATTTAATAAAAATGAATTGTAAATTCTGGCGTCTGCTATCGGTTTACTCAAATGTATTTGATATTACGTAAAAACAAAGTAGATGGCTTTCAAATAAGATCTATGTTATGAATAATTACAAGTTCACAATAAGAATGTGTTCTCCTTAATAACATTTAATTAGTATTTAAAATATCACAGAGCTATGTTCTGAATAATTAAACTTCACAATAAGAATGTGTTCTCCTTAATTAATATATAATTAGTCATTGTTCACTAGCAGTACGCCCTGAGTTACAATTTTGGTATATTGCACGTCTTGAGTCCAATAGCCAGTGTCCATGAATGAGATTTTCGACGCAAGACAATCTTTAAGATACGCTCAGAGATTCAACGTCACGCATGTTGTACGTCAAATATCAGTCCATTGACCGTTGATCTTCCGGTCGTCAGTTGGGTAATTTTAGATTGTTTTTAAGGAGAACACATTCTTATTGTGAAGTTGAAGTTTTTCAGAACATAGTTCTGTGATGTTTTAATACAAATTAAATGTATCAATTAGAAAGATATACAGATAAAATCAATTTATCGAAAAATTATTTTGTTGCCACCGGGATTCGAACCTGGAACTTTCCTATCCGGGGAAATGTGCTGACCATTACACCTTGTCAACGTAGTAAGTTAACGACAAATTTTCGAACCTATATGCTGCCCTTTCAAATTGATACATCTGTTATTCATATTACGGAGAATATCAAATACCTTTTGAGTTATACCCGATAGGATAATTAAATCGATTGATTTATTTTGTATTCAAATTTTTAGATTAGATCAGTAGCAGTTAAAATGGAATAAATGTTTGTAATTCAGTGCCTTTGTTTATTTAACTTTTCAGAATAATAAGCACTTAATGTATCTCACTGTTTCATTTATCTCGAGATCAAAATCTCAACTCTGAATACACTAATACTAAATCGATGAAATTTATTTCTTTCCATACACGTATCACAAGATCTTTTCATAATATAGATAAATAAATGTAAAAATTATATAACTATAATAACAAAAATGAAATTTTTGTAATTTGTTTCCCCCCCCTCACGAAATATTTTCCGGGTGCGCCTCTGTGTAGGGTTGATTAATTGAGAAATATTTCAGTGAAAAGCGGCCCCAACTGATGGAGGCAGGCTCGGTATTTCTTCACATAATGGTTTTGATAGTGTAGTTGTGTTTAAGTGAAACTCTGCCCTACAGAGCTGAAGTAATCAACGTTGGTTTGAAACGTTGCCAGTCCGTCCGCACTCTCCCGCAATGGCCCCGAGTTTTAAGGTTAAAGGTTACAATAATATTACTTCGCCATTCAACCGAATCACCAAACGAAATTTATTTCGGGACAAGGGTAAAATAAAACCGTTAAATAAACAATTTCACTTTATTTTTTCTACAGGTGCTCGATGTGCTGGTGTTGGTCTCGAATTTAAAAATGTATAAAACCATTTTGAAAAGTAGATTCAATAATTCAACGATGAACATTGTTTTGTCGTTTCCATGGTTCTACTTACAACTTGCACAAACGACAGGTGCACACATAGACCACTACAACCCCACACAGTCAGCTTATTATTCTGCAGTCGTGAGATTGTGTTATTAACTAACCTAATTTAACTTTACTTAATGTACCTCTACATTTAATATATTAATTCTATTACTTTGTATGTACCTGTCTTATGTGCAGTTATTTGGTCACCTGTTTTGTCTATTGTAGAGAGTATATTTTCTCACAAATTGGACAAATGATATTAAAATTTAGTACATATCTTAACTGAAATTATTTAATTCAAATGTATTTTTGCAATACGAAGGTGATTTGTGATAAGGTGTTTGAAATTTGTATAGATTTAACATGTTATGATTTAAATTATATTTATTTCATTATGATCTATTTTCAAAATTAAATTTTCACAGTTATTTTTCTTGACGTTGAATGTGTATTTGCGGTGTTTAGTTTGTAATGTTTCCTTCAATACGGAAGACGAACCAGTGCAGAAATAGGGTTTATTTTTACGGATCTCGGATACCAAATGACTTTCAAATAATGGTACGATAGATGTATCAATTTGAAAAGTGTGACATATAATCGGTTAATGCACGTTTTCCGGATAGGAAGAGAACCAGGTTCGAATCCCGGTAGCGACAACAATATGTTTTGATAAAATTGATTTTATACGTATATCTTTCTAATGAATATATTTAATTAGTATTTAAAATATCACAGACCCATGTTCTGAATAATTACAGCTTCACAATAAGAATGTGTCCTCCTTAATAATAATTTACGATTGAACTATCTATGATCAATATTTTAAACAAAATCGTTGGAAACTTGGAAAAATAAAATTGATTTAATCTACCCACATAACTTATTTTCTGATATTATGACAGGTGCATTAATTAAATATCTCTGTGAGATAAGACGGTGATTACTTTGAAACTCACCATTCTCTACACAGAACCTGGACAATCTGTCAACGAAGATGTGTTTTATTGAATTCTCAGATACATTGTAACTAATATCAAAAAATATCGTGGTAATCGATTTATGAAAGATTAAAAAACGATTAGGTAATAATTTTATTATTATTTCATTACGGACATGATTACCAATTCTAAGTATATTGGTAGCACACGATGTAGTATGACCTTATCATATACAGCATGTCATCAAATATAGGTATGGTCATGTGGTCATAAAATCAAAATTGTTAATGGACGTTATCCACAGAATGAGACACAGTGAGATTAATCCCAGAGATTTGGTTTTGATAAATCTCAGTATCATGTACACGCAGTGCTTTTTTGTCATGTAACGCGATGGATGGTATTTTTAATGTTTCAAATAAAATAATGTTCGCGCGGACCTAATTATAATTCGAACAAATGGTAAAATATTATGTTTTTATGAACCAGACGAAATATGAATGGATTCGAAATTGGCGTTCTCATGGTTTGAGTTTGAGTACCTTTTTTTTTTTAAAAAAAAGCACTATTTACACGAATTGAGATTTGAGATTTCAATCTGTAGATACACGTAATAAATTTGACACCATAGATATCTACAACTATTTACTATAGAAAGATTAACTAATTATTTCGTTTTACTAGCTCTATGACGTTTGGATTCAGGGCTGTCAAAAGATTGAATATATTTTAGAAAACAATCACATTAAATGACAAATCTAAAATAATTTAAGACTCATAATTAGAAGAAAGTTGGCCAATAAAATATTAAATATAGCCAGGAATAAGTCCTATAAATGTCACCAAGTCCACGTTACGGATACAACTTTAAAAAGTGATTGTTCGGAAATGCTACCATCTAACATGCTAGAATCAAAAAAATAAAAATTCATTCGGAATTTTTCAGATCCTTAATCAGGTAATTTTATATCTTTACATTAACTTTTAATATTTATTAGTCTTATTGTATTCTAGAGTACATTATACTTATAGTATTCTACTTAATACTTCATGTATTTTGCGTTGTTAATTTTGTACTATTATTTTTGTTTATATTTTTGTGATGTCCTTGGGATTGCATGCTTGTGTATGTGAGTGCCGCACCGCCGGCGTGCGTGCGCGCTCTCGAGGCTATAAAGGGCAGCGCGCGACAGGGCGCAGCCTCTTTCTCTGCGTGTTCATCGGCTTAATCGTTTGACCTATACTTTGTACTAAATTGAATCGTATTGTAATAAATGTATAATTGTTACAAAGTCTATTTTTTGGACCTTCACATTACGAGGTGTGTATACTGAAGACGTACTTAGAAGACAAGTACGTAACAATTTTATTTTTACAAAATGCTCTACTGTTTCTCTATTTTAAAAATAGATTTAAAAATATATTACCCTAAATAGATATAAGATTATTTATTTTTAATACTTAATGCAAACTTATTTATTTATTACGTTATGGTTATACATTTTAATATTGAATTATATTTTAAGTTTATTTTTAAATCACTTTTATGTGTTAATTATATACCAACTGGTAAAAAATAATTTTGTATCAATAAGTCAATTTCCACATCTTTCATCATCGTAACAATTTAAGGCAGGTGCTAAATTTATTTTTTTGAATTATTATTTACGAAATATTTAAAAAAAAAAACATAAACAAAGTTCAACAATAAGATTATTTACCTGTATTTTTTACAATATATATTTCAAAGTTGATTTATCTCCTGTACACAATTATGTTGACAATGTTAAATTTCTTTCTAAATAAAAAAAAGGGGCAATGATATCAAAATGCCCCGAAGACTGACAATTTAATTCCGTATCTCACGATAACAACATTATTTCACTTATTTTTTACCATATGAAAGAACTGTGCTTTTGTTGGTGCTTTATTTTTGTTTATGTCTCGTCGTAGATTAATAATTGGCACAAACGCCACGCATATCTGTTCTGGGTACCGTTCGGAAGTTGTCTGCATTTTGCCTCGGTCATTATTTGGTGAATTTATTTTTGTCTGCGCCTTCCGCCCTGTCTCTTTATATCTCCCTTAATATTTCACCTCAATTAACTTTCTGAGATATGTATTGTGTCTCATCCATTAGCTCCTTTGATTACCGATGTCACTCAGTCTAGCATATTCTTCGCATCTTTCTCGTGCACTTGTGTGTATGGTCATTTGAAAATGTTTCATCAGAGTTTGAATTTACAATATATTTATTTATTGACGTCATCTATTTCAAATAGCCGGTATGACGTATCCAAGTCGATATTGTATATTATATATTTAACCGGCGGAACATTTGATTTTGTTCATCATTTTTCCACATATTGTTTTCAAATCGTTAAACTCATTTTAACGACGTTTTAAGTTCACAGTGTTCGTTGCTAAGCGACTAATGTACACATGCGACAGCTGTTCCTTGTGCATGTTCAATTTTTAAGATATATAAAATGCATTTTTAACAATTTACATATGTCAAAAAAAATATATATTTCTATACTTTTAAAATTAGCAATATTATCTTTGTGGTTAAAATTCATATTTTTATTTATTATCTTTGTTTTATTAACCACTAAATTGAGTTTAAATACATCTACCGGTTTCGAAAAATACCATTTTCTTCCTCAGGATGTCATAACTATGACAAAGATAATAAATAAAAATATGTATATTTCTACATGTAAATGTAATCAATTTTAATTGAACTTAAATTCAAATGCATATCTGTAGTATGCAGAAAAGTATGTTTTTTACATTTTTCAATATTATCAGACTTTTAAAAGTTTTTGCACGGCTGCCATTTTGAGACAATATATTAATACCTGTATATCTGTAGGTCTATCTTTTAGGGTCATAAAGGACCTGTTGATAATCTGTCTATTACAATATAATAAAATAATATATATATTTAAAATTACATTGGGTGTGCGTCTTAGTAACTCTTCGTCGATAACTCTTGATCAGGTCGGCCATTATATATCTTTGCTTTTTGTAATACAATTTATACATTAGGAGAACACATTCTTATTGTGAAGTTGTAATTATTCAGAACACAGGTCTGTGATGTTTTAAATACTAATTAAATGTATTAATTAGAAAGATACACATATAAAATCAAAATGAATTGTTAATTCTGGTGTATGCTATAGGTTTACTCAAAGGCATTTGAGATTCCGTAAAAACAAAGTAGATTGCTTCAAATAATGAAACGATAGATGTATAAATTTGAAAAAGTGTAATATGTAGGTTCGAAAATGTGTCGTCAAAAATAATGTCGCTTTAGCATAGTCGGATAATGCACCTTACCAGGTTTGGAAAGAGATCCAGGTTCGAGTCCCGGTGGCGCAATGTTTATTTTTATGTTTTTTTTGATTTTATATGTATATCTTTCTAATTAATACATTTAATTTTTTTTTAACTAATTTATAGATTATTCAGACAGCGATATAAAAATTAAAGCTTATCAACATTTGTATAGTCAAGGCCACCAGTACTGAAAATTACGACTTGATTTCACATTAATGTTATAGTATTATTATAAAGTGTCGTGTGTTTGATTTCGTGAGATTAGAAATATGTACATAGAAATATTTAGGAAAAATATTAAGAAATAACGCTTAAAAACTTTTAATACTCCTATGACCGTGAAAAACTGAAATAAAACGAAACATTCCGGTGAATTTAAAATATATTCATTAAAACTTGCGTATGGAGAATAATGCTAAATGAACATGTCAATTTTCATACAAGTACCATAAAATATATTTATGTTGACGGATAGCGAGATACAATAAAAATTCATTTTTAAAAAGAACATATATTTCCTAACGGCGTTCGACTATCAAATAACGATTTTATTGAATGTAAACAAAAATGAATCTACGCGTTCGGTTTAACCTTGAATTTTATACATTATCACGTGTCGGGTTTTAAGTATGTATAACTCCTGCCGTTTCGTAGACATACCGTAGGTAGAACTTCCGATTTGAACATGTAGAAATATTGCCTGATAAACAGGCGTTCACCTTGTGGCTGGATAATAAAAATTTGTAAAATGTATAAAACAATCGATTTACTCGTTTTAAAATAAACCACACGATGTTTGAAGTTTTAAAAGTTTACGATGAATGCAGAATCGACGGTGCAGACCGGTGGTAATTGTGGTTTTCATATAATATAAGTCTTTTTCGCTTGCCAAGAACAGAATTATTTTCAATGATTTAATTCAACAATTTTATTTCGCCTAGGTATTGCTTTAATAGCTCACTCGAGCCACTTCATTTGAGTTCTATCAAAGTATAAAAGAACTATGGATTTTTTAACTTTTTTTTATTTTTTATTGACGATGATATATGCTAAAATATGAATTAAATATATTAATTAGAAAGATATACATATAAAATCAATTTTATCGAAAAATATTGTTGTTGCGCCACCGGGAGTCGAACCTGGATCTCTTTCCTCACCGGGGAAGATAATTAAAACTTCACAATAAGAATGTGTTCTCCTAAAAAAAAGATGATATATGCGTTCAATGAAGATTTTGATTTGATTTTCATATATTTCGTCGGTTAAGTTCGGTAGATATCGTTTATGCATTGTTTTTTACTCTGCGTACAATATACATGGTGCAACTTTCTTAGTTTGCTTTTCTCACTCAGCTCTGTTGTGTCCTTTACGCGCTCTATAAACGAGTCTCCGGGATAAGTCTCATCAATGTACGCGCGCCATTATAGTTCACGTTATCAGCGGTGTAGAGGAAATTTAAAAAGGCGAAAGATCTAGCAAGATCAAGATATCGCACACATTCCTTATTAGTAGTTGTAACCGAGGTCATGGAATTAAAAATCCCACGAAACCACTAACAGAGATAACAAAAAACATTAATCAACCCGAATACACGCTTTTCTTAGTTATTTTCAATATCTTAAAAAAAAAATTCTTGTTGCTTTTCTAAGATAATGAAAAAAAACTTTAACCGCTCTCAAGAAACTTTGTAGTATAGGAATCGACAAATCGAATGATTACGTAAAAGGAAAGGCCAAAAGACTCCAAAACTCAATCAATAAAAGTTAATATGAAAACATTGTTTTTTCATCATCATCATCGTCATTCTCGTTTCTTATCCTGGAAGGGTCGGGAGTCCAAAGTCTCGACAAGGCGCTTCTACAATCTTGCAACGTTTCAACACTTGTTGACCAATCGAGACCCAGTCTCTCTTCATGCAGTATTTGTTTATCCCGGCATAGTCTAGGTCTCGGGTGATCTCGGTGCTATCTGGCCGCCTTCCCTCCGAAGCTTTCAAGAATATACATTTTGAAATATGTTTATGGAAGAATATACATTATCAAGACGTGTCCAAGCCGCCTTAATTGAAATTTTTCCATGTATTGATATAGGGGTTCTATGCCGAGGATCTCCTTTATATTGGTACTTTTCTTTCGGTCTAATAATGATACTCCCGCTACTTCTTTTAGATTACTCATTTCGGCAGCCTAGATCCACAAGGATCCATATTTTATGACCGTGTATTAATGTGGGCCTATGCGCAGCTTTAAAAACTGTCAGTTTGGTCTTGACACTTATCTCGGATCTCTTTAATATCACACTCTAAAGAAAATATAAAATACGGATTGATATTTTAAATAATTATATTTATTTGTTGGCATTAATTGAGTTATACTGAGAAAAAATTCAATTCCAAGAGAATCTATGTATTTGGAAGCCCTGGGTCATCCTTAAACCCCTTCAGCCCTGTGGTAAATTGAAACCTAATAAAATGGATTAGTCCACTGATTTCTGGAGTGATCTTGCCGTTGCGATCGTGACGAATTTACCAATCGGGCTACGGAAATAGGCACCTAATTTTCCGTAAAGCCGCGACCCGCCTGCGGGGACCCAGCAGCTGCTGGCAGAGCCAATAATTATTACTGTTCCATGCCAGGTTGACAATTATTAATTTCATCATTGGGATCACACGCTACTTTTGTGTAAAATGTGATTGTCGATCGATTTTAGTTTACTGTGTGTAAGTCTTTGTGTGCACTTTGTCAGTGAACTCACAGGCGGCAGTAAGGATATATTTTTTATATATGTAAATCGTTAATTTCCAAATTTTATTTATTACAAATACAGATTATTTGTATTTTTTTTTATTATCATCTCTTTGAATATCGTTTGATTTTTATTTATAATTCAGGTAGCGTTCTTTTGTTTTGTGCAAAATAAAAATTATATAGTTAACATACATTCTAAAGATTTATTTTCTTACTTTTGGCGTTGGTGAGTAGAAATATACTAAATACCTGTATTATTAAATGTAACAGTCTTATTATGAAGTTGTCGAAAATTTGTCGCTGTAGCGTAGTTGGATAATGCACCTTCCCCGGTTTGGAAAGAAATCCATGTTCGAATCACGGTGACGCAACAGCAATATTTTTCGATAAAATTGATTTTATATGTATATATTTCTAATTAGTATTTAAAATATTATAGACCTATGTTCTGAATAATTACAACTTCGCAATAAGAATGTGTTCTCATTAATAATATAGTTGTATCAACGTGTCCAAAATTTAATAAAAATGAATTGATAATTCTGGCGTCTGCTATCAGATTACTCAAAGGTATTTTGAGATTCCGTAAAAATAAGGTAGATGGCTCTTTCAAATAATGGAACGATTAAATATATTAATATCAAAAGGGTAACATATAGGTTCAAAAATTTGTCGCTAAAAATATCGTCGCTGTAGCATAGTTGGATAATGCACCTTTCCCGGTTTGGAAAGAGATCCAAGTTCGAATCCCGGTGACCCAACAACAATATTTTTCGATATATGTATATCTTTCTAATTAATATATTTAATTCATATTTATAACAGTCTCCTCTCACGAATCTTCTATAAAATGATTTAAAATTTTCTAACGTTCTGGATAATACTTTCCGATAAAATATATTTTATGTTAAAATTTGTTTTTCTTTTTTGGATTTACGTTCTAATTTTCTTTTGAGGTCTACTGCCGAAAATATCAAAAGTTGAAAAAATGTAATGTTTTCGAAAAATTATCATCTTTTAACATCATTCAAGTCAATGTATTATATATACTGATTTCTGATGTTTCTTATTCATACAAAAAATATTTATTTATTGTCCACGCCCTATTCAGGCATTAACATTTTTTTTTAAATAATAGACAATCACATCAGAAGCGCAATACAAAGATAAAAATTATATTATATCTGTATGTTTTTCGTAATCTAAATTATTAAAATCAAAAGTAAATTGATTTAAAACCATTATTCAAATTATACAACTATTTAAAGGCTTTTATATTTAAATGCCGTGCACTGATCCCGGTGGCGGCGTACGAAAATGATTTTTATTGTCTGATATTAATTTTGCCTAATTATGTATTACTGTTCGTGATTAGCTTGTTCCGATAGATATGCAAATTAGTACAACGTGACCTATATATTTGACTTACAACGTACCGAGGCACCAAGAAGATGGATGGATTGCTACATTTTGGTTGTTGTTCCGTGCCACACTGTAACTCAATATTTTCCACTTGACAAAATAATTTGTGTTAAATTTGTCAAATATGCTCTGTGACAAAAGTGTGTTGAAAGACAAAAGGTATTAACATAATATTAGTAACATCAGTAAACATGAAATAAAGTGTACATATAAGAGAAGGATGGAGATGGAACATTAGTTGGTGGAAACATAAATTCGATAGTTTATGACACATTTATGCAACAGTAAAAGTATTATAATATAATATACATTAATTAAATTTTTTTCCAATCCGAGTCATATCTTTAAAAAATGTCGAAGAGCTATTTGATTGCGTAAGTGGTACCAAAAAGAACAATTTGACTTGAACCCAAGTGTAACGTAACATGGTCCACAATCTATACTTTTATTATTCAATTTGGCAGAGCGCTCGCTTAGCATGTGAAAGGTGCCGCGATCAATGCCCGGCGCCTTTTATCTATTTGAAATAAAGAAGAAAATAAAACGCACGGCAAAAGTGAGCCCAAAAATGTTGCAAATTTTCTAGTTAGGGCAGTTTTCGTGACAAATATTATTGAGATAGGTTCTGAACAAATATGTTACAAAATAATGTTTATTGTCAAACTGGAAAAGACCATTCAAATACGCAACAGAAAAATTTGTATGGTATTTTATTTAATGATATCTATGAAGGCATCAATCACACTTATATAATGTTATTTCCAAAAAATACAAAAGGCGAGCCCCATTTGGGGAACATCTCCGGTTTCCACAAGGATTGTGGATCGATGGTCATGCCGGCGGTTGTGTTCGGGGCACTATGGTAATTTGATGCCGGCGAGTGGTAATAAAGTGCTGATGGTATCGCGCGGTACAAATCCGGAGCCCGCCGCGGCTCAACCCACGAACAAGTGAATATATCTCCTGAATAATGTTTTACCAAATGCCACCCCATTTGCTGATATGGACCTATTCACATTCAAGTTGCATAATAAATACTCGCCTACAGTCAGCGGCGGGCTGCCGGTACGTTAACAAGGGTGTTCCGGGGAGGGGGCGGATTTTTTAATCACTCTTATACAATTATATCTAATAATTATTAAAGCAATCGAATGCTAATTAACTTACTTACTTACTTGCCATCGCGCCGTTTCCCCGCTGGGGTAGGCAGAGAGGATAGAGCGTCACACTCCTCTGTCCTGACGCACAATTCTCGCCTCATTCACATTCGCACATCTTCTCACACAAGCCCGCCGATTGTTGAGGCTTCTAACAGGACCATCCTCCATTATCTGGTTTACCTGGTCGTGCCAAGTCTTCCGCGGACGTCCTCTATTTCTGGTGCCATCAACACTTGCGTTAAATATCTTTCTTACCATTTTCTCCTTATTCATCCGTTTCATATGACCAAACCATCTAAGTGATTCTTTCTTAATCTTAATCACTATACTAAGATCAGCTTTCCATTCTTTCCTTATTTTTTCATTCTTTACTCTGTCATAAATAGATTTGCCACATACACGCCTAAGTGATCTCATTTCCACTGCATTCAGTCTACTTTCGTTTCTCTTCTGCCAGCTCCAGGCCTCACTTCCATACATCAGTGTCGGTACCAGGACTCCATTGTGCACCGCTAGTCTTGCCTCGGTTGACAAATTCCCGTTAGATATAATTCCATTCAAAGCGCAGTTCACTTTGTTCCCTGCTGTCACCCCCTCCTTTCGATATCATTCTCAGCCTTTCCATTTCTATCAAACATACTTCCCAAATACACAAACTCATCTACTTATTCCAAACATTCATTACCTACAAGTATTTTGCACGGTGTATTGCCTTTGAATGCTAATTTATATACTTATATTATGTAACAATACGCAATATACCGTAAAATAATTAATATCAATAGCTGAAAAATATACTTCCCTACCTTATATTGCAAGAGTTCCAAGATTGACGCAGAAGTAGATTCTTTTCGCTCCAATTCTATCTTTCAATGTTCTATTTTTGGTAGAAAGTAATAAATATTAAAAACTGCCCTTCTCAAAACTGTGCACAATTATGGTAAAGGAAAAACATGTGCACGTGTGAAGTATGAAAGATAATCGTTTAAAGTATCGTTCACAAAAATGTTGCGTTGAACATGAAGAACATCTGGAAGCAATATAGTATATCAAACATCGGCGTTTCTAAGCATTATTAGACTATAGACAAAGACTATAGTTTTTATTATGCACTCGAAATAAATGTATTTTAAAAGAAAGGCAAAAAAAATGCAAGGTCGCAGCAGAGGCGCCAATTAATTGATATAATTAGACACGTGTCAGTAATTTAAAGGTGTAATTATTGGCGCGGTGCCAAAAAACCCGGGAAAACAAAGAATCTTAGTAAAACGTCACAGCGGCAGCCTGTCGCTCTGCAGGTACTTGCAAATATGATGGAAAATATTACATGTATTGTTGTGTATCTGAATAAAAACAGGGTATTCTGCGGGCCAGAAACCATTTTCGATTGTGTTCCCGTAGTGGGCCTATATTGAACATTTTTTTTTGTTTAATTTCTTTTGACCTCTTCATCGTCATCATCATCATCATCATCATCATCGGTTGAGAGAAGCTGAGATCGGCGAACCACCCTCGTCAACATTCTTGTTTCCTGCACGGAACAATACATTTAAACCATCTACAAAAATTGCAGTTAAGTACTGATTTGATCCGATAATATTGTTTTTTCTTAATTTAACAAGGGGCTCGAACGATTCAATGTATTAATATCAAAAAGATAACATATAGGTTCGAAAATTTATCGCTGTAGCATAGTTGGATAACGCAGAAAGAGATCCAGATTCGAACCTTGGTGGTGTAACAACAACATTTTTCAATAAAATTGATTTTATATGTATATCTTTCTAATTAATATATTCGATTCATATTTAAAATATCACAGACCGTCTGTTCTGAATAATTACAACTCCACAATAAAAATGTGTTTTAATGTATAAATTGTATTACAAAAAGCAAAGATATATAATGGCCGACCTCTTTGAGTTATGAATGACACGTACAAATGAATCTATTTATAGTGTTTATGGATTTTTAATATTCTCATACATATTTGAAATTTGGAACTGCATTTTCAAGCGGAGATGAAAACATTTTCCGCACCATTAAAAGCGAAAAAGGAATGATTTTTATCTGCGAAAAGAAAAATCTCCAAGTACACGATCTGTTTATGCGCAAAATTAATTGCGTCATTGTGGTTTTTGCGCATGGTTCGCAAAAAACAAATTTAACACCGACAGGTTGCGCAAGAGAACAAAATTGTTAGTTTTGCACATACGCGCATTTATTTTCTTCTCTCGTCGTGTGACATTCAATAATGCCTCTTTTGAACCGATACAAAAGTATACACAATGTTCAGTTTTAGGCGCAGTGGGAGAGATCACTTTTAAAAATCACATGCCTGCCCATTTGTATTGTGGGTACTGCGTATCGGTCGGATTTGCCACAGGTTATGGAAATGTGCTGTTCTCGGTAGATACAATTGTCAACTTGTCCGAACTGGATTCCATTAACATGAATATACGTCACACGTCTAACTAACTAACATACCACCGCACAAGGTTAGCTAGTTACTGTAGGCAAAAGGGGGATACGTTGTATCATCGCGCAAGTGTAGACAGATTTAATGGAATGCCATTTTATTACAATGTATCCCGGATTATCATTCAATCGGATTGTCACCCTGCTGGGCTGCTTCTAATATCTGATTTACCTAACAGTTTCAGATCGTATTATTTATATTATTTTGTTCTCTTCTAATTTAAAGCACACTTTTCTAAAACTTATTAGATTTACATTCGCCTTATGTATTGTGAAAAACCTTAATTAATTATGCCAGAAACTCTAGTAGTACCTACCAGAGGGGTATACTTTTTCGACTTGCTTAGTATTCTTGAGGTAACGCACGTGTGTCGCGTCATCGCCGGAATGGAACATTACATATTTAATTAGGTAAAATCATTTTATGGATATGTTTGCGTCAATTGGTCAAGTTGAACTGTGATAGATCACTTCCTTTTCTTAGGATATTTAATTATCTTTTAACATTGAAAAATAAGTTTTACGGAAACATTGACTGTGATTGCGCATTGACGTTAAAGCAGCCGCCACTACTTTTCTGCATCTTCTTCAACGGCCCACAGCTCACACCGAGCCTTGGTCTCCCGAATCTCTAGTTCTCGGTGATCGTCTTCCAGATTGGAATCTGTAGCAGCTTTATTGCGTCCTTCTTCATACCATCCTCCCAGCAGAGTCGGGGAGTTGCCACTCTTCTTCTTCTACCTTCTGTGTGTCCATTAAGGATTATTTTTTGGATTCCGCGCTTCCTGCATCCTCTGAACGTGGCCCGCCTATCTAAATCGCTGTATCATGTAGATAGAGAGTTTGAAGATCTGACAACTGTACTGTACAACTCGTCATTGTATCGCCTCCATAATCATCAACATCACCGACGACCTCTGAACGCATCTTGCAGATACCTGAGCGCAAAACAGAGCTTTTAACAGCCTCAAAAACACTCACAGTACCGATGACAACATGTACCAATAACATGCGCCTACATCCAAGGATGGTCGACTCCTGAGCGCCACTTATTTCGCTTCTGCCTTCTCGTCAAGTTCTCTAGCAAACGCTCCTCAGTGTAAATTTTTTATTACATATTTCTAAAACTGTTCACTGTGCTCAATCAACAATAAATTCATGTAGTTTTTCTTGTTCAACCTGCTCTGGCCACACACAATTACCCACATGCTCCGCGATCATAATCAAACGAACATGTGAAAGATGTGTGGTTATCGCGGCACTTATCATTCACACGACAGTAAATCTTTTTAATAATTCAACTGCCACACGTCCTCACCAAATTTAAACATCAGTCCACACAAAGCGCACATCTTGAAATTTTTAATACAGCGTAATTGGTGACCTCGCCGATTCCGATCCCGTATTTCTTTTACGGCGCCGCTCGCTATCCCCTAAATATTTTTTTCTTCAAACTGCCGCATCCCTTTCCTCTCAAAACTGTCCGACATTTCATCCAATTTTACGGGGATTGTGTACGCTTCACGCCCGTAAGTCAATACAATACAGTTTTACACACCGTTCTATACGAGTGCATATCTTTCTACGTTTCTGCTAGTAATCAATGTTCCCTCCAAGGTGTGCGAGCGCACACGATTTGGCATCACAGCGCACATCACAACTTCTTCTTCATAAGCCGACTTCTATCGAAGTTTGGCGACCATGTTGATTGATCTTATAGAAGAACACTAGTATTTTGGATATCGAACCACTTTCTGAGGTAATGGATAATGTTTTTCTACTCACGCCTTTGCTTAAAATATCAAATTTTTCAATTTTATTTTATTGAGGGATTTTGACAGTGCAAACATAATAATTATTTAACATATGTTACTAATAATGAAAATCCACAAAATTATTTAGATATAGATACATAAATGAAAAGAGAAACAGAGGGAGAAAGGGTGGGGGGAGGTTGCAACTATTTTTATGTTCCTTCCTCGGGAGGTCTTAAAATGACGACTCGGTTATACTGGAATAAACACATTATTATTATTATTAAACCAAGGTAGGCCATATCCATTTGCCCTTATGTTGTTCAGATTTCGGAACATTCGGACATTTCGGTTGCGTCAAATACTTAAAACAATTCTAGATACAGTCCACGGGACCTTATTCCCACCATTAGTATTGGCATATAGTAGACTCAATCAGATGAAACTCAGCTCGTAATGCACCTTCACAAGTCCCGGGCCTATGTCGCTCTCACAGCTAACTCCGAGGTCTCTCCACCCATGTATTATATTGCAACACTCTTCCAGGATTGAGTTGAGTTCAGAATGATCTCCTCCGCTGTCACTTCACTGTCGTATAATAAGCGTAAATTTGTGATCTGCTGGTTTTCGTTTTATTTTAACCGTTGATCTTATCTATCTTGTTACCTATCAGTTATAGGTGCGCAAATGTATAAGGTAGCGTGTCTACAGAGATGTATTGAAACGGATAGACTTTCAGTTCTTTCTCGTTTGCATGTTAGATACGATCTGATCTCTGAAGGGTTGTGTTGTAGTTTATGAAGATAATTCTGGAGATATTTCTCCCATTAAATGATATAGAAGATAATTTAAATCCTGGTAAAGAAAGTCATAGATTAGATGATATGAAATAATCGTTTCAATGCACATACATGCGCTTGAAGAAAGCATAAATAATAAGATTAGACGAAAAACATTAAAATCAAAAAAAGGTTAAGGTTAATAAATTAAAAGATAGGAATGTAGCTTCGGAGGGTAGATACATACATAACACTATTGTTGCGGTAAAGGGAGAGCAATCAGAGAGTTTCATTGCCGAGAATGTGACCGAATGCAACGCAGTTTTCCTTGATAGTTATTTTTTAAAATATTTTATTTATTAGGAAAATATACAGTTAATCAAGATGGAGTAACAAAAATAATAGTCATTTCCAATACAAATTAAATGCATCAATTAGAAAGATATACATACTGTGATGTTCTTGGAATTGTATGGATGTGTGTATGTGAATGCCGCACCGCCGCACACGAATGCGTATCCGTGGGCGTGTGTGTGATGGTATAAAGGGCGACGCGCACCAGGCGCGCGCTCTCTCTGCGTGTCCATCGGCTTTATCGTTTGACTTGTACTAGTGATATACCTTGTATCATACTGTAATTAACATGTAATTGTCACAAAGAGTTTTTCTTGAATCTTCACACATGTGTGAGGTGTACACTGAAAGCGTGCTTGGAAGACAAGTACGTAACACATACAGATAAACACAATTAATCGAAAAAAAAAATTTAAAGCTTTTTGCAGCTCAAAGGTATTCGCAATAAAAGGTGATTTTAAATAAATGGAACGTAAAATGTATTAATTTGAAATAGCTGCAACATATGTCGACTATTTACGAGTGTAATTGGTTATCGCACTTCCCCGGATAGGAAGAGATCCTTGTTCCTATCCCGGTGGCGGCCAAAATATGTTTTTGATAAATTGTGTTTATCTGTATGTATATCTTTCTAATGATTGATGCATTTAATTTGTATTAAAATATAACAGAACTGTGTTTTGAAAAAATTACAACTTCACAAATAATAATGTGTTATTTTTAAAATGATAGTAAATTCAACCACTTACATGTTTTCTCTGAATTATTAAATATAATAATACGATACACTGCAGGTTTTGTAACAAAGGTTAATGTTAAGCAGTGTAGAAGGCAATGAAAACTATCTTGTATTGAAGGAGTAAGAAAGATAAGAAAATTAAAAGAAAGAAAAGAAAAAACAAACATTTTACATAGGGAACGGAAGGAAGAAGAGGAAAGAAGATGGGATGGGGATTAAATTCTGTATAATAATAATAATAATAAAACGTAAGGCCATTATAATGTTTCTGATAATAAATTGGACTTCATATCTTCCATCCGAGAGCGAGATATGCTTGTAGGTAGAATGATTGGTTAAAATTGAAAATGTTATTATTACTTCTCTTGACTTATTTATGCATCTCCATTAGTAACGTGGTCAGTCCAAGCCCTACCAGTAACCTTACCTTATACCGTTATGGAAATGTTTTTCTTATTTTCTCGCCTAGCATACAAATAATACCTTTTTATGCGCACGCTGTGATTCAAAATTAGAGGCAACGCTGCTAGTAATAATACATTATTTGACATACATATCTCAATTGAAAAATGGCCGAACCAAAGCCGAACTGACCATTACTAATCAGAGTTTATTTTTTAAAATTGTATGTTTTTTATAAATTATCAGCGACCTTATTGCGTAGCTTAGATGTCTTTTCGAGATTGCGGCTTGAGGTTAATGCCTTACAATCCTACATATTGCCGCAGCTGTGGGTTTCGGCTTATATTCTTTGATGCCGTGACTATTGACCCTTTTGACACGCGTGTATATTATTTCAAAAATTCACCATTAGGGCATTTCTGATAAAGTTTTCGCAATCCGACATAAATAGCGTACATTGCAGAATTTCGCGCGAATATTTCAATTTCTTAAATAGTTGTTTAGCGATATTGTATTTTTTTTTTCAAAAGTAAGGCTATGCAATATTTCTATAATCTAACAATAATTCTCAATGGAAATTAGAACGCGCTATAATTTTAAAGAACAACGCAAAATTCACAAACTCATCAGTGTGTTTTGACTGTGGATTGGAATTCAGTTCACACGTATCTTTACAGATTCTCAGAGATTACAGGCTCACTGAGAGATCGTCATGTACACGTGTAATGTGATAATTTCGTCTGTTGTCTCGCTCATTTAATTACAGTATTATGGACCCTGTCAACGGATGAGATTTTTGACGCGAGACATAGATTATACTCTCGTGAGGTTTTTTAGAGAATTTCTCGACTTTTGTTGTTCACCGTGTACTAGTGATGGTAAAATCGTTATTTCAACCGTGATTGTGTTTGATTGTAAAACGATAATTGATCATTGATTAGCCTAATTCTTCAAGCAATGACTGGTACACTAAAAAGTAAACCTTGAACAGTTAAATCTCAGTTACGTAACGGTTTAGAATCACCACCGTGTACATACTGAGTCTCAAATATTCGTCTCGCGCCTCACATAACGCTTATTATACGTCATATGTCAAATATCAGAACACACTTCGTTCGTTAGATGAGTGAATTTGAACCTCCCCCCCAGCAGCAGTTAAAATTAAATAAATGTTTGTAATTCTAGTTTTGTGTAACTTTCCAGAATAGTTGTAAGTGTTTATGGTTCTAGGTGACGTTTGCTCACATGTGTAGATTCTTACTGTCAATTCAAACGTTGTACGTGTACACGGGTTTGATCTTTGAGTTTATATCCAGATTAAAATCTCAATAAGCGTACACAGTACTTAGATTTATCTAAACTAAATCTCTGAAATTTATCTCATCGTCCCTCATTCCATGGACATGAGCCGTTAGAATATTTAATGGTATTAAATAAGTGATTTTACTAAACAACCGATAGTACACAAGTAGTTGCACTAGTGATTAACTATATAATAAATGATACAAATAAATGTTTTATGATATTAAATAATTAATTATTTATATTACTGTTAAATACCAGTGTCGTAACTACCCGATGCACTACATTAGCTGCATTGGGACCACGTTATATCTAACGTGGTCCAAAAAGTACTCGCACAATACTTTTTTCGTACCGATACATTAATAATAATATAATTAATACATTTAAAATAAAACATTTCTCACTTGCGTTACGAAAACATTGTCGATGTGTACTTACAGTAGACACTGCCCCGCTAATATGACGTCGTAACATCGCCGCAAAGGATTTTTCCAATTACAAATGATTATAAATGCCACTTCTTACACACTAAAAACACTTTTTTTTATATGTAAATAGGAAACAAGAGACCAATTTTGTTCTTACCATTTAATGGATAAACTGTTTAGTAATAATATTGTTATATTTTATATAAGTACACAATATATTCAGGGAGCAATTTTTTTATTCAGCATTGAGGTCCCAATTTTTTCAGTTACGCCACTGGATAATACAAATGCAAGCGTTAAAGTACAAAAAGGGTTAAAAAAAAAACTACAATGAACATTGTAAAAACATACTACAGTATGGACGAAACAAAGAAAAGCAATAACTAACTTACACATCACACCATTTCTTCGCAGGGGTGGGCAGAGAGAATTCAACACTACCACACTCTTCTGTTCTAACACACCAATTTGACCTAGTTCACTCTCGTGCAGTTTATTTTATTTTTAAAAAATCGGAGGAGAAAAAATCGTTTTCAGTTCGAAGGCTTTTTTAGGGTGTTATTGTATTATTAATGGTGCCGCATTAAATTAAATGTAGTGTGATAATTATTTACATTGGTCCCGTTCGGCCAGACACTTCGCGTGACAATCTTCGGACGAAATCGGCTCAGTGGGGTTAGAAAGTCGGCACGTCTCTGTCGTTCGTCCGTGCCGTCAAAGGAAGTGAGCGAGACGCTAGGCAGTGACTGTAGATTGAATTTAACGATCTCAGTCCTACTAATTATTTCCAATAGGTATAACACGTCACCATGTAATTAATTAAAAATGTAAATTTTGTAAAACGAGCCGTGTAACCGAAACATATATAATATGTGCACCTGGAAATAATATCGATTAAGGATTACCAACGATATAAAACAAACCTTGGTAGGATCGGTGAACTTGTTAATATTATTTGAAACAATATTGCTATTTCTACATAGAATAAGGCCCGGTTGTGTGATCAGTAGTAATTTTTTACTTTAGTAACTTTTTTTACTAAAGCCCGTTGTTAAAATCGTTTGCGGGTTGTTTGAACGTCAAATGTTTCCTATTGTCAAAACATAGATGAGATGTTTGTAGACGCGATAAATAATCGTGAAATATGCTTTATATGCGGATTTTTTCGCCTCTGCGTTCGATATCCGTCACTTTGCGTGTGAATTTTTTTCAGATTATGTGCTAATGTATATTAAACAACGAGATCATCATCGGATGAACTATATCATCACTAAAATAGCGGGATATTGAATGATTATTTGTCGTAGAGTGCAACAAGCTTTGAAGAGTCCGCCATATTTAACCATCGACTCTCGTTTTTACTATCGGATATTTATTTATTTATTTAATTCTTAACATAGTGCATACATAAGTACTCCTATATATGCTCTAATATTAACAAGATTAATGTATTTTCTTTTACTAAAACTTATCTTTTACATATTTAGTCTAGTTTCATTTTAAATCTATTTATATTCTCCTCCTTTCTTATGTTTTCTGGCGTTTCATTAAAAATCTTCATCGCACTATACATCATCGATTTCTGAGATTTGGCCTTCTTACTGAATAGCAGTCTCAGTATATCCCCCGCTCTTATACAATGCTCGCGCTCATGTTGATTTGCATCAATTTTTCGTGTAAATTCCGCTGATATTTTCTTATTGTGGATTTTATAAATAAATACCATTATATTAAAATATATCTTCTGCTTAAGGGTCATCATATTCAGATCTTTCAGCATTGTACTGATCCGAGTATATCCATTTTTTCTGAGTATTATTCTCAAAGCTTTATTTTGCAACACTGACAATTGTTGATGTGAGGAATATATGGAGGTATGGGAGAGTAAAATGAGTTTACTACGGGATGTACTTTCGAGAAGTAAATATTTTTTAACCAGCGATGAAACAACTCGTTTTCGCATTTTTTTTTCTTCGTTTAGGTCTTTACAACATAATTTAGATGTGAAATAATGTAATTATGTCAGTGAAGTGAGAACAGCCCTCCTTCTATATTTTTAATCAAAACATGTCAGTTTTTACAGACGATAGATTAAAAACTTGCCCGATCGACGGAAGATGGTTGCATCTATCGATGGAGACTATTTTCTTGAATAGTATTGTGAAAATAATTTTGTTTTTAAAAAACAAAAACGTAATTTTTTGGGTACCCCTAATATATAATAATACAATATGAAACTAATACAAATTAAATTAAACAAGCTTGAAAGATATACGGAAAAGAGCAATTTATCGAAAAAATATTTTAGTTTCTGCCGGGATTCGAACCTGGACCCTTACCGATACGGGGAAAGGCGTATTTTTATAAGACAAATTTTTATCCCGGTAGCAATTAAAATATTTTACCTTAAATTGAATTTTTTTGCATATCTTTCTAGTTGATTAATTTAATTTGTATTAAAATACCACAGGGACTATGTTCTGATAACCTTCAACTTCGCAATAGTAATGTGTTCTCCTTAAAAATATGCAACGAAATACAACATAGGAATAAAAAACATAATCAAGTACAATACATTATTAATTTATTTATATTGAAGATCTTTAAGCAATTTAATTATTTTTGACAGCTGGTTGTGCAGTCTAGAAGCAATATACATGTCTTTGTCGCATTTCTATTTTGAACCTTTTTAGACCTAACGCGCTCGTTAGTTTTGCTCCTAGTCCGATTGTTATGCGATAACTAGTCCATTAGTCATAGACTCACGTGCGTCATGGATAATCGAACACTCCCGTGATATATGGTCCGGCGTCTGTCTCGCTCGGTCGCAGACAAACCGCGGTTCACGAACAAGGTCAAAGTCAAATAATTTACCTAAAAATTGTTCGCGCCTCGTAACCATCTACATCTCGTTGTGGTTCAGCGTCCGAGGGCTCCAGACGCCGTACCGTAACTGTTATTTAAAGTATAATAATAACGGATTAATTTAATTTGTAGGATGTTAAATTTTGTCCGCAGGTCCCGCGCCAGCAGCCGGCTGATGGAGCGGTATGAGAAGATCTCCAAGCTGGGCGAGGGCTCCTACGGGCTGGTGTACAAGTGCCGCAACCGGGACACGGGCGAGCTGGTGGCCATCAAGAAGTTTGTGGAGAACGAGGACGACCCGCTGATCAGGAAGATCGCCCTCCGAGAGATACGGATGCTGAAGGTGACCATTCATAATAACCAATGGCCCGGGACAAGGCTTATTATAATAATAATAATGTGTTTATTCCAGCGTGATCCGGATTATTAGTGCAAGACCGGTGTCTTGATTCGCCATATAAATAAAATATTCAAGTAACTAAAAAAATGTATGTTAAAAAATAAAAAAAGATAAAGAAGTTCACACATACGTATGGTATAAACAAAATGAAAGTAATAAATTTAATACATATTAAGTGTATCAATCAGAAAGGTATACAGAAGCAATCCACTTATCGAAAAAATATTTTGTTTTCTACTGGGAATATAATTTGTATTAAAAATATTTAGTTGTTATCGGGATAAAGTAGCTACTCTGCAGTGGCTACAGATTATGGCATTCGCTGGTCATGAGAGAGTTGGTGCTGAGCTCCAGCCGCAGCTTTACGCCCGCAACCCGATGTCTCAGAAGCGGAACGAATCCATGCGCACGGCCATCGGCAAACATTGTAGATGCGCTGCAATAACGCGCCAACCCGAATAGTACTCTGTGCGAGTTGTTGTATTGAATTCGTAAACGGTTATACGACACTTGCTTATATTGCGACCAGAGCTTATGCTTTGGAAACCGCTCTCGGCTTTCGTAATCCACCGCGAGCATATCAAGTCTCAGAGACTCACCATCTCTCAGCTTACTTCATGTTTTAATACATCAAACGTCAAAGAATGTCATTCCACTGACATTTAACGTTTCGTTCGTCAGTTGGGTGAATTTGAATCTCCCCAGCAGCAGTTAAAATGTAATAAATGTTTATCAAACTTTTTCAGAATAAGTAAGCATAGGTATATATGGTTTTATCAGTCCGTTGACCATTGATTATCAGATAGTTAGTTGCGTGAATTTAAATGTCCTGAGCAGCAACGGAATAAATTATTGTAATTTAATGCCTTTATTTGTTTAACTTTTCAGAATGACACGTGTCGAATTTGAGTTTTTGTCTCAAATTGATCTTCAAATCAAAATCACACAAGTGGTATTAAGTACACTCAGTACTGAAATTTATCTCATCTAAACTTCTGAGTTTTATCTCATCGTGTCTCATTCGTGGACATGGGTCTTAAGATTAAATAGTCAAACGTTATTTTATATTATTTATATTATATTCAGGTAATAAGTTATTAAACACGAGTGTGAGGTGAAAACGGAAGTCACTTATTTTTTATGATTCCGCTGTTTAATTCAATAGTTTATATTAAAACTCTGTATCAGTAGTTTATTAAAATTCATTGATGAAGTGCGTACGCTTTCATATATTTACCTACCTAATTGAAGCATCGATCGAATCGAATATAAATAGAATTTTGTATCTAATGCTTCCTTTTGCAGGTAAAATTGAAAGGAAACCATTGTAGACAAATTCGAAAGGAATCCGATAACGTTACACGGTAGAGAAGCGTCTGTTTCCTTTGAAAATTCAATTAAATTTAAATGTAACCTTTTCGTTCTAAATTTATAAGTATTTCTATTTAAAAGCAAAATGTTGTTCAACTTTGACACATTAACGCAAGATTATGTTTTAAAATATGAAAAATCAAATTGATTTCGCTATTTTTATTGAAGTGACAACTTTGAGAAATCGGCTCTCGTTATCCAATACGTCTGTAATTTTTTTAAGCCTAAGCATTTTTGTTGTTAAATCGTTAATTAATTTAATCAAATAAAATATTTAGACAGAGTGAAAGTTCGTTAAAAAGGGGGGAACCCATAAAAAGGACTGCTTCTAGGAGACGTACGTCTATTTACACGGAATATGGTGTTCAATAGGATATTTTAAATGCAAATATAAATTAAATAATCAAGGAAAAATCGCGTATTAACTTTTTGTATAATATTGTAGTTATTGTGTAGTAGTAATAACCTGACGATGCGAAATTAATCATTTTTAAAAGCATAATTTATTTTAAAAAATCAACCAGAATAATTTTCTTTGTTTGACGGGATAACAGCATATTTTTACGTGAATTGACAGTAGATCATGTGTGACAGTTTTTAATATATCCTTGTTTTGAAATAATTGACAGACGTACCTACCTACAGCCAGTGCGTAATTTTAACACGTGTTTTAATTTTAGTGTACAGATTTTTAATCTGGTACATTTCTAAAAGCTTTCTCAAAAATCCTTTCCGACACCGTCCTAGAATTGGGTCAATTTCGTCTGTATGCGTTTTTTTTTTACATTTATCTGTAGGTCTAATATTAACAGAGTTGAGAATTTTTAAGTTACAGCCACCATTTTTAAATAAACTTGCGGATCAGGCTGATTAACGAACTTTGCCGAGATATGTACTAGGGAAAATTTTTCAGAAAAATTTGATCGAAATCTGATAAGAACGTACATGAGTAATGTCCACAAATATATGTATTTAATATATATACATATTTTTGTTATGATCGAAGAAAGTTCATTGAAATTTTCCGAACGTTGCGTCATGAAACCCTCTGCAATAGATAGGATTTCTTCGAAACCTCATCAACGTCATTACTATTGCCACTGCAACCTCTGGTAGGTAATTAATAATTTTCCTCCATTGGTCTCAATTATGCAATAACAACTTCTGTTCAGTCCTAGAATTCTAAGATAAGTCTATAAGTCTTCGAATTCATCTAAAAATAAATGATGTTATCTTTTAATCAAGTCTTATTGAAACTTATCATGTCTCGGTATAATCAAATACTATTTGTCATCCCTGCATTGGACGATACAAAACTTAAAAAATAGTAAAAGATCACAGACCACCAAATATATAGACATGAACGATGTCACCCATTTACGATTTTGATGTCACCCATTTACGCTATCAAATAGCTCCGCGAATTATTTAAAAATATGATTCGATCGGAACGAAAATTTAAACGTCTTTATACGTCTTGTTTACACAAAGAGTAAATACTATTACTGTTGCATAAATGTGTCATAAACTATCGGATTTAAGTTTCCACCAAGAATGTGTGTAGTCTCGCAACTAATGTTCCGAACGCCTATCATACATGTATACTTTATTTCGGTCTGCGGTAAAAGACAAAGAATATAATAGTTAAAAAATGTGTTTCAGAATTCGTATGGTACATGTTTTATTGTTAGAGGTGTGTACATATTTCACGTTTCACGCAAAAATGAAAACTTTCTTACATCGGGAATATGATGGTACCTAAATACATTCCTCATTCAAATTCGGTCGCAGGGCCGGTTTTTTTTCTCGTTATGTTTCGTTTATAATCTCAACCGAAATAATTGGGAGATCGCATGTTGGAAATATATTTGAATATTATTAACCGGCGACCGGCGATCGTCAAACTTCGTTTGTTTTCTCGTTGAAAACTTGGCCATTTTCGCGTGTTCTAAAAATAAAACTTGACAGTTTTTCAGGGTAAAGGTGTATCTAAAATTGTTTGATTTGGATTTTTTGTTGCAATGCTGGTTTAAAAATATTTTTAACCTCAGTTTATACGTATTCTTTTGTGTTTTAGAGGTTTGTTTTTCGTATTGGCAACACTTTTTTTTCAACGAGAGCTAATTTAACAGCTGACAGCTGATTTGTACTCGGTTTGGTATGCTATTTCACCATGAATAGACTTATACCAGTGCAACTCTTGAAAATTTATTTCGAAAGTCGAGGTTCAGTTCGCGTGCGTTACGTCCATTTTACGGTCGACATAATCGTCCATCCGAGCGAGTAATTCGAATAACCATGGATCGTTTTCGCACCACGCATACACTAAGTGATAATACGAATCCGCAGAGACGTCGTACAGTGCGTATCGAAGAAGCTGTTGTTATTGCTGTTGTATTGAGGAGGACTCGAATGAGTCGATTCTCCATCGAGCACAGCAATAGATCCATGATTACGGATTTTTTCGTTCCCCAATTGGATGGCATTCATGTGGAAGAGCTGTGGTTTCAACAAGACGGCGCAAGATGCCGCACAGCGCGCGTAACAATCAATTTATTGAAGGAAACACCCGATGAGCGCATAATTTCGAGTAATGGACCTGTGAATTGGTCTCCAAGATCGTGTGATTTAACATCTTTTGATTATTTTCTGTATACATATATGTGAAGTCGCTAGTCTACGCCGATAAACCAGAGATGATAGACGACTTGGAAGCCAAAATTCGTCGCGTTATTGTCAATATATTGCGCTTTATTCGAGCTAGCCGCGGTGCCCATATGCTCGAAATCATATTTAATCACTAATAGCATAAAATTATCTTTCCAACAAAGCCAATACCATGGCTATTGCCACGATTTGTATGTGTTTTATTTCATTTTAAAGTTCTAAACCTCAAAAAAAAAAAATAGCCTTTATGTATTGTATCTTAATATTCCGTACTGAAACGTATTAAGTAGTAGATATCTAGCAGTGGCGTGCAAAGGGTATAGACTTAAGTTACGCTGTTACCGTGATATTATATAATATACTGTATGCTAAATTGTACATAGGTTTATGAAGTTTCGTTTTATCGACGTTTTTTAAACAAAATGAATCCATCATAATAAAAATGCATTATTCTCGAACGCGACGAACAATCATGAAAACAACACGTTTAGTAAGCTAGTAAAAATTGCGAATTAGCAAATGAGCCAGTAGATGCTTCGATCAGCTCAAAGCCAAGTTCAAAACCTTTCGAATGTCATTCTGTTAGGAAACAGCATAAGGACTCCGTACAACATGGATCAGCTGACTCTGCCGAGTGGAATTTTCAATTCAGTAAGTAGTAATTGTATGGCTTGAGTAGAACGATAGATAAAAATAGTGGTTAGCAATCGTAGTATCAATAAATGACGAATAACCGAAAGAGGATTACAGCGCTCCGATGGCGTCACGTAGTAGCCTCCCAGAACTACGAAACTAATGATTCTACTGATACACGGTGGACGCTAGCGTAATTATAACATATGAATTGTTTAATTTATATTTGTTTCCCAGAATTTTTAGTAATGCACAGCTTTTTTGTTTATATACAGTGCACGCCCGTGGTACCTAGTTATAATTATTTAATATTTTATTTGTTATACTTTCAGTTAACTAAATAATAATGAGTATCGGCAAGCTGTGCAATTTACAGAATTTTCTTTAAAATGTATGAAGAAAAAGTAAATTTTAAGAAAATCATACATAATATTGCTTTCCGATTCCCAGCGTTGTAAAAAAAGAATAGATCATGAAAAAGAGGATGAAATGTTGGAAGATAATTAAATTGAATGTATATTTGTCTGTTCTTTATATAATCCCTACACATTTTATATATATGAAATCACCTCTGCGACAACACTGTATATTAGTTTTGGACAAATCTTGAGTTATGAATGCCACAACGTTGTGTATATTCTTAGGCATCCAATGGTATATTAAGTAACCATATAAAATAAATAAAAATACTATTACACACAATTTCTAAGTAATCTTCCATGCAACAAGATTATTGTATGTCATCCAAGTTGGCCGATCTTTTATATCTATCAACATTTGTAAAAACCGATATACAATGTTGTTTGCAGGAGGGTCTCATATCTAATATATCTAATTTTCCATAGTTTCTTATTATGACCCGGCACAAAACATATGCACCCTACCCTCCAGTAAATGTGTATTTTCCTGACCTTGGAATGGCCAAGTTGTGATATTTTGGTCAAATTTGATTTTTTATATAAAAAATCTGACAACAATGTCCTCTTTAAAACTGTATCACAAACATGTCAAATTTCCTAATACTTTGGGAGATAACAAGACAACAATGTTATATTTTATAATAGTTTTTTTTTTTATAACAACTCTCGATTTGAATTCATGTAAAATGTAAATTTTCCGAAATCAGGAATTATTATTATAAATTATAAAGTATATATTTATAAAAAATTTTACCTAATTGGCGATGAGCCAAACTCCGCTGAAGAAATCGAAAAATTAATAATATTCATGACTTAGAAGCACTATATTTCAGTTTGATAAAATGTCAGATGATACCTTGTTGCCCCAAAGACATTATATTGAATGCCATCATTTAAAAAAATTCTCACTTTGCAGTTTAGTACAGTCGCCTAATCACATACACACTCTCTCTCTGAACATCAAACCCTTCTCGTCCTAGATCAAATTTAGTTTAAATTATGGCCCGTGTTCATGGATGAGATTTCTCTTGGAGATTCGAACCGTACAATTTAACCTGAAGTACTATTCCATATGTTTTGCGCGCGGATTAGATTGACGCATCAAGTATACCCGTACCTTTAGCGACTGTCAGAGATCAAAGTCTCATTGAGAGTTCATTGTGGACACGGGTCGTGAGAGTCGGTAAATGTACGTGTGCACTGAATGCGTCACTCCAATCCGCACGCAAAACATATATTCACATTCTTATTGTGATGTTGTAATTATTCAGAACATAGGTCTGTTGTGATATTTTAAATATGAATTAAATATATTAAATAGAAAGATATACATATAAAATCAATTTTATCGAAAAATATTGTTGTTGCGCCACCGGGATTCGAACCTGGATCTCTTTCCTAACCGGGGAAGGTGCATTATCCAACTATGTTACAGCGACAATATTTTAAGTGCCAATTTTCGAACCTATATGTTACCTTATTAATATTAATACATTTAATCGTTCCATTATTTGAAAGAGCCATCTACCTTATTTTTATAGAAATTCAAATACCTTTTAGTAAACTGTGTTCTGAATAATTACAACTTCACAATAAGAATGTGTTCTCCTAAATAATAAAGTAGTATCAATGTGTCCAAAATTTAATAAAAATGAATTGATTTGAGATTCTGTAAAAATATATATGTATATCTTTCTAATTAATATATTTAATTCATATTTAATATATTATTATTTTTATTTATTCTTAATATAGTGCATACATAAGTATGCATAAATATAAACACGATAAAAATGTTTCCTTTTTATTACAACTTATTTTTCGCATATTTGCTTAGTTTCATTTTGAATCGATGTAATTTCTCCACCTTTCTTATATTTTCTGGCATTTCATTAAAAATCTTCATCGCGCTGTACATCTTCGATTGTTGAGATTTACCCTTCTTCCTGAATGGCCGTCTAAATCTATCTTTTCCTCTTGTATGATATTCGTGCTCATGTTGGTTTGCATCAATTTTTTTTATAAATTCTGCCGATATTTACTTAGTCTTTCAGCATTGCATTGGTCCATATGTGATGATTCATAAGAAGCTTTGCACTGAACTCTGTACTCGAGTTGAATCTCTGAGAAAAATCTCATCCGTGAATACGAGCCATTATTCTTGAGGGGGTGTGCAAAACAAAGGTATCCCCTAACCACCCCCTCTCAGAACCACGAATATTATATTATTTTTTATAAATCGCGTGGATTGCGGCGAACGTTCATCCCTTCTCACATCGTTCGTGCACGATGTTGGCGAAATCATTTGCACACCGACGATGAAGGCGGTGTCTTCTTTAATATCCAGGTGTCAAGAGAACTGATGCATTTCGCAATTTGCAATGCATTCATGTATTTATAATATGTGGGTAATGCAATCGCGTGTGAAATTTTGCATGCAAGCTTTTCTAAACAGAAATAGCAACAACGAAAATTACCTAATATTATTATTGTTATTATTGTTACCTAATACATTATTATTGTTACCTAATACACTACCCATCATGATATAGTAAGGAAACAATATTTTAAAATATTATTTCAATTGTTAATGGAATAAAAATCCAGCAAATACAATTAGTACCTCATGGTTATGTAAAAATAGCATATGTGTATGTTGTTTGTACAGTTCACTGGGAAATAAAGAATAAATAAAATTTTAATACATGTATTTTTTACATTTTAAATTTTACTTGATATAAAGAACGATCGCTTAGCATTGTACTTTATGTAGGTAGAGGCACTAGGTATGAATATTATTTTTAATTATTTTTTTAAGTAGGTACCGTGTAGGTACTGAATTAATAAATAAATTCTTTATCTACCTACCGGAACGAGAAATGACATATTTTAATTGTCGAATATTTGTTTGACATTTATGGATAGAAAATGAAAAAAAATTGTTATCACCGTGGTAATGGTGATTTTGAATGTTTGTAAATTCTATACCTATCTTATACCTATATACATGTGCACCTAAAAGATTTTTTTTTTAATAATACACACCTATTTAGTACTTACCAGTACAAATTACAATGATAATCTACCGCTTTAGACAAATTATATTTTAAAATGTAATAGAATGTCATTCATTCTTTCCTTCCTGGTAAACTGTATATACAACACACATGCGATGTTTATTCTCAACTATTAGTCCTCATTTTAGTCACTTTTTCTTTTCTTATCTTCAGTTGAAGTTTTTTGATTAGCCGAAAGTATGAATGTATGTAAGGGGACGAGTTCCTGAGTTCCGAATTACATACATAGACTATAATTATAGATAGACCATAATTATAGATAGACTATAATTATAGATAGACCATAATTATAGATAGACTATAATTATAGATAGACTATTATTTTACAAAAATCGAAAATATGTTACTCTAATCAATAACAGCACCATGTGAGAGATACACATAGTGTATCGAATGTGTCATTACCAGTAAGAAAAAATACCAAAGTAGCGAGATCGCGTTTCTTATATAAGCATGTCAAACGCGTTTTTAATAGGTTAAAATTACTTAAATGTTTTCTGTTTTATATATTCAATAACATTTACGTTATGTTTTCAATATATTATTATAAACTTATAAAAATGGACTAACCATCCGTATGCTGTCGAGCGATTTTCGTTCAAATTATGAATTCTTAGAATTTCGTGAAAAAAATATCGGTAACTTTCCACCGGTAGTAATAATAGATGTGTCACTGAAGAAAACTGAAAATGATAAATGCCTACGGCAGACGACCAAACAATACGGGACATATTAAACGGCGGTGGTTTGTTTTATTTTAGACTCATTTTCAATAATGTCATTTTTTGATTGACTTTAATTTGTATAGAAGATTTTTAAAAGTCTGGTGTATTTAATAAAAATGAATTCATTATCATTAATTTTATTCTAACATGAAAAGCTTCTAAAATTATTAAGTAATCGATGTCGCTCCCCAACAGTATTTCAGTATCTATATCCTCAAAAGTGTTACGAATGCGGGATCCTATGATTTATTTATTTATTTATATTAGAATATATAATGAGATATAAATACATTTTATAAATATATATATATACAGGGTGGCCTAAAAAAAGTGAGAACATCTCGTAACACATGAGTTATTTCAAAACATAATATAATTAATTATAATTCTTAATGTAATTTTTTTTGCACAATATTTAGCTAATCAGAAATCATCAAAACACCCCGTATTGCATAATCTACTGGGTTTAAATCTGGGCTGTTCGGTGGCAACATACCTGGCTCGATGAAATTAACATTCTCGCGATGAAGAAAGTTGATTGTATTTCTGGCTGTATGAGATGGAGCTCCGTCCTGCTATAATGTCCAGTACTGCTGTAATGTTTAGCTGTACTCCAGGCTTTGAAACTCTTTGATTATTTTCCTAGCACCCCAACGTTTTCCAATTCGCAAATTTTTGACGGTCTTCTGCAGTGATTTTTGTCATTCTGGACAAAAATTTGAAAAAACAAATATAAACAATGGGAAAATTAATAATCAAAGATGCCGACCGGAAATTGTCGATATAAAACGTAATGTAGGTAAGGAAATAAATTAGTAAATTATTTAAGCTATTGTTGATATAGTTGAACTAATTTTGATGTAATTATATCACATTTTACGAAATGTTCTCACTTTTTTTGGGCAATCCTGTATATATTTATTTATGTGTCTGTTAGTCTGTGTACATAGTTTTTGACTTCAGATACAAATTTACAGTAGTCTGCAATTTTTCTAATTGTGATGGGGTACGAATACAAATCAAACAACTCTATTGATAATAATTATTATCGCCGCTAGGGTAGCGAGCAAACTTTCAGACCCATTGATATTAATAATTATTGCCGGGAATTTAAAGTTACGTACGTAAGAATATGTCCGTGAGAGATTTTATATAACAATTTACAAATAAAATTAATTTTTTCAAATAAATAATTTTGTATATATCACTTTGATCATTTTGACATCAGCCGTGTTCGATACTACTGAACCTTTGTCCTATACTAACTAATACATACAAAAAAATGTTAGCTATCGGATGGGGGCGTGTCTGCAGTCGCCGTGGGAGCGGGGAGATAATGACATTAGAAATATATCAAATAACGAGTTATTTATTGGGTTTATTTATTATATTTACTTTAATATTGAGTGACTTTTTTTAAAATTTAAAAATATCGAATCTAAAGCCTCTTTTGATTATGCGTAAAATTTCAATGCAGTTTAATTTACCAACGTGAAATTAGATACTTTTAATAGAAACACATTTTTATTGTATAAGTTGCAAATTAAATTAGTCAATTCGAAAGATGTACATAAAAAATCTATGTATAGAATAAATATTTAGTTACCACCGGGATACGAACCCAAAACTTTTCCTATCCAGGGAAATGCGTTGCCATTTCGCCACGTTAACCATTTATATTTTCGACAGATTTGATTAATATTATACATTCTTTATAAATTACACATGTATTATTCCATTTTTAAAAACAATCATCTTTATATCGCAACGGATCACAAAAACTTTTGAGTATAGTACACGATAGGAAAAGTTCCGAGTTCGTATCACGGTGGTAACCAAATATTTTTTCGGCAGATAAATTTTATTTGAATTAATAATTATATCAAACCACAAAGTAAACAATAAAGCTGTAAACATTAAAAAATATACAAATAAAATGTGCCCTGTCTTTTATACTAGACCAGAAGTCATAAAGGAGACAGAATTAGTAGATTATAATGATTCTGGATATTTTACAGATTAAAATTCCACAAACTAATCTAAATGTTTATCTAAACAAGAACTCTTTAAAAAGGGTGTCACCAAAAAACAGATCAAAAAAAAAAGGGTGTCATTTTATTTTAACAAAATATATAATCCATTACGTGGTCTCTGATGACGTAGGTCCCTTATACAGAGTGGGCCAACTTGGACTGACTGATGTAAAATGCATATAACTTTTGTAATTTTAATATTTATTAAAAAAATATATTATTACATGAAAGTGTACTTTGTTAACTTTTTTTTAATCATGTGTGGAAAATAACACCATTTAAATGACCTCCATTTTCTTGTTGACAAATAATTGCTCTTTCTAAAGTATTTTGCATTACATTTCTGTCGTCAAATTTCTTATTTTTGCACGAATATTTTGTTTACGCACCTGAATTGTTGCTGGTTTGTTCGTGTAAACTCGGCCTTTTAAGTAGCCCCACAAAAATAAATCAGGCGCCGTCAAATCTGGAGAACGGGGAGGCCAAGCAAACTCTGCATTTTTTTAAATTAGCCAGTCACCGAAAATAGATAGTCGCTAAACATAATAAAATTCAATAATTTTAACGCACTCTCGCACTGGGTATGTAACCATTATAAACAAAATTCTTTATTATCTGCAAAAAAATATATAATTAAAAATAAACCCCACCAAAGTTATAAATTTATGAAAATAGTCAGCCTAATTTGGCCCACCCTTTATTTTTGGACTATCTAGGTATAGCAAAAGCTTTCGGTGTCACAAGACAAAATCATCGCCCTCGGAATAGGGTGAAAAGCGATTGTGGTGAAACACGTCACGCCCCGGCAGTCAAAGCTAATATTATATAATAATATGTATCAGCAACAGATCACGACATTCTTAATTCACAATATTGAATAAATACGTAATGCCATGTTACAAACTACTCGAGAGCCGTGCTCGCGTATTGTGTAACTTTACAATACTTGGCGTGAAACATATTTATTATTATTTCTTTATTCTGTAAGCGAGAATACACAATTTAAATAAAAGGTATATAAGATAAACTCGGTAATCTTATGTTTGTGTGTAAACACCGCGTGTATGTGGGTTATGTACAGTTCATTGGGAAGAAACGAAGGAAGGAATTAAATATATTAATTAGAATGATATACATATAAAATCAATTTTCGAACCTATATTGATATTAATACATTTAATCGTTCCATTATTTGAAAGAGCCATCTACCTTATTTTTACGGAATCTCAAATACCTTTGAGTGATCTGATAGCAGACGGCCAGAATTATCAATTCATTTTTATTAAATTTTGGACACATCGATACAACTTTATTATTAGAAGAACACATTCTATTATATTAATTAGAAAGATATACGTGCAAAATGTTCTTTCTAATTAATATATTTAATTCATATTTAAAATATCACAGACCGTCTGTTCTGAATAATTACAACTTCACAATAAGAATGTGTTCTCCTAAGAATATTATTACATTTATTTTTAACATCAAATTTCATTTGTTGGAATATCCGATTGATACTATGTGTACTTACGTACTAGGTATGTATTATTTATTAAAACTATTATTTTTATTTATAAAAAAAAAACCGTGTAGGCACTGAATTCAAAAATAAGTAACCTGCCAATGGGGGTGTAAAGGTCACATTTTTAATTTTCAAACATGCTTTCTATAAAGAGTCAAAAGTTAAGTTTAACATTTATTCGTACTGAATAAAGTATGCACTCACCCATGGTAAAGACGTGTTTGTTTGGTCACTTTTTTGTCACACATTTTTCGGAAATTACTCTTGTATGAATTTATTTTTGTCTTGTCAACAGCATTCGGCGATAGCCGATTTCTTTCTGGTAGTGTGCAGTAATATTATAAAACAGGACCAAGAAAAATGAAAGTGTCAAATGACATCGTACCGGGCTTAAAATCTTTCTAGAAAATTTTCCAATACGTTAGAGAAATTATTTCAATCGTTCGTGAGTTTTAAGGATGCAAACAAATGCATAGATAAACGTTACATTTTATGTATGTAGAGATGATTCAGACGATGATGTTGTCGTTTTAACTTTTCTATACGCATTAGTTATGCGGATAATATGGTTAGGTTAGCGCCATTCTTAAAAGGATAAGAAAGCTTTTAAAGATATGTGAAATATATGTCAGTAAACATAATATTTTATACGATGCCACCAAATCGGTCATAATGGCGTTCAAATATGGAAAAGGGCCAGATAATATCCCTCCCGTATGGCTGGATGGGACGAAACTGAGCGCTCAAAATAAGGTCAAATACCTTTGCCATATAGATGATATAGAACGGCAGAGGAGACAGTTGAGCGTTCGGGCAAATATGCTGTCACGGCGTTTCTACCGATGCTGTGGGTGAAAGGATTCTGTTTAAATCGTTATTCACCAGCATGTGTACCTGCGAGCTCTGCTAGAAATACAAGCAAGTGACGTACAACCGTCTCCGAATTCGGTACAGCAACTCATACAGAATACTGTTCGGATTGGCGCGTTATTGCAGCCCATCTACAATGTTTGCCGAAGACCGTATACACGGATTCGTTCCGCTTCTGAGACATCGAGTTGCGGGCGTAAAGCTGCGGCTGGAGTTCAGCACCAACTCTCTAGTGCAAGCGGCGCTCTCATGGAAAGCTGGTTCCCTAACCAGAGAATGGCAACGACTACAGAATACCTACAGATACAATAATGGCTGTGACTAAAGTATATATATGTGTGAACTTTTTATTTATTTATATTTTTCTTGGTTTTCTTTTCACAACATAAATAATATTTCGCGACTTTAATGTATTATACAACACATATTGTCTTTATGGCGAATCGGGTCTTCGTAAAAAAAAACCCGATCACGCTGCAATAAACGCATTATTATTATTATTATTATTGAAACGAAAAATATTTTTAATTTTCTCGAGCAGATTAATTTTATTCCTTTTGTTAAAAAAAGTGGGCAATTGGCACAACTCAGCGTAAAACCAATGTCAATTTAATATTTCGGCGAGGATGTAAAATTTTCGGCAAGGCTATAAATTAGCCTGTACCGGTTTCACACAATTGATTTGGGTCAAACGCCGAGCAATACGAGGAAAATCGCGCAAACTATAAATTACCCACATTTAACTAAGTGAGATTTGTTTGAACTAACTTGCGCGAGTTTCTGAAAGTAAATTACAAATGTGCGAACATTAGTATTTTACGTATTTAATAGTTGCTTAATAATAAATCTCAAGGACGATAGAATGGTTAGACCCAAAATAAGAGGGCAGGATGATATAAGTAAAGTCGTATCCATTCTTGGCGACAGTAATTGGCGATGGAAGTGTGTTGTTGAAGAGGCCAGGTTCCATGTACAGCCAGGGATTATGTCAATGATATACTCATACATGCATTAAGGTATACCTGTATACTTTTTAAAACCCCTCTTAGAACGCCAAAGAGCGCAATCTAAATATTAACCTACTTATGTACATACTTTTTCATCTTCTTCTTCCACGGCACTACACCCCATCTCACCGACTTCTATCCCTGGCCATTCTCCCATACTGCTCCAGTTTTCTTCCACACAGTCAGCCACCTCTTCCTTGATCTGCCTCTAGATGTAAATTAAATTGTAGTACCTATGTACGTAAATAATTACATTATAATTTCTTACAATAAAAATGGATTTTATATTATAAAAATATCATATATTCTCACCTAATTCGTACATTTTAAAAGAAACTGACACTTCACTCCAATGTATTATTTCAATTTCTTTTCAAATGTCCTTATCCGTGACACACAGGGATATAATATATAAGACAACTTTACATAAATATGCTAATCATACATAATCTCCTAACCTAACCAGACCTAATAATTTTAATAAAACAATATATATATATAATTTTTATGGAGATTTTTAAAACTCTAGTACAAAGCAATCGGCTCCTGCTGTTGTTGGGCCCTGTGGGCGGTATGTTGCGGCCTTTGCGCGGTCGTATGGTGGTCGATTAGACAAACATTTACAAGATTTATTACATCTAAAATCTGACGAGTAGTGTGACATACAACAAACCTAAACTACTGCTACTGCAAAACATGTAATATTTTTGTATTGTGTTTTTTTTTTACAGAATCTCAAGCACCCTAATTTAGTAAACCTAATAGAAGTATTCAGAAGAAAAAGGAAACTACATCTGGTGTTCGAGTTCTGTGACCACACCGTCTTACATGAATTGGAGAAATACCCGCAGGTACTATAATAAATTAATTAAATTTCAAAATATTTTTTATTTAAATGTAAATATAATATTTTAAAATATCACAGAGCTATGTTCTGAATAATTACAACTTCACAATAAGAATGTGTTCTCCTTAATAATAGTAAAAATAATTGTTCGTTCCACTACATACCTAATAATATGTACCGTAAAATTAGACTGGCGAAATTGTGAACGCATTTGAAAATTACTATTTGTGAGCGCTCTCAACCCCCGGATAATCGAGAGTCTACTAACAGTAATTCCAGATTCAAGAGACGAAGAGATCGAAAAACAAAAGAGCTTTGAAATTGTATTTTGCGTACGCACGAAAACGAATAAAATTTCATGTCGGGCCGCTACCAGCTGTCAGAATTTAAACTGTTTAAATTGTTTTTTCTTTGTCTACAATAAAAGTTCTTTATTACTTTATTTTATTACAAATTGTGTAATTATGGGTATACATAATAAGACGCCATCACGACTTAATTTTTGACAGTTGGAGGTATCAGCGGTAAACCGTTACGTGTTTATGGTTTGTATCGAGTCGATGGCGATGTTTATAGCAGAAAATATTTGGAAAGTTTGATTGAACTTTTTTGACTAGTTTAAATTCAAATCGTATATATAGTGCCGGGGGAGGGGGTGGGATTGGTGAGATTTTCAATGTGTTGCAGAATTTCGTGTTAATTAGTGCTATGTTTTATTATGCGAAACGATAAACAAATACAAAATGCCTATACAGCGCCGGCGTTACGCACAGGCGGTGCAGGCACTTACTTGCCTGTGGCGGCCAAATCAAGGGGTCGGCTGAAAAATATATGAAATTTGAATAACAAAATCCCAAGTTGCAAAACGATAATAGTGTGTAATAAAAATAATCCAAGAAAGCAAATACAATAAATAACATTATAGTTATTTCCAAATAAAGCAGTAATTTGTAGTCAACACTAGTGTACAGAACGTCTTTTAGTAAAAAGCCGTCCTTGGGCAAGTTTCAAAATGCCGGCCTAACAATATACCGCCCCTAACTTGAGTGGGCAAGCGGGTGGCCGATTTAGAGGGCGGCCAATTTACAAAAATTGAAAACATCTTCACTCAAGTTATTAGGGCGGAAAAAAACAATCTTGCCTGTGGTGGCAAAAAGTCTAGCGCCGGCGCAATGCCTATATATCCAAAATGTTATATAGTTTTTTTATAAACTTTGTAGTATGTCACGTGATTAGACTTCGTTGACCTTAAAACTTGCGCATTTCTGAACTTACTTTTTTCTTTTCAATTGTCACTGTATAACATAATATTTTTTTTTTTCAGTGTTTCTAATTTTTCAACTATAAAAAAGTGTATTATCTTAAAATGTTTTTATATGGCATCTTAGTGACAGTAGGACTATCTACCAGGGTCATCAACAACGTGTTGAAAATATGTATATTAAAAATAAAAATATATAAACAAATACTCATATGACGAAAACTGCTATAATTTTTTTTAATAATATTTTTATATACTCTCCCTTTTACCGCCAATTATATTTTTACCTTTATCAGTACCGAGATCGATACCAGGGGTCTCCAAAACCTTTTTGAAATTAAAAGATTTTGTTAAGTTAGATATGTTATTACTAGATGAAAGCCCGTTAATAATGACAGGAAAAATTCATATTATCAAGTATGCTCAGAGTAGTCGATAGGTACCTACCTTTTTACTGATATTGATTTAAATAATTATTAAATACCACATACTAGTAAATGAATAGACATTAAATAGAGAGGGGTTTGGAACATTAGTCCTGGGGTGAGGGGCATTCTACACACATTCTTTGTGGAAACATAAATAGGATAGTTTATGACACATTTATGCAACAGTAAAAGTATCTATTCTTCGAAAATTAAAACTTTGTGTGAATAAAACGTATTTTTTACATTAATGCATATTATATTGTCAGTATTTAAATTTTCGTTCCAATCGAGTCATATATTTTTAAAAAGTAGTGGAGCTATTTGATTGCGTAAGTGGTACTAAAGTGATCATGCGAGTGACGCCAAAATGAAAATATTGAAACAAGGAATTAGGAAGGAGTGTTAAATACATAGGTAGTCTCCTAGTACTCCTAGGTTGGATTTTTTGAGATACTGTTTTATAAGCTTCCCTCTATTTCCTTGAGGAAACTAAATAATTTATAAAATATCAATTAATTGCAGCTAAATTCATGTCAATAAATAATAAACCACAACTGTGATGTTTACGTCATCAGGGGTGTCCGGAGCTACTCACGAAGCAGATCACCTGGCAGACTCTGCAGGGAGTGGCCTACTGTCACCAGCACAACTGCATCCATCGCGATGTGAAGCCGGAGAATATATTGCTCACTTCACGGGGGGTGGTCAAGTTGTGTGATTTTGGTTTCGCAAGGATGATAAGTAAGTTTTACCTTTTAACCGCCGACTGTATTTGAAATGGAAAACACCTCATAGGGTAAGCGTTGGCTTTAAGGATCGTGACTTACAGTATCTATCAAAAGCTGGGAACTGTCGTCTACAGATGGCAAAATGATTTCCCTGCAAGGTCAAAACGTGTGCGTTATAACGCTTATAGCTTGGCGTGTTAATGCACTCATGGCATTTAAAATGTTAAAACTGGTGGCAGATTTAATTCCAATATTTTAAGGATAACTTTAGGGATAATCCCAATACTTGTAGCTTTTTTAAATATCGTGATAGCTTATGCATTACATTGTGACGTTTTTTCATAATTATAGTAGACCCTCGATTATCCAGACTAATTGAGGATGAATGTAGTCTGGATAAGGAAATATCCGGATAATTGAAAATAATCATAATTGACAGTGGAAGACATGTACATACAGTATGAATAATTTTTATTTGTCTAGATTTACATATAGCTTCAATATTAAATTATCTTTTAATAAGAAATTCAATTATCGATTTTGCTTAAAGCTAGCTGTTCTTTTTGAAGCTGCTAAATCGCGAATACTTTTAAGACATATAAGTTGTTCTGAGTTACACTCTTCTTGGCTCTCAAACCACTTCATGGCGACATCTAAACACTGAAAAGCTTCAGAATGTGTAGGACCAATATCTTTTACTTTGCAAATCTCTTCTTTGTCTTCTCGATCTTGTTTATTTGAGGCAGATATTTCTTTAATTATTTCCTCATCATTCAAAATTTGGAATCCAGGATCGTTTGCATCGCAATTTAACCACTCGGTTACATCTTCTTCATCACATTCAGAACATATTAAAATTTGTGCTATTGCTTCCGTAATGTCTCCTATACCACTATCTACTGTGTTACTGGAATTTACTAATGGTCTTTACAAAATTTCATTCCATGATTTTCTCAAAGTTGATACATCTTTAGAATTTCAACTCTCTGCTGCCACGTAGCAACAGTCTTTTAAATTTATTTTCTTATGGAAGCTGATAACTGTTTTTTCATTATTTTTGTCGAAGCATCTGTTTTCTATAAAAGCGTTTTACTGTTTCTATCACACCCTGATCCATCAGTTGTATTACTGACATGACATTTGGTGGAAGAAATTGTTACTGTAAACATTTCATCGATCCGGTTTAAATATTCTATAGAGGGGTGGGACTGTGCATTGTCTAGTAATAATAATGTTTTTCCTCTTTTATCTATGAAGTTTTGATATTTTTTCACTTTTGGAATGTATTGCTTTTTATATCATCGTTTAAAAATTTCACCATTCATCCAGGCTTTTTTCTGATGGTCATATTCAACCGGAAGACTTCTGATATTTTTAAAGCATCTAGGATTCTTCGATTTACCAATGACAAGCAGTGGGAGTCTGTGTCTGCCTGCTGCATTGGCACACACCATAATGGTGACACGTTCTTTACTAGTTTTGTACCCTGGTGGTATTTTACGCCTTGATGCTAAAGATTTGTTGGGTAGTTTCTTCCAATTTAAACCGGTCTCCTCAGCAAAAAGTACTGTATATTGATAATCGAGGTTCTACTGTATGTAATTACAACCTCGAGAGGAGAATTTCTATTATGTATTTAGTTTACAGATCTTGTATCATTTTATGATATAAAAATGATTAAATTTCATTTCTGTTCATCTCGTTTAGGTCCATATTAAAATTCATTTCTGGGTACCCAGTACATTGTATTTTGTAAACCATTGAATAAATTTATTTGCTCATCTCTTTAATCACCAATATAAATAGTTTTACACTTCTATAACATTGACAGTAATATGTGATAAATAAACAAGAATCTGCCTCTTATTTGTTCAAAATGAACCAGTTTATTCATAAATATATTTGTGGTATCACAGATGGACTATTGTAATAAAATTTATCCTGGCATGCGACGTTTTTTTGTACTCGAGAATAGTTTTGTTTGCGCACGACACGAAAAATATCTTCAATAAAAAGAAAATGCTTTTTTCATAAAAAAATGTAGCAAATTACAGCCTGTTATCAGAAAGTGAGACGAAAGACGAGAAGCTTTAAGAAATTATTTATTTATTATTTTCAGGTCCTGGAGAGAACTATACCGATTACGTAGCTACAAGATGGTATAGGGCACCAGAACTATTGGTGGGAGATACTATGTACAGTACGCCTGTCGATGTATGGGCCATAGGTAAGACTTTACTATTGAAGAAAACTGATAATATTAATTACATAACGCAAAGATAGACAGATGGATGAAATAATTAGAAACATGGCAGTTCATTTTGATTTTTTTTTTTATTATTAGCACCACATATGGGCAAAAAAGTTATGTTTGTATAGGACCCAAATTAAACATTTCACAGACAGTTTAAATACGCCATCAAGTCTTAGATTAAAAATTCTGATCAAGCATAGTCACCCATTTAATATGAACAGTCAAAGTAGTGTGTTCTACGAGAAATGTATGTGCGAGAGCAGGCATGACAGGACCACAGGCCAAACACCAGAGACATAGGAGTATCCTGATTGTGTATGTGTGTGTGTTCACCAGCTGTGAACATTTGTCACTAATTAAACATTACATTTAAACTTGTATTGTTTTAACTCATTAAAAATTAACTTGTATTATCTTAACACTTTATATAAAGTTGACTCCTTAGAATAACAAGGTTCCTATTAACATTTTGGGCTAATTTGAGTTATTGCGTAAAAAGGGTTCCAAATGCATTATTTTTTATTCATTATTTCTTATTAAAGGAAATAGTGAGAGTTGAAAAATCAGTTATTTATTTCAATTTATGGAACATAATTGTTAATTTACAATGTTTTTTTATCATTTTTAATTTCCCTCATCCCACAGCGATCATTGATAATACTGAAAATAAGTTAAGACCTTAAAAACTGATCATATTTGCAAACACAAAACAAAATATATATGAATATATGTTGAAATTCAATCAACACTTCTGAGCTCATTATTTCAAAATAGAATAGTCAGTGTCAGATGGAACCTTGTTATTCTGAGGGGTCGAAGTATCAATGCTCATTTAATACCAATCATAGACTACCAAATAAATAGACATGAACTAACGCAAATTCCTTGTCCCAATATTTTCATTTTGGTGTCACCCATGTGATCATTGGTATCATTTACGCAATCAAATAGCTCCGCTACTTTAAAAAAAATATGTCTCGATTGGAACAAAAATTTTATCGCTGACAATATAATGTAAAAAATACATCTTATTTACACAAAGATTTAATTTTTGAAGAGTAAATACTTTTTCAGTTGCACAAATGTGTCATAAACTATCGGATTTATGTTTCTACCAAGAATATGTGTGGAATGCCCCTCGTCCCGCAACTAATGTTCCAAACCCCTCTCCTATACATACACTTTATTTCATGTTTATTTATATACTGGTTTGTGATACCTACTTTAAATTTTAATATCATTACTTCTTGACACAATTTAAAAGTACATACATATATGAACAAAACTTATGTGATTCTCTTATATATTTATCATGTTCAAACATCATAATTTCCTTCCTTCTTTATTTTTATTATTTAAAAAAATTATTTGCTAATTATTAACCGACTATGTACAATGTATATATAATATTATATATTAGGTAACCAAAAAAATTATGTTTTCTAACAAGCATTTATTTACAAACAAATTTATTTTCACAATATTATTCTACAAAATAGTCTCCATCAGCAGATACAACCTTCTTCCATCGTTCAGGCAAGTTTTTATCTCGCGTTTATAAAAATTGACAGACTTTGATTTAAAATATTCGGAAAGGGCTGTTTTCAATCCACTAAGACGATTAAATGTTTTCCCATCTAAGTTATGTTATAAAGATCTGAACAAATGGTAATCCTACAGCGCTAAATCAGAAGAATACGGAGGGTGAGCAACAGTTTTCCATCCGAGAGCATTAAATTTTTCTCACATTATTCTTGCATTATGACACTTCACATTGTTTGTTATAGGAACAGGTTTTTTTCAATTCTTCGTGTGATTTATCCAGCTGGTTGCAATATTTGTCTGCTGTAATTGTTTCTCCATGTTTGAGTAATTTAAAATAAATTACACCGTGCATGTCCTACCAAATAGACAATAGAATCCTTTTTAACGAAGACCGGGTGTCAGAGTACTAAGTTTTTACTACCTGCTGCATCGATAGCCATTGCTTTTTGTGTTATTATTGTCATACAACATCCATTTCTCGTCCCCAGTCACCATATGACCTAGAAAAAGGTGTGTTTGTTCCCTGGTCAAACAAAACTTCACACATTCACATGTGCGTCGCTTAGTGCATGCGGTATTCACACCCCTTGTTTCCACACTTTTCCGATTCTTTGAATGCTGGATAATGAAAATCCTGTCTTAATTGTTAATTCTTGAATCAAAATCTCTGGATTGGCCTCAATTTCTGCAGCCATGCGATTTTTATCAATGATTTTTGGTGTTCCACTTCTAGGATTGTCTTCTAAACAAAAATTTCTCAATTTAAATCTTTTGAATCATTTTTGACACCGATGGATGGATGAATTAGTAAAACTTCACCATAGACGACATAAATGTTTTTGGTTGCTGAATTTTTTTTGGTGAAATTCATACAGCATACAAGAGCGGAACGAAGTCCTCCACTGAAAATGGTGTTTGTTTTTTTGACTGTTGATGTTGATCAAATACTACTGAAAGAAAGATGTGCGATCTAGACGACAAATAAGTCACAACTGACTGTCAAATTTATCCAAGTAAAAATACACTTTTTTTTTGTGTACCCCTAATATAACTACTAATTATTGAGTATCCATGTAAAATATTTACCTCAGCACAGGTGAAGCCTAGTGATGCAGATAGTGTTGTATTTATATTGATAAATAAATACAATTAAATGACATTTTGTATTACAGGGTGTGTCTTTGCTGAGCTAATTTCCGGAGAAGCTCTGTGGCCTGGAAAGAGTGACATGGATCAACTGTATCTGATAAGACGTACCCTGGGAGATCTTTTACCTAGACATATGACTATATTTTCACAAAACGATTTCTTTCAGGTAAGAATATAAATAATACACATATGTAGTTCTTAACCCATTCCCTGTTCTATTCAATCAGTTAGTTAGCTTCCTCAGTATTCACTGTATTAAAATGAACTTCATATTTAACAAAAATTCATTAATTTATTAAATCAGTCAATTTTTTTTCATAATACATTAGGTGTATTCGAAATGAATTTCGTTTTTTAATAAAACAAAAAACATATATTTTGAGATGTTTATATTTATTTTATATATGTATATATATATGTATATATATATATATAATTTCCATCTAAGGATATAACGTTGCCGCATCTCTGTCCATTTTTTAATCCCATTATTATAAAATGTTGTAGGCATTGATTCAAAATATTTGGATAGTCCTTTTTTTACATTGTCTGCATTTTAATTTTTTTTTCCTTCTAGAAAGTGTTGCATCGATCAAAATATATGGTAGTTGGAAGGAGCAAGGTCTGGAGAATAAGGTGGATGAGATAAAACCTTCCAGTCAAATTCCTTGATTTTATACAGAGTCAATTTCGCCATGTGGGGATTTGTTTTCTTCGCTCAATTCGTGTGGAACCCATACACCTTGTCTCCAGGTCTTCTCAATCTTCTTAATGTGTCTTTGCATTGATGTATAGGAGTGTAGTGTTTCAGCTAGGTCTGGTAGGATTTGCTTCCATTTCACCAGCCTGGACATCATCGTCTGCCTTTGTTTGTCTTTCATATCCAGGACTATTCTTGATGCCATAATTTCCCAATCAAAATTTTTTGAACCATCTTTGACATTTACGATGTCTAACGTATCATCTACCACTTCACAGATGTCTTCAGTGGCCGTAGTTGACGAGTTTTTTAAAGAAACTCATATAATATGCAATTTCGTACGAATTGTTCACACGGTATAAATTCTGCCATGATAAATTTAGGGCAAAATATATATTTTTTAAATATAGGAATGTAGCGTGCAGTTGTACACCAACACAAATTTAACAACATACGTTGTCAGGTATCAACGAGCTAAGCTCACCTGACCATCAAAACTTATAAGTTATTAAAAACGACATTCATTTCGGAAGCACCTTGATGATGATCTTGGACGTTGGATATCTTCTACATCCATCTATGCTCCATGGTATTGATAGCTTCTTTAATTATTACACAGATACATATGTCAAATTTTTCAGAGAGTTTCGTGGATAATTACCGGGAAAGGATTAATATCAAATGTCTGCAGACTAACTTACTTTTGGATACTGTTTTTTCAATATTATTTGAAATATCTGCTTTCAGGGAATGACTTTACCCGAACCATCATCGATTGAGCCTCTTTCAAAAAAAATACCACAAAGATATGCAAACGACAGGAATGTGCAGGATTTCATGGAGGTAATAACATTTTCCAATGCCAATACAAGAAAAAATAAACATTTATTATTTATGATTAGTCACAGGACTATATTTATTAAATTAATGTGTTAGTTAATATTATTTAACGTAATTGTTTATAATGTTTTTAGAAATGCCTAGACAAGGACCCGGCTAGACGCTGGACGTGCGAGCAATTGTTAAGGCACCCAATATTTCAAAATTTCTACTACAGATTACCAGATTCAGAAATAGAAGAATTTGAAAAAATGAAGAGGGACAAATCAAGGGTAATTGTAATATTAAAGACTGCATGCTGATTTAATGACTATCTCTGAAAGGCGGTAATAGCTCAAAGGAATTAATGAATGACATTTGTGACTGACTTTGTACAAAACAAGAAGTTTTATATGTGCACTATATCATCCCTACAAATATGTTTTTTCCTCGCAATGATACTAAATATCCTTATACATGTATAATAGTCCACGTACAATACCTCATATAAAATGCACTATTCCTATTGTTCTATTTTTAACCTTGCTTAAAACACATTCTATGTTAAAATCTTTCCATAAAAGTGATATTGACTTGTAATGTATTGAAGAACTTCAGTAGACACATCGCTATTAATCATCGAACCAACCAAGAAAATTAAATGTCTAAACCGAGATAATCGTTCTTAGTGTTTCATGTATGTACTTAATAAGATCAATTAGTTCTAAATCTACCACGTACAAATTACATGTTGACTAGGTCCATTCTTCAAAAAAATGATAGCCATTTCCAGAAGGTTCCAATGATTCAAAGATTGCTTAGGAATAAACTAAATTTACTACTCTTGTAAATTATACTTATAATTAAAAATTAATACATTTGCTTCTAAAAAAATTATAACTTTTCATATCGTACCATTCTTTAAAATTCCTTTAAGGTTCTCAAAACACGACAAATAACATGGTTGGGAATAATGACCAAAATGTGTTTAATATGTGTGGGGAGCAAGGTGTTTTGAGCAGTAAACAAAATTAGTTAGGAAACTAGGTGATAATTTTTTTTTTAACTTTAGAACACAACACCAGATAAGTTACGTGCTCGGCCCATCACTTACTAATATTAAAGTGAGTACAAAAAGCGCGACGCGCACGAACCAATGAAACACCGCACTTTAAATATTGCTCAACCGCGAACGCGCGGTGCTCTCCCGACCAGTGACTCATTGCGACTGGAAAATCACGTGCATCGAAGAATACCCCTCCCACTTACCTCACCCTGATGGTTTATGAGCAATTACAAATTAATCTTGAAATTTTTCCACTGGACACCCTATATTAACTATTAATAATTTCACAGGGCTCTGTTCAGATCAACACGACATCGCTACCACAGCTACAGCTGCCAAACCAAGATGCTCGTCTGCACCAAGTCAAAAACAAGCGGAATCCCAACAAGACCGATCATCTACCGACAATATGACTCACTTACAATGGGTCCAACCAAAAGAGATCCTTTAAAGACTATAAATAACCACAGCAACACTCATTGCTGTACTATGTGATTTTAAAACTCCTTAGCTTTGTGATGATAGGGTATATATAAGCTGGAAATTGCTACTTAATGAATAATATAATTACTGGTGATATTTTATTGTTAAAGTCAGCAATTTTTTAATTTTTAATAATTGTACTGTGCAAATATTTGTGGTTTATACACTACCCAAATTACTCTGCGAAAATGTGTTTATTCGTATCCCAGCAATACTAAGTTTTAATATCTGCCATAATTGAATGTAGCTATGCAGAAAGTTCACAATTTAAAAAAGCATTATATATTGTTTTTATCGGATGCAGTGAGGTTAATTCTACATTCTGCCAAATACTCTCATGACACTTTCATACAAAAATTCATAATTATCACCTTCTGAAAATTTTATTGATCGCAAAGACCCCATTTTAAAATCTAAAAAACCTCATAATAACACCAAAATCTCTCAAATCTATTAATTTGATACCTATATACAGGTGTAACAGGTCCAGTCCACAATATTTTGTGGGTGAAATATCTGATTGACGAAATTGACTTACTATTAAAGTTCGATGACCTTTTATTTTTTGTATTCAATATGTGATTTGGAATGAATAAAATATTTCAATTAATCACATAAAATAGATATTTTTTTAATGCTTATATCTCTGATATGGCTGAGTTTGGTCACATGCAGCTTGAATATCTCCCCTTTAGATATTGTGCATTCAGTATTATTTATTATTTTAAAGGTAAAGAACTTTCAAGTTGTGTAGATTTGATTATTTATACTTTTCACAAAAGTGTTTTTATCTCTGTTGGGAGTATTCTGTAGCTGGTTGCGCCCTGCATAACTACATTAAATTATTATTTCAAATCAGGTCACAAATTACATAATGAAGCATACTGCAGCTCTGTTGAATAGGCTAAAAGAAGAAAAAACCTTCAGCCTTGCGCCATGTTCCAAATATTCCAATGCAACTGCTTTATTTCAAATTAAACATAGTGAAGTGAGTATAGAAGAGAAAATTATATCACCTCGATTTCAACCTGAGATGACATCATATTTGTGTTTGTACCGCCTTTAATCAATTGATTTGTGTGTATGTATGTAAATGCAAAAAAGAGCGTAGAAGACCCAGTCGAAGTCGGACAATGTTACATATTTATGAAAGTAGATGAATAATCCATATCATTGAAAAGTTGAACAATTTTCAGTGAATTGTCGTTGAACAAGAATGCTGGGTTACGTGCTTATTTAATCTCATGAATGAAAACCATGATTAATATTATTAACTGTAAAAAATGTAAATTTATTCTATATTTCATTACTCCAGAAACTTAAGTAAACACCGCCACCATCACGTGTCATTGTACAGTGGTGTACATTTTAGCTGAGACATAAATAAACAGCAATATTGACACGTGTCGTGTAACTGGCCACAGCTGAACGTCTTGACTAGGAATCCGATTCTGGGAATGCATGTTCAAATCCCCGGCTGGCTAGCTCTTTTCCATATTTATTTAGTCAAGACACAGACAGATCACTTAATTTAGCGGACTTCAAATATAACCAGTCGCAGTCTTCAATTTTGTGTAGCATCATATCGCTGGAATGGTAAATTATGTATTTGAATCATTTTAAGAATATCTTTAATTGGGCATTTGTTTGCATTAGTTATATGTGATAGACCACTTCCCTTTCTTTGATAAATTATAATTTCAACAAAATGGCGAAATAATGGCCACTATTTTGAATATCAAAGCAATCGGCAGAATCGATTTATTGAAATTTTGTGTACATTGCCGGTATGCCAATATTGATCATTTTTATTGTGATTGTTAAATTCATCGTAATATGAAGCAGAAACATTCAAGAAAACAAAGTGAATATTCAAACGCTGATCATTGTTAGACAATCAAATAAAACATTACAATTCTCACATAGCTATTTTATTTTGTAAGTAGCATTAGGTAATATGTACCTACATTTTAATTGTCTAAAATATATATGTACATAAGCATTTCTGTGTAAAAAAAAGTCAAAAAAGTTTTTGGTAAAATTGATATTATTTTATAAAAACTTCCTTTTAAGATTTCAGATGTAAAATAAAAGAAAACAGTTTGTACAAATTATATTTTTAATCTTTATTTGTAACGCAACATAATTTATAAAATATACATTCCTCACTTGACTATCTTATTCACATGTAACATTGTAGAAACTGATTATTGTAAATAAAATTGGACACCTAAAATTTTGTATTCATTCAGTTGGTTTCTCGCTGGTACCGAGCAACTTGTTCCTTATACGATGAGCAATCTGAAAAAAAGACATTAACAGCGATGCAGACAGCAAGTAAAATAGTAAACAAGAAATGACAAATTAACAAATACACTGAGAAATTAAGGACATTGTATTCTGAAGGCTGAGAAAGATATCGAAAGGAGGTTAACTGCAGGGAACAAAGTGAACGGCGCTTTGAATGGAATTATATCTAACGGGAACTTATCAACCAAGGCAAGACTAGCAATAGACAATGGAGTTCTGGTACTGACACTGATGTATGGAAGTAATGCCTGGAGCTGGCAGAAGAGAAACAAAAGTAGACTGAATGCAGTGGAAATGAGATCACTTAGGCGTATATGTGGCAGATTCATTTATGACAGTAAAGAATGAAGAAATAAGGAAAGAATGTAAAGCTGATCTTAGTATAGGGAATAAGATTAAGAAAGGATCACTTAGGTGGTTTGGTCATATGGCACGGATGAATGAGGAGAGAATGGTAAGAAAGATATTTAACGCAAGTGTTCAGGTGTTCACCTGTTTGAGTATATAACAAAAATTTTTCATCATTTACACGCAACTGTTGTCAAAAAAGAAATAATAATAAAACAGTAAACGTTGTGAAATTAAATCGAATTTTTTAAAATGCAATACTATTTAAAAACATATTTAATGAAAGTGCAGTATACATCAATGATACATTTTGAAATCAACTTACATGGAGGATCGGTAGACCATCGATTTGATCTTCCTTTTTAACAAACGTTTCATTGTGTTGTAATTGATAATGCAGGACAAAATTTGATCAATAGATATAGTTTTAATGTAGATAATAGTAATTAAAGGTTTGTTTTTAAAGAGTATTTTTAAAAAACAAATAAATATTTTTATAAGGGTTTTTTAGTATGGAGGGTTAGAAGAGGTACTGGATTTGATACTTGTAGGATTGTTTTAAAAAATTTAAAAATGTGAATGAAATTTTGGGGGATTGTTTGATTATTTATTGATGTGAGGATGTTATATGGGTTGGGGGGGGTAGGGGGGGTAGGGGGGGGGGGGTTAGTCGGGAGGGGGATCAGAGGTAGGATTAGAGAATGGTTAGATGAGTAGATAAAATTTATAGGAAAATAGTTAATTAAAAGTTATAGAAAGTAGTTTAGATAAGGTATGTGTGGGGGTTGTTGTTTTAATATTTTGTGTTGTTGAGTTATGTGGAGTAATGGGTAGGATTTAGGATGGGTGGGAGGCGCTAGGTTATTGAGTATAATTAATGGGGTTTTATAGTTTGACTATCTTTTTATAATGGTAATGTGATATGTATAGAAAAATTTAAAAATACGGAGATGAAATAGAAAAAATGGAATTTAAGTATGATATTAAGATATTAAGTAATATGTAAAGTATATATTGTAGATTGTATTTAAAATTTATTTGTAAAAGAATTTTATAAGAGAAGATGTGTGTGTATTTTAGAGAGAGGTGGTTTATTGGTTGTGTTGAGTTATTTAAATTTTTATAAATAGAGATTATGAATAATTTTAATTATTAGTGATGTTATGGAATAGGATATTTTAAGTTGATAGTTTTATAAGAAGTTGAGATATGAGATTTTGATTTACCTGTGTAGTATGATCTTGCCATATCAAATACCTGGAACGAAAACGAATTGACCAAGGAGGAATGGTTTAGTTACATTTTTCTTAAGAGCTGTGATTTCCTTAATGATGACTAATTGTAACATAAGTCCAATAAACATTATTTTCCTATTGATTTTGAAGATTTTTATGTGTATTACATTCGACCCCAGCCTCTGTTACAACTATCTTTGGGCCGGGGTCGGATATAACATTTTACCTTTCATCTTTTATACTTCTCTCGTGTACTCTAATCGTAGTTGCAAGGAACAGAAGAATTATCTGTTTTTAGTCTGTTACGATGCAATTCGCCGTTAATAGAGGTGATGGGAAAAGAAGGGAATGATAAAAAATATAGGGAATGGGTAGAGGAGATGATTAGGAAATCCTTCGATATTAAATGTATCAAGTATGAGAACTTACGGAATATGGAAGGACAGCTCGACTCATCCGATGATGATGTTGGTCCTTTTAATTAATTTTCGTTGTACCACACTAATACTCTGATGAGTACTTTCACAAATGATGATCACACATGAGGACGAAAAATCAACTCCAATCTCGGTGATTTCCACAATAGCCAACATTCCGAAATAGCCAATACGCCGAGCTGAGAGTTAATTTGGTACTGATAATAGGCGGGAAAAAAAGAGTGAAATCAATAAAACTAATTTAACAATAATAAATTCGCGCAATCGCATGAAATACATATGAATTGTGTGTCCACCATGACTATTGCGAATATTGTATATAGTCGAATAAAGATGCTTTATAAAACAGTAATTAGTTTTGATCTAGCTATCATATTACAGATTTTAGAAGCAGTTGAAGTAAAAGCGTTACGACCGTACCCAGTTTCCTTTATTACCTAAGTCGGTCTCTTATGACTAAGGATCATAATTAATAATTTCCATTTTTCTCGGCATCCTACAGATCTACGAGATGTCACCAGAGAAGTGCCTGTTGATTCTTCCACATTGATCCAATGGGTGGGGGATATTTCTCTTCGTCCTTCGACGTGGCCCACCACAATAAATTTCTCCAAGCTACTTCCCTTCTCACAAGGTGCCCAAAAAATTTAAGATTCGTTTTAAAGATTTAGGAAAAAAATTGAGAGTCTGTCCTTAAATGTTCAACTCCTACAGATTAAAAATACTCATGTATCTCATCGTCCATGGTATGCGCAACATGAATGTGTCTCCAACACCACATTTCAAGGGCATCAATCTATCTTCTTTCCTTTGTCTTCAGAGTTTATGATTCCTATTGATATTTATATTAATTAAGTACTAAAAGTTAAAAATAAAAGAAAATAAGTACTTAGCACTACATATCAAATCCACAGATAATTTGTGTATGTAGAATGATGTAAAATAATTATGTCAGAGTCAGATGTCAAAAGTCAAAAGTAGTCAAAAGTCAAAAGTCTGAAAGTGTAGTCTGTTTTTGTGTGTATATGTATGTTCATTAAGAAAGGTATTCAAATGTGTAATTCAAAGAACATTCACTTAATGAGCTCATTTATTAATTTCAAACTAAGGATCAAATAATGCATGTTTTGCAATGGATTCCAAAAATTCTGCTGTAACACCAAACGAGAGGTTAGAAAATGTTAGACAGACAAGGCCAAATTCTCACAATCGGACTGTTTCCTATCCATTTTCCTCATCTACTAATTCACCCCAAACGTCTACATCACATCAACCGAGTAGCAACATGGTATCGTTTTACGGAAATTGGAGAAGTGGCATTTCGTCGGGGCTCTTACAAGACCCCCAAACTTCTCAAGACAAAACAGAAGACGGGTCTGATCTAAAAGGCAAGGTTGAATCTCGGTTGCTATCTTTTTGGAATAATATGAAGTACGGGTGGACAGTTAAAATCAAAACAAATTTTTCTAAAGAATCTCCAGTTTGGTTGTTGGGGCGGTGTTATCACAGGAAACTCAGTCCCACAGATTCTATCGAAGCATCTACAGAAATTGGCACAGACGCCACCGCACAACAGGGTGCCGAACAGCTAGAAGGGGAGGGCATAGAAGGCTTCAAAATAGACTTCTTAAGCCGCTTGTGGCTCACTTATAGAAGAGAATTCCCTTTGCTGAATGGATCCAATTTCACAACAGACTGTGGGTGGGGATGCATGCTGAGGAGCGGCCAGATGCTGCTCGCGCAAGCCCTGATATGTCACTTCCTGGGAAGGTCTTGGAGATGGACTGTCGACCAAACCATCTTGTCGGCGCGAACATATCAAGAAGACTGCTGCCACAGAATGATCATCAAGTGGTTCGGAGACAAGCCTTCATTCAACAGCCCGCTCTCCATTCACCAGTTAGTGACTCTCGGTGAGACAATGGGCAAGAAACCAGGCGATTGGTACGGGCCCGGTTCAGTTGCTTACCTCCTCCGTTCTGCAGTAATAGAGGCATCTAAAGAAAACTATGAATTTGACGATTTGTGTGTGTACGTGGCTCAGGATTGCGCCATATATTTACAGGATATTAAAGAGCAATGCACGAAACCTAGTGGCGCCTGGAAAGCTCTCATTATTCTCGTTCCAGTGAGGCTCGGTGCAGAGAAACTTAACCCCATATACGGTGCGTGTCTCACTGCTGTGCTCAGTCTAGAATATTGCATCGGTATAATCGGGGGAAAACCAAAGCATTCCTTATACTTCGTGGGCTATCAAGATGACAAACTGATACATCTCGATCCTCACTATTGTCAGGAGGTTGTAGATGTCTGGCAGCCTGACTTCCCAGTCGGTTCTTTTCACTGCAGGTCCCCTAGAAAAATGCCTCTTCTCAAGATGGATCCCTCGTGTTGCATAGGATTTTACTGCGCAGATCAGAATGAATTCAACAACTTTAGGGATACTGTACAACCATTCCTAATTCCCCCTACCGCAGCGGGGAACTCGGAATATCCAATGTTTGTATTCAGTAACGGTAGAAGTCTTGATGCGCACGTTCCGTCCACACGCTACTCCATATTAGAAACAGATGAGAGGTGGGTCTCCAACAACGTGAATGACAGTGATACAGATCTAGAATGTGAGGAGTTTGTTATTCTTTAAAATATTATTAAAACAATTATAATTGTGAAGTGATACTGTTTGGAAAATATCTATCATCTATTCATCTGTCGATGTCAAGCTCCAAAGCAACCATGCTAGTGCATATTACGATATTAATTTATGTATGTACAGCATATTCAATTTAATAATAAATTTATTGAGTCTAGTATTTATGAACATATTATCAAATGTGATTTATAAAATGATTGAAGAGCTGTCATTAAAGCATAAGATATGACGCTGATTGTTAGATATCGAATCTATCTTATAAATAATATTATATTACTGACCTTCAGTTAAGATCTCAAAACAAAATAGTGCATGTAATTTGCACCTTGATAGCTTTTTACATAGAATGTGTTTTATTGGACGCTTCCCGGATAAAATGTATCACAAAACTGCCTTTAAAAAAGTGCATAATATTTTATGAGATTTTGTAAATTGAGTTGAGACACTGTTTTATTCCACTATATTTTATTATATTTAACGTTAGAACATTTTCAGGAACATCTTCCCATTATCTCTCTTATCCACTTTAACTCCACCCCCACCTCCCTTACCACCAGACACCCTTAATTTCTGTCACACCCTTAATGTTTTTAATTTTAGTTGAATTATATTATTGATAATGGGAAGATGTTACCGAAAACGTTCTAATATTAAATATAATAAAAAAATAGTGGAATGATACAATTTACAAAATAATCGTGGAATTCCACAATGTTTCACAAAAAACCTTTGAACAATTATTTTATGAGAGGTATGCGGGTGAGGGTGTAATATATAAAAACATTGTTAAGGGTATTTAGTATCTGTGTAGACACCGACGAGAAAGAAATACGTCCGATCGTAAAGAGTACATATGATAATGTATTTCATTTTTATTTTGCATAAAACAAAAGAACACTACCAGAACTTGAAACCAAATTTAGACAGTGGTTTGAAGAGACCCAAACAAAATACAATGATCTGCATGTGGCGAACCAGAAAAACATATTCTATGCAGGGGTGGTATGAGACATTGATTCACATTATTTATTGAAACAAATGATAATAGTTCTGCTTATTCCAAAAATGTTAACATACTAACTGTTAATTTAAGTTTTACGGAAAGCTTACTAATTGTTGAAGATTAGTTAGTCTTAAAAGATTTAATGTCGTAACCAATTTAAAAAAATGCTTCATTGACAGTATGCTCGTAAGGAATTAAACTGTTATTTATAGTTTTTACCTTTTAAGTTATTATCTCTCGAAAAAATTATATTCTTAACACAAACTCAACATTGGTTTACCTAATTATGTAAATATTTTGTCCATCGAATGAAGTCGTATGATAATCTGTTACTTTCATTTGTAATATTTATAATGAAACAAATTATTTATTTAATTATATAAATGAACAAATGTATAATATAAACTAGATATAATGATTTATATTTATCAAATATTTGTACTTTACCAATAATATGTCAATAAACACATATTCAGGATCAAACATGCCACGCAAAAAGTGCACGTGGCTTTACCTCCTTGCCTCCCAAAACAAATTTTATCAGCCGCCGCTGATTTGGATTAATTTAAAAAAGATCATTTTTACTGAGTATATTGAACATATTAATATAAAACACATAATTCTAATAGGACACTTATCATGACTTTTGTTCGTTCTGCGTAGATTTTGATTGAAATACAATTTTTTTATTTATTGAAAACATATTTTTATTGTGAAGTTGCAATTTCAGAACAAAGCTCTGTGGTATTTTTAATACAAATTAAATTAATTCATTTATTGAATAAATATTTAATTCGTATTAGAAATACTAAATATTGCTGATGCTTTCATGATATAACTTCTAGAAAATTTCAATGCACTTTGTTTGATCATGACCAGGAGACCTCAAAACCACCCTCCGTTAAATGATGTATCCATGTATGTACATCTGTATGGAAAATAATGGATTTTGTGAACACAATAACTCCCGTAATTCTTATCAGATTTCGATCAAACTTTTTTGAAAAATTAACCTTGTAAATATCTCAGCTGTGCATTAACCAGCCTGAACAGCCAGACGTTTAAAAACTTTGAAAATTCATAATTCTGTTAATATTGGACCTAGAGAAAAATGTCAAAAACACATTTATAAAATCTACCTAATTCCTGCGGTCAGTGTTGGAAGGGATTTTTAAAAATATTTTACAAGTTTGGAAACACACAATCGAAAAATAAATCGTGGAAATTGCTCCATACGCAGGATATTTTAGATAAAGTCATAGTTTTATAGGGACGCATAATCTTCATTTACTATTACAGCTGCAGTTGTCTTTTCTAACATTATTTGACTCACAGCTATAACCTTCGTATCCACGAATATTAATAACATTATTTTGACGATTTGTTTTTAATTTGTCAGAAATTAATCTATGTAGTACAAGCTATGTTATGTTGACCCGAAAATTGATTAGATAATATAAATTCTTACAAAACATAAACATTTATTTTTATAAGGCACCAATCTATACACAGCAGAGGACTTGATTTGCATTAAAAAATCTTATGTCTCAAAAACATTAATCAAATCGACCCCTCCTATGTATAGTATCATAATTAACAAATGCAGTAAAATCTCGTTTATTCGAAATTCGCCAAAAGTTGGAAGTGTGAAAGTGGAAAGTTTTAATACTAAATTGTACTTATAAATCGAATATCGTTATTCGAAGCTATTTTTGGACCCTATCAGATGGATTTGTCGATCTATTTTTTGCCTAATTTGATTTTTTTTTATCAGATGTCAGCAATTTGGAAAATACACATGCACTATGCCATGTACCTGTCCAAAGTCTAAGCCATCAAAATGGGTAGTTCCGCTCCTATACCGATTCATGATGCATAAAGTTAATTCGCATTGTTTGTTTTCTCACTCACTCTCAGTATACTAGAAAAGATGACAAATATATCTTGTGCGTCCTCGATTTAAAGTATTTATTTTCCTTACCGCGGCGCATTAAAAAAATAGCAAATATTATCTTTGCTTGCGCTCTTATAGGTAAAGCAGTTCTCTTGTTCTCCCAGCTGCTAGCTGCAAATGTCAGTGCTTGCCAATCTTCTGTTCTGTATTATTACCATCATTATTTTTGTTCACATAGCGTTTGTATATTTTGTTGTAGAAACGCTAGTACGCGGTTGAGTTTCTGACTTTTCCGTGTTTTATAAATTATTTAATTTGTATTCATTTTAATACAGACATTTCTCTATTCAAGTTTAGTGTCGAGGCATTTTAAAGAATGTGTAGTAAACGTTTCTCAGATTTTCTCGTATCTTGTTAATTATTTTATTGCTATTGTTTTATATGTAATGAAAATTATTTGTTTTTCTCTAATATTTACATGTTAGACATATTGAAATTCGTGAATGTGGTTTGCGTTCCTTATATTTCTCCGTATTTCACTAAATTTAAATTAAAACACTTTTATAATTTTGACTGATAATTTTATATTCTTGATAATAGCATCAATGCGAAACTCGTACAAAACGCCGACAGTTGCTAAAAATTGAATTAATACAAGAGATTGACAAAAAATATCATCCAAAACAAAGCTAACAGAAAAATACGCGACCCCATTAATGAGGTTGTTGACAATATTAAACATGATGACAGAACTTTAGCGTTGAAAGGCGAGTGCCAACCGCAACCACCACAAAACAAATGTTTTAAAAGCACTGGAAGCTTTTGTTGCTAACTTCAGCGGAGAAATGGCGGGTTGACAAGTTCGACTATTGTCGTTATTAAAAATGGCGCGAAAAGATAGTTCATTATAATCGTGTTTTTAAAAAAAAAAATATTGTGATTTGTTTACACTGTATTTTGACAACTTGTTTGTTATTTTTAAATGTGTGGATATAGGTCTATATAATTACTTAGAGTTGCTATGAAAAAAATTAGTATGTAAAAAAGAATTGAATTTTTGAAATTTTTATCATTATTCGAACTTTTTTCTTGATTTTCGGTCCCCTCAACTTCGAATAAACAGAATTTTACTGTGTCATTTTTAGTTCTAGTATTTTTAAGTGGCAATAATGTTTTTTTTGTATATTATATTCTATTGAACAAAATATATTTATATATAAAAGTTACTGCCACTTAAAAATGTATCAAATACATGCAAAATACTAGAACAATTAAAAACTACCTATTTGAGTTACATAGAAAGGCTTGAAATAATTCACGATAAACTGGCGTAACTTGTGAAAGGACAGTTTAAACATTCTGTTCAAATGTTTTTGGTGAAACTTTGTGGAATTCCATGATTATTTTGTAAATTGAGTTAAAACACAGTTTTATTCCACTATATTTTATTGTATTAAGCGTTAGAACGTTTTCGGGTACATCTTCCCATTATCAATAATATAATTCAACTAAAGTTAAAAACATTTTCAGACAGTAATGACAGACAGGACGAAAGTTAGACATCTTAGAGAATTTCGAAATTTTTAATAATAAGAATAACAATAATAAATATTAAAATACCGCCCATTACATCTCCTCTCTTATCTATTCTAATTCCACCCCCACCTCCCTTAACTCCAAACACACCCATAATTACTGTCTGAAAATGTTTTTAACTATAGTTGAATTATATTATTGATAATGGAAGATGTTCCTGAAAACGTTTCAACGTTTAATACAATAAAATATAGTGGAATAAAACAATATTTTAACTCAATTTACAAAATTAAACATTTTGATGAACCGATGATCCATGAGTCGCCAGTGTACCTATATTTCTGTTCGTATTTGTAAAATCAAGTATTTATTTATTTACGGTACAAAGACCTTTTACATATAACTTTTTAGTACATACTATAATAAGTATGTGTAAACTGTAGCGTTTCTCTAGTGGTGTGGAAATTATTTTTTATTGACATGCTTGTTTAATTTAGACATTTGCCTAATGAACAAGTGGTCAGAGTTTTCAATCTCTTGTTCCGGAAGACTACCAAGTTAGTCTTTTATTTTTCATAGTACATACAGACATTTAGTTTAGATTGAAAAATACTAAGGAATGAATGACCACCTTGATGTGACATATTTTCCATGTTTATTTTGCTAAAAAAATCTCCAGTCACTATAATAAATATATATATATACATATTCGTATTAATTAAATTAATCAACTAGAAAAATATACAGAACTTTGTTATAAAAATGAAATTGCACGACAAAAATATGTTCTCTTTAAAAATATATTCATACAGACTGTTTAATCATTGAACCATTTGAAAAAATCATTTGTCTATCTTCGTGATTTTACTTTGCTCACTTTAAATCAATAAGAATATGCAGAATGGAATACATTTTCACTTCTTAGTCCATAGTTCCACTCTACAGAAGTTGGAAATCATGACTGCTATGACAGCTGTTTTGAACAATGTCTGTGACCTGCAATGGAACCAAGTTTTTAATCAAGAGATATCTTCTTCCCGCACTGCGTCTCCCTTGAATCTTCTCCTGTAGTATGACATGTATAATATGCCCAAAGTACTTAAGTTTTCTCTTGATAAAGATTCTTCATTTTGCACTTTGTCCACCCAAGTGATTTTAAACAACTTCGTATAGCACATTTCACAATCTTTTTTGTGGTGGCTAGGGTTAGTGTCCCATGTTTCAATCTTATAAAAAAGTACTAACGTTATAAAATGCGCATTTATAGATCTAAATTAAAGTGTCTATCTATAGTAGATCTCATGTTTTGAAAAACAGTCTCAGTTTGATCCCTCGTGAATGACCCTGTTGATCATTCAGTCAACACCCCATATGTATATATTGGTGGTACACATACCAATATAACTACATATATACAAAGTATTATACTGTTCTGAAAATAATGGCAGATTTCAAACATAAAATTCAATTAAATATAACTTTAGAGTAAATAAACTTTATTAATCAAAGAGCCATTTGATTCTACACAATCTTTCTAATTCTAATCCAATTATGAATAAGCTTATAATTCTTCAGTAAAAATGTGGGCAAGAATTCTCGCTTTGCTCTTATTATTATTTTTTGCTGTTAATAGTTTTTTTTTGTGCTTGAAAGTTATTGAAGCAAAATGAGTCCTCTTCGATTAATCGGTGTTGGTTGTGGTTGCAAAGCTTTTAATTTGTCAGCAGGATGTTGGATGTCCTCGACCCTCTTCATCATAATAAGACTTACATCTCTGTTTCTAAACTTTTTGAACCAATGCCGTACTATTGATTCGGAAGTGGTTTCTTCACCACATGATTGATTAACACAACATTCTGTTTGAGACGTTTAAATTCATGCAAAAAAATTACAAGTGATTATTTTTTCGATCCCATTTCTGAAGGATTAAAGTAATGTAAATTGAATGCCCGACTCAATAAATAAATATAACTGATTCTTAACTGAAACAAATGAACAAATATTTCCAAGTAAAGAATGTTTAAAATGGCATAATATTAAAATCAGCCATTATTTTCACAGTAACTTAAATACTACAAATTTTACTGTATATAAAAATAATATGAGACATTTTCTACATTTTTTGCTTATCCAAGTGATTTATAACTATCCAAACTGTCATTTTGGAGATACAAATATCTAAACACACAACCATTTACTACTAAAGTGTGTAACTGAATAGACGTGGAGTGGGGTAGCATTTTGGCTCAAGTGCATCCTGAAACAAGGTGCATTTATGTGTTTGTAATATTGTACACTACTGTATGTTATTAATTGTAAGCTTTTTTTAGAAGTAACCATTATCAAACTATGCGTGTAAATAATCAAAAAGCTTTGATGAAATTTACCTAAGGCCTATTATAATAATTTAGCTTGGCGTACCTGAACAATTTATAGGGAACATAAGAATTTGGCTTCAATAATTCACAATTAAGACTCTAGATTAAACAAATATTATGAAAATTGAGACCTTCTCATTTAATTAAATTTTTTTTTCAAATCGGCATTCAGTAATTTGTCATATTACATAAAAGGTTCCTAAAATTGCAAATCTACAAACTGTTTTTAAATAAGCATTTACGGTTGAGTTTATTGCAACACTGCACTTTTGGAATGCATTCCTTATTAAAAGTACATATGTATCTCAAAATGGATGGATATAAATAAAACAAACAAACTCTACTTGAGTTTATTTGCACTACTCGTCAACTCATGGACAGGTGAAGTATTAAACTTGATGAGAGTTACTGTTTCTCTTGAAACTAGAGTAGTGCAAATAAACTCAAATAGAGTTATTATTTTGTTTTATTTATATCCATCCATTTTGATAATGAAACTACAAAGTTAACGCCGATTCTATCAATAAAATAAATATCTTACTTAACTTAAATTTGCTTGTTATATTTTTGTGAAAACTGAATTGTATGATTTATTAAATTGGCAGCCATTGAATATTATTATTTTTTATTATGACTAGTTAAATATATCAAACTTACTTATAATATTTTAATGTGTGAAATTTTTTAATTAGAATTTAACCACGTTGAGTTGTTATTTTCTACGTAGGTAAATTTGGTGTTAATGAAAAGTGATAGTTTTTATGATTTTTAATTGGGGCTTGCACTAAGAGTTGATATCTATAGTCAAGGCCAATAGGGCAATAGAGAATGTAATTTAAAACATACAAAATACTTGATATTGTGCTGATAATTTTTAAAAGTAGTTTTCTTTTTAAAATCTGGACAAATTGAAATGCTACACCATTTGTTAAATAGTTTGACTAATATCTCGTGTGCATTAAAATATTTCTCGCTTTATGAGTTTGTTTTGTTTTTAAAAAGTTATTGTCATCATTTGTTTTAATATGATAATTTATGATTAAAACTCATTACATACCTAGATTTATGATTTAAAGAAGTATGACTGAGTTTGTGCAGATTTTTATTCTACTAAAATTTATTTCTGTTTCTCAATTCTTATATATAAAATCCCTATGTCTTTCTGTGTGTCACACCTAGGGAAATTGATACATTTCATTGAAGTGAAGTATCACTTTCCTTTGAAATGTGCATATGTGACAAAACAAACATGTGACCTTTTTGTTTTGAGGGTACAAAATAGTAAACAAAGTTCAAAGTAATAAAAAGTCTAATTACATGTATTAGAAAGATATACATATAAAATCAATTATATCGAAAAATATTGTTGTTACTACTGGGATTTGAGCTTGGATCTCTGTCCGGGGAAGGTGCATTAACCATATCACATCACAGACCTATGTTCTAAATAATTACAATTTCACAATAAGAATGTGTTCTCCTTAATAATAAAACGTAGATTGTCAGAAAATTAAAAATAATGTAATGTTGCTATATCATCGGTGAGTAATTATTAAAATGACCAAATAACCATTTTATGTGTCTTTCGCACAGGTTTTGGGATGGGTTTTAATATTGGATAACTGATAGTGCTGATAGTATAAATTTTTTACTTTTGATCTGTTCTAAAATACCTAACAGAATTGATTGTCATCAAGCATTCATTCTTGTACCATGGGTCAGTTTTTGTCACAGCCGATGTTTTCTTCACATTAAAGTATGTATCATGATGTAAAAAGCCCAAAATAAACGACAATGTTATCTAATGGCCGTGTAAACCTTTAAATTCATAAATTGTCTATTTTTTTCATTAACAGAATAAGATAATGTAGAAAGAAAATAGTGTGTACTTAAAAATATACAATGCATAAAAAAATCTAGCCTCATGAAAGTAGATTCCAATGTAAACATTTAGTTTTTTGATCAGAATTACCAAAGACTAAAGCTTTATTAAAATAGATGATTTCTTATATGTTTGATACAGTCTGTAAGTTACAATTTTATGTACAGTGACAAAACAAAAATTATATTTTTTATGAATACACAATGCTTTAAGAAAGAAGTACAGGTTTACAGCCATAAGTTTTTGCACTTTTTAAGTAGCTTCTGTGCGGGAACCGTGCGAAAGATGGGCACATGGGCGACAGCAGGCGGGAGCTTGGTCCTTGGAAATTTAGTCAGAATGGATCGTTTCACGGGGGAACAATGCGCGTTCTGCATAAAACAATTTTATTAAAACGATTCTTATGTGATTGTTCGGCATGGGTGGGCCGTAAAATTAAAAAAAAACTATAGGTTGTATTGAATGTTTATTTCACTGAAAGAGCACAATTGGGAAAATCATGTCTTAAAAACAATGTCATCTGAATGTCCACTATCCCACCGCTGGCATTCCTCGAATCTGGCACCTAGGTTTTGAAAGACTATGACACAAAGCACGTGTGTGTTGGCTATCTTTTGATGAATATTCGCCTTAAGTTGGGATATTGTGGCTGGTTTATCATTTATTATTTAAGTTGATTTTGGACGTAGCAGCAGAACGCTTGCTTGTCGACAAGTCCGGATCTTTTCGTTAACTTGCGCGACATTCTCTTCGCTTATCTTGCTCCGTGGTCACCCGGTTTTTCTTCTTATTTAGTGTTGAACCAGTCTTCTCAAACATCTTGAGCCACGATTTAATTAAATTAACAACAATTGATTCACACTGTGTAATTGGTAGTGAGCGGGGAACAGGCGCCGAACAATCACTGATCACTGTTTTACGTAGAATGCGTATTGTACCTCCGTTAAGCGGTCCATTGCGACTAAATTTTCAATAACCAAGCTTCCGCGTGCCCTCCTTTGCACGGTTCCCACACAGAAGCAATTTAAAAAGTGATAATAATTATGGCCCACTTGTATAATAGCATGTGTACCTGGATTTGATAAGTGTCTCAGAGACTCGTCTCTAAAGTTTCTTAAGGACAGTACAGAGTACAGCGTGGAATGGGTTATAATTTATCACTTTATACAACGCATACATCCCGACCTTTACTGACAGATCTCTGAGACAAGAGTTCAAAATCTCACCCTTGTATAAATGCCATAAGAGTAGGCGAAAATCGACACCAAAAATAATTGTTTCTAATTCTTACTGATATTATCTTTTCCATGTATGTATTGAGGAAATTAAAGATCACTCATATTAACAACATTTTATTAACATATCATTTACCAAATTTAAAAATTCTAAAGTGACAGTACAATAAAAAAATGAACAGTTTGTAGTAAATCATGCTGTGTATTTTTCAAAGAAAATTGGAAAAAATCATAAAGTACAGTATGTTTTTCAAAATAAAGTAAGGTTTTCAGTTATTATCATCACATTAACCACTGCAATATTTATTTTTAATTAAAATAAAAAATGTTTTTAATCGGAGGGGTTTGCTAGCTTCTAGTGCATTAAATTTTGAGGAAAGAATTCAAATTAGTTTTAATACGATATCTAATGATGCAATTGGCAAATAATGTATATGCTAAACTAATATGGACACTTTTGTACTCTGCTCAGTGCTCACCAAGTTAAGTAATTTTAATGGACACCTGTATTTAAAATATTAACTTGCTTTGTGGATAATCCAAAAATATTTATAGTAAATATAATAATCAATGTTTTTTTATACTATCGGGAGGTAGCGTAATCTAGCCATTGTTTGTATGATATGCGAGTAATAAAATTGAGCATTTAAAAACAAAAATTAAGTGTGAATGCCATTTTTTTTTTGCATTTTGTCGTATAAAAACATAGATGAAGGAATACCAAAGTAAATTATATCATTTTGGAATCCTTTCTATAATTGTATTTAGGACATCAAGACTGTAATTACCGCTGCAAACATGTTGAAAATTGTAAATATATTTAATATAATATGCAAACTTTGGATCCCAAAAAACTGAACACATTATTTAAATATATTTGGTTGATTCATTAATAAGTGTCATCGTAAGGGTTGATTATCTTTTATGGAAAACTGGTTCTCTTTATGGCACCTACTTACTTTGCATACAGTATACAGTAAAACTGCATTAATTAAAAATTCAAAACTTTTCAAATACACACTTTTGTACGCAGATTATTATTAGATAATCTTTTTAATTCGTAATAATTTTAGACCCTCGTGCTACAAATATATATTTTTACATTACATAATTTGAAATATTGAATTACAAAGTCATAAAACGTAACAATGCGTTTGACCGTTTGCCTGCCCATGTGGAGCCTCTTTTATGTATACTGCAGTGCAGTACCTGCCGACACATCGCAAGCTAGTAACACACGAAAATAATTTATTTTTTACGAATTAGTACCTATTTTCACGAGTCAATTTTTCAAAAAAATTTGTCAAAATTTGGGGTTTCACGTAGATCAAATTTAATTTTAATTTTGTCCTTGGAATTTCAACGGGGTTTTACTTTACTGTAATTCAGTTGTAATGTACTTGTTCTGTAAAAATTGTATTATAAAAGTACTAAATTCTAACCCCCAAAATGGACAATTTGAAAATGCATCTTTGTCACATGATTTACGAGCAAGAAAAATAATTGAGACTTTCGTAGTTACCTTACCCCACCTTATTCTCTGGACCTTGCCTGATTTCTACCTTCAGGTCACTGCACAATGCATTGAATGGGAAAACTTTCCGAAATGATGCAGAAGGTCATGACTACCAATACGGGAACAAGTAGTATGCACTTAATAATATTGCATTACTGATTATTAGATTGATTGTAACATTTTAACATAGAATGTGTTTTTTCGAAGGGTTCCCGATTATAATTTGTCACAAAAACTGTGTGTTATAAATAACGCGTTAGAGAATTTCCTTAACATTTTTATTAATTCTTTTGCACGGTAAGTAAAATTCATAAAAAACCGGAACATGGTGTTCCCGAGCAGTCACTCATCCAAGTGCTGACTGCGTTCAATGTTACTTAACTTCGGCAATCGGAAGAGAACTGGTGCTTTCAACGTGGTATGGTCTCATTCACGATCGTCTTGACTTATTTAATAACTTAAATATAACATATAAAAAAATATAAAATTTTATTATTCAAAATAGAAAAACCTCTATTGCAGATAGCCAACCTAAATATTTAAGAGTTATTTAACTAAATTTATGAATATTTTTATGAACCTGAAATGTGTCGGATATAAAATGCCATCGATTTCAATAGCAAAACTTATTTATGAATCAACCAAATATATACACATAGCGTGATATATGACCTAAGGTAACCTGTATAAACGCAATGCATTATGCATTTTTCTTATCAATAAGATTGCTTTTTTAGTTTTAAGAATTTATTTTAGAAAGCGATGCCAATAAACACTGAAATAGGTTGGAAATGTATAAAACAGTAAACACATTATATGTCATATTATATTTTCCACTTTGATGAGAGTATAAAATGATGTTCACAATTTAACCTTACACCTACTAAATGATCTCTTGGAAGAACAATTCCAAAATTACTTAAATTTATTTAATAAATATAGATTTAATTTATTTTCTCTTTTATTTCACATTTTATAAAATAATAAAATGAGCGAAGACGTGAATCAAGAGTACAAAATACCCAGATAAGTAGGTATATATGTACGTATGAAAATATTAAAAGATAAACATTTAATCGACAATGAAGCGTAGCTTAACAAACTTTTGTATGCACTTTCACAAAAGCCATTTCAAAAAGCAGAAACATTTTTGATGAAAGTATGTATTTACGCAAGGCTGGTGATTTTACAAAAATATTATCTTTGAAGAGTGAATTGTCAGAATTAGGTGTCGTCGCTCTCAGGTAAGGGGCGTGTCAAAAAGTGATGTCCCATGTTGTAAGCCATGTGCGGAGCTATGCAGTGTATGGGGTGCACTCTGTTGAGCTTGTTTTTTCTTGAGCCAACTATTAAAGATTTTCTCCCAAGGCCAAACTGGGCTATTGATAAACCACACAAAACATAGTTGGTGTGATACAAATCCCTTTTTCTGCAATAAAAAAATGATTCCGATTTATATATACAGAAACACCCAGAGTTACGTAACATGCGACATGCGTAAATTCGCAGGTATGTAAAAAGGAAATCTCGAAAATTAGAAAAAAAAATTGAGCAGAGTTACATAAAATTTTACACCCAATAATTCAAGCATGCTTGCTTTCACGCGTTTTATAAATTCTAACACTCGGTATGCATAAATGGCATTGTATAATATTAACTCATTGACTGCTTCAAACCTCATTCGGGGGTATCGATGTGATACATTTTAAGTCTATCAGTATTTACATATAAAATGTGATAATAAATAATATATTACACACATATAGAATATAGTTTTCATTTACGTACTTACATTTAACCAATTTACAAATTCAACTTACGTAACTTGGGGTATTACTATATATTTATTAATAAAAATTCATTTTAAATGAAGTTACAATTTCAAAACACATAGTTCTGTGATATTTAAAACAAATTAGATGAATCAATTGGAGAGAGATCTAATATTTAGTTACCACCGGGATACGAACCCGGAACTTTTCCTTTACTGGGAACTGCATTACCAATTTCGTTATGTTATCCATTTGAGACTACGATATATGTAATCTTCTATAAATGATACATTTAATATCCCATTTTTGAATAGCCGTCAACTTTATATTTTGCAATAAATCCTGAAAATTTGACCGCAGATCTGATTCTAATTTCTGAAGCCCACTCAGCTATGACCAGTTATACGAAATGCTGATACATATATTGTATTTATAATAAATTCAGACTACACAAGACTGTATGCGACCTGTGATACTGACACATTACTCGCATTTGTAGCACAATATAATATAGGATGTTATATAACTTGAGTCATAATTTCGAGGGATTTGTATACATTAGGATACATATATAATGATTATCTGGCGCGTTAAGAAAAATTATTGAGTCGTTTAAAATATTTCTTTATTAAATCTTAACTTACTTTCCCGGCTTATCCAAAAATCCTCCATTGGGATGTTCACAACATATCAAAATATATTCTTGTAGAACTTTTTGATTAAATAGTACTGAGTCCACATAATCAGCATCTCCTGGAAATATGAAATAACACTTTTTAAAAAAAGAGCTTATTAAGATAATATTATTTATTTTGTCTAATGTTATAAAAATAAAAAAAACTTATATATAAGAATTTGTTATTAGATAGTGACATATACCTTTTTTTAATAATATTAATTAAGAATCATACCGGTTTCATTAAAAACAGCATGAATCAGCGGGAAAACGGCACCTTGCCAAAATGAATAACATCCATCAACCAATTTGTTGGTTCTCCCCTGAAACCCGCCCTCCAATTTCATTTGTCGATTGACACACCACCTAATGAGGGCATCTACATCGCAGGAGTGCAGGCGCTTCAGAATCGTCAGGCCGGCTACGGCACAAAATGTATATCCACCGTGGGCTTCCATTCCGTGGGCTCCGCTAAAGCCACCTTCATAGGTCTGGCAGCTGATGATCCATTCGGCAGTTTTATCAAATAACGCATCAGACATGATGTTCGTGAGGATTGCTACGTTAAGAGCGCAGTAAGCTCCTCTGACATCCACTTCTCCACCTTTGTGCATTGCGAAACAACCATCGGGAGATCTGACACTCCACAAAAAATTTCTAAGTGTTTTTCTATTAATGGAATCGTAGGCTTCTTCTGTTCCGATTGAAGCGAGTACATTGATTGCAGCGTAAGTTGGAGCCAAGTGGGCGTATTGTCCCGGTCCGCCTCCGTATCCACCATCCTCATGTTGGCACTTGGCCAAGAACTTTACAACGTCAGAAAGGATTTTATCATCCGGCATGTCATCTAACAGCCACAATGAATTTATGATCCAAAAGCACAACCATGGACGACTTGCATCGAGGCAATCATAATAACTAGCAAGATCCACTAGAGACTGCTTTAAGTAAAAAATGTGATCTTTCTTACGGACGAGAGGTAACTCGGGATTCACCGAAGCCCGTATCTTAAATAATTCGTGAGCTTGTAAAATAAGTTTTTCTACTTGAACCTGAAATAAAAATCATATTTAAATATTTTCAATTTATATATTTTACTTAGAATTCGTTTTTGTCATAATACATACAATAAACTAAAGAAAATATGATAGAGAAGTGGCTGGAAACAAAAATTTAAAATTTAAGCCTCGAATAAAAAATAAGATTACTTAAGAGAATTAGACAAACTTGATAGTTGATGAAATTTAACTCCCCACAATCTATTACCCTACTGACTCAACTAATGAAGCATGGTATTATATATGCATTAATATATTCAGTGCCGAGAGAGTACAAGTCTGGCATATCCGTATTTCGCACCAGGCATGTCATGTTGATGGCGTTTACAACTTGACAAATATATTGAAGCACCACGTTGTTTGCTAGTATGTTACACCAGCACATCACAAATAGTCAGTTTTTATCGATATCGGGTGTACGTTAGTAAGCAAGCAAATATTGCTGCAAATATTTTTTTCAAAAAATAATAAATCTTTTGTACATACATTAGTGATGAGCTCAAAATCACATACTGTGAGTCATATCTAAGTCACAATCATTGACAGTGATCTAAAATGTTGTGATTTTTGTCTAAAACTATTGACAACTTTAAAATATACTTAATTTAGTTTTGTGTCTGTCTTGTTTGTGGTTTACTAGTTTTTGATTTGATTTTTATTTACCTATTTATGCTAGGAATCTGTGAAACAAATATACTTTTAAAGCAAGGAAGTATAATATGATAGAACAGCAAATTTAATACTATTTCAGTTTTTTTTCAACCTAATTACTAAAGCGGGGCTCCTGACTCTGCCAAACTCACATGACACACTAAACATCGACATGAAAAAATGCAGAAATGCTGTGCGATCGATAAAGCTTTCACTACATTCAGCGATGCGTGCAGATTTGGTTAAAAACACTGTTCATAGTAATTCGACAATAGAGTACGGGCAATACAGGGATATATAAAATAGAAAAAAGATGAATTGTGTATTAAGAATGATATATGAGTCAAATTAAAGTGGTACAAAAATTCCTGCAGTCAGTGCATGCAGATGGCCTGTCAAACAGTGATGACTTAACTGCGCCTAGCTAGTTGCGTATCTGCCAATCATTGTCAAAGGTGTGGACTGTTAAAAGGTTATGTTATTATGCTCTTTATAGGTAAAACTTAAGAAAATATGGCGGCACACTAGGAGGACCTTTGCAATAAACAGTTTTAAAAAATACTTATTTAGGTGCTAACTTTTTGTTCATCTATTTTGTATATTGTCATAAAAGTAATTCCAGTCACAATCTGCAGTTTTCAATCATTTTCAAATTCAATTGCAATTTATCTCTTCACTATTATTCAAGTGTACTTTACTTGTAGATAACATCCACATCAGTCCCTCATAACTGAATATCGTGATCTTCATTGTTGATAAAACAGCGCAATATTACTCAATATAATTAGATAATGATAATGTACTTCTCAGTGGCAATTTTCATTTAAATCTAATTACAGTAGACGCATGTTTAAAGTTCTTTTCAAAGAGATTACAATTGAAGTATTACAGCTAAATGTAATACAATGTAACGAAATTGAAATTAACGGCTTAACTAAAAAGTTACAGTCAATTTAGTAACCTGTTCTCTGACAGTTGGTGTATCTTCCAGGTCTGACATCTGCTGTTGGATAATTTCATCGTAAAATCTTATGTTGCTAGTCATTTTCATAAAAGTACAAACGGCCGAAATTCAACTAAACTATCAAATACACTTGATGCTCGTATGTATTAAACTCAGGATGCTACTTTCTTGGCCAATTTCCAATTAATTAACATTTTATTTTGGCATTGTCCGGTGTTTGATGTTTATAACGTGCCCGAAAAATACCACCACGCCATAGACAGAAATCTGACGTTTAGGTATTTTTTTATGTTGTCAACATTGCAAAAGTTTTCTAAATAAATACTATTTAACATGTACTTACCAGTACCTACCTTTGCACATCTACAGAGCGAATATTACGTTCCAGACCAATTTTGTTTAGCCGCCATTTTAGTCAGTTTGCATTTGGTAGTCGTAGAGAGTAGTTGATTACAATTTATTGTGGAGCATCTAACGCCTCAATAACATGCAACAGCACACATTTTGCAGCTCAATATTGATGACCCCGGCTTTTGTAAAAGAAATATAATGAGCGACGAAGCGTGTTTTGTAAACAAAACAGCTGTTATTGAGGCACTGAAAATCATCAATTGATACATCTACGCAGAGTTATTGCATGGTGCGTCATGTAGCGTATGTGCCTATTTCTTTTAAGATTCAATGCTGTAACTATTATTGGCGATCGCTATCATCACGTGTTGGAAAACTTATTGGTGGCCGAATTGAGACGATTGAGCCTGCAACACATGTGGTTTCAACAGGACGGTGTTACTTCACACACAGCCCGAGCTATGCTTGAAAATTTTCTCGGCCGCATGTCAAAAAATGGTGATATTGACTGGTCTCCTCAAATCACTGATTTGACGTTTCCCAACTATTTTCTATGAGGATACTTGAAAGGAAAGGTCTACGCCAATAAGCCAACAATTCCGATGCTACAGGACAATATTTGAAATGAAATTGTTAAAATAACGTGCGAGTCCTGAAAAATATGGTTAAAAGAGCACGCATTTGTGCCGCTGCCAGAGACGGCTACTCGGCCGATGTCATATTCCATACATAATTGTAATAAACCAAATAATCGATAAATAAATACCAAATTAAAAAATTGTTTCATTTCATAGTTATTCAAAAACAACACCGGCCTGGAATATAATACTCAACCTGTATTTGATGCAAAAAAAAAAAACGAAATTGCATAGGTACAAATGAATAGTGAAAAATAAATCTCAGGGCTGCCAAACGTCCTAATAAGATGAATATCCGTTATACCGCTTTATTATTAGTTTGGTAGAAGTTCACCGGCATGCAAGCTTGTTTTTTGAGATTAAATACATTCACAAAAATTCACAATATAAAAAAGCGAAATCTACCATAAAATTATGAGAATATTCTATACTATACGAGGGCAAACTCGTTGGAAAAAAGCACTATATTTTAAACATCCCTGCTTAAAGTACGTTTTTCTGGTTCGAAAAAATGTTCATTAATTCATTTAAACAAATAAAACAAAAATCTACCTGACGGAACCAAACCCCAGTCTCCTACTTGTCAGCCGGGGATACTTACAAATTATACTGTCGAGGAATACAAGTTACATATGATACTCACAAATATCTTAAGTTAGTTATTAATACTGGCTTTAATTATTTTAATAATGTAATATTTTTAAATATTGAAACTTGATGTTAAAATTTTTAAACAATAAAGTAAATAAATGTATTAAATTCTAAAACAAAACTGTAAAACCAATCAAACTATATATCTCTTTCGGGATTTGTGTGCCACTATATGTATAGAGTATAATTGAAGATCTCCGTAACTGGTGGGGTGACATATTCAGCAGAAGCACCAGTCTGATTCTGGTTGACGGGAAATCTTTTTGAAATAAAGATGAAAATAAAACGCAAGATAAAAGTAAAGAGTAAAAATGTTGCAAAATTTTCTAATGCAGTTTTTGTGACAAACTTTAGCAGAAGAGTCTCTTAAAAAAAATGTTAACAGTATAATTTATTTTTAAATTAAAATTAATGTTCCAATACATACAGGACTGGGACCGATTATTGTTTGTGTATAATATCTATTGTCTACTTATTATGTTCAGAGGTTTTTACTGAGGGAGGAATTTCAGACTTATTTTATTACATTCTATACATATTCTTAAAACTTGAATCTAGCAACTCTCTAAATGCTCTATACTTATAGAAAAAAGTACTATGTACTGCTTTTTATATATTTTGACTACATATCATGCGAAAACGGAAAAAACTTAATTGACATCTAAACACCATTTTTAATATTTTTCTTTAAATAAGATGTAAAGCAAAGCTGAAAATGTTGATTTGCAACAGGATTTTAGGCTGAAGATTTTTTAGTGTTGCTCATAAATAAGCAAATAAATTAAATTACTACAATTTGAGTCCAATATTTTGAGGAATATCAAACATACAACCGTGTAAAGTACCTCATAGGCATTTCACATGGCAAGATCACCAGGTCATACCTGATGCTTTGTCTCAAAAATAAAATTAGAAAAAACATTGCAGGTCATAAGTCGAGGGTAGGGTCGTCAGCTTTCATATTTATTATATTGACTATCATTGACTACATATCTGATGTATATGTTATTGGGATAATAAATATCAAAGTAAAGATTTACTGACATGCAAGGGCAAAAGATTTTTCAGAAATTTACTATAAAGTTATATCATAAAGGCACCATTTTGGCAGGTTATAATGTTTTTTTGGGCAGCACATTAGACCAAGGAATGTGGTGTAAGTGCACAGTAAAGGATTCCATTTTTACAGAGAGTCATTAAAACATATTTATAATTTAATTAATTTTAATTCAATAAATAAAAATGACACAGTTTCTTTAGTTTATCACAAATTTATCTAACTTATTAGTACCTATAAAATAAATGATGATACGAATCTAATATTCGGTGCAGTTCCTATAAAAAATCAATAAGCAGGCCGATAGTAAAATACATTTGTCAAGACATAAAAACAGCAACACATTTATTATAAACCAAAATACGATATAATAAATAAAAAAAATATTTTTAATGAAATCATATTTTTATTTGTGAACTTAGAATTATTCAGAGCTCAATTCCTTGATAATTAAATAAAATAGGTATATCTTAGAAAGATACAAAAAAACAAATATATATTTTGTAAAAATATTAGAGTCCTGATGGCAACCATATTTTTTTGAAAGATATTTTTATATCTATCAAGTGATGTACCTTCTTTGCTTCAGAAACTTCTGAACTGACAATGCAGCCACGTGTTTACACGGTTCAATTAAAAAATACATTTATATGTATTTTATAACTTATAATATTGTTGAATGTATATACATACATATAATATTAAAAAAACACATTGTTTATTCACAACACTATATTTCCCTGCTTTTTAAGAAACATCGCAATATTGGAGGATCAGCAGTTAATTTTTAGCTACTAGTCTAACACCGTCTCTTTCGCCTAATGAAATTGTGAAAACTTTTTAATTTAATAATATTATATATACTTAAGAGATGTCCAAATGGTGTACCAGGGCATACATATTATATCAACATTTACAAAAAAAATATGATAATCAGATAATTTTCTATTTACTATAAACAGTACTATATTTTCCTCAAACCTCTTCATTAACATTGATTTTTATTATCAAGTGAACATCAAAAGCCAGCATTGTTATACTTAAACTACACAAATTAAAACATAACTTAAAATTAATTAATATTAAATGTACCACAACTTGTACTATAAACATCAAAATAAATCTCAAATAAATAAATAACTACATGAAGGTACCTAAAATACTTTACCTTATCAAATATGTTTTTTAAAACTATGTAATATGAATGCTGGATGTATAAGCTATATACAATCTCTAAAGGAATGGTGGGAAGGGGTTATCCCGAGTACTATGGCATAAAGAATGTGACGGCTTTAGTTACAAAAAAATAACTTCTATATAAATAGAACTTAGTAGGAACAGGTAAATCACGGCATACGTCATCCTCGCAACGAGGGACTGCCGAAGAAGAGTAGGAACAGAATGAGAATTAATTCAAATATAGTAAGAAAAGAATATTTTAGTATATAGTTTAGAAAAATTGATACATTAAAAAATATTTTACAAGTATGATTTATGGATTTTTTGATAACAAAAGGAAACAATTATAAGGTAACTATTGTCTATTTAAATCAATCACAATCGAGTTATATAAATACAGTTTTTACTATAAGATTGTATTCTATAAGACCCAGAGATACTACCGTTTAAATAGGGTATATAATAAAATTATCACGAGCTTTTGCACAATATTTTCTTACATAAACGTATTAGACTGTTGTAGTATACATATTCACTCCAGTTTCAATTGGTATGCATAGCAGATTACTGTAGACTCTCGACTATGCAGGATCATATTAATTGAGGCAGTAAAATTTTTTTAATAACATTTCAAAATATTATTGTGAATGTAGAAATATTTTTTCATTCTTTACATAATATGAACCAGAAAATTAATCTAATCAAATTATGAACAGGTCATTGATCGGAAATCTAGGTTCAGTGTTTGCAAATTATTATTTGGGCGTACTTTTGATGCGCATGGGTGGGCGCATCGCGTTAAATTGTACATCTAAATGGCAAAGAGGTTGACTTATTATTTGTCTATTTGCTTCTTTAATTGTTTATACTCAAATTTTATATCCTTAATTGTATATTTTACTGTAAGATAATTTTTAGTTTTTGTTTACAATTTTAAGTCTTTTTTTTCTCTACCATCCAGGATACTCGAGTCTATCGTAATTTAGTCCTTCATGCAACGTGTTTGACTCTCTTAATCACATATTGTGGATATTTTTTGTCAATTCTAGATTAACAAAACATTCACAGATATTTTTGGTATCCACAACTACATGCTTTTGTTGCAATATTTGATGTTTCAAGATTTGCAAATATTGCTGTTAAAATTAAACCAAATGCCTTGTCCAGTCAGAAAAATGTTGGTGCGAAATATATGCAATTAAAATAGTAACACCTGTATATATATTATTATATAACTCTCCGCATTTTCCTTTAAAAGACACCTACCAACAAAATTCGCTGATTAGTCTGGTACTATATAGCTGTGAAGGGTTGTGTCAAAGGAAACTAATTTTAATACAAATTAAATGTATTAATTACAAAGATATACAGATAAAATCAATTTATTGAAAAAATATTTTTGTTGCTACCGGGATTTGAATCTGACTCTGTCCACAAGTGACACGCATTTATTAAAAAATAATACGATAAAATATTTCAGAAAAGCACCATAGAAATATGACTAAAATCACAGACCCAATTTATAGACAAATAAAAATACGCATGGCAATACTTTCATAAGAACAATAGCTTTAATAATTAAACATTGTGTTGAAGTTGACATGTCAAATAAATATTTTGATAATTGAATCAATTTCGAAAAATAATCAAATGCAACTCCATGTGAATAATTGTTTAAATTCGATAAGGGGTCTAAATTTACACAGAATGTGTTGCTAAAGAAAGTGTGATTGATAATCAAATTATGATAGTCAAGTTACAAATTTAAAATACTTTAGTTTTAAAATTAAACAGGAAGACATAATTGTGATAATTTGTGGTTTTAAAAATAATACAGTTTATAGGGCCTAGATTTCAGGATGAAGTGATATGATATGAAAATAAAGTAAAATTTTAATGTATCTAAAAATATCTACTCATAATACATATATATTAATACTACATTTTCATCTGGGGTTTTTGAATATCTATATATATATATTTTTTTAAATAGATGTTAGCAGTGTTACAAAGATGCTGAAATTTAACCTCTTAATTGGGGGTAAGACAAAATATTTCATCATTTCAAGAAAGTGACTATTGGATGTGATGATATATTTTATCAAGACATTTCTAGATCTACACTCTAGCTGGCAGTATGAGCAATCGTGTTTTATTTTTACGTATTATATAGAATGTACATTTAGGTATTGAGTTGCGTGCCGTCTCGCGTTCAACGTGTTTTGATTTCAATTTTGTTATGATTATGATGACATGACATTGATGTGTCGCGACAAGTTTACTTGTTTGTTTTTATAAAAATATATTCAATACAAGTCATTCTAATGATTTGTATTTTCGATAAAGATACTTATCAATTTAAACTGAGTTTTATCATTCTACTCTTTTGTTGACGGGAGATTTTCGCATGGCCATGTCACACCCACATCTATTTCTCATATACAAGACAAAATATTTCATAATAATGTTTATGAGCGTGACAAAATTATTCCCTGCTGCATATACACATTTTTAAACATAAGCAAAATAACATTCTTCAGTTAAGAGGTTAAAATCTACTAAGACTTACTAAACCATAATACATTTTAGTGTTTGTAATATGTCTAAGAGGTATTCTAACTAGTAGTACATTTAAGTTATGATTAAACATAAATCATTACTATATTATATTAAAAATAAATGTATGAAAGTAAACATTCAATTTTAAAGACTTTGTAACAATTAATATGCAGAATATTAATTAGATTCGGTATTCCAAAAAATCAACAAAAAATTACAAATAAAAAAAAACTAATTAACGGCCGAGTATAAAATCACTTTGGTCATTTACAAGAAAATGATGTACAAAACTAGATTTCTTTCTGTCACTAGCCGATCTAGCCTTGCTGTGAGATTGTGCATTGGGCGGGTCCCTCAAGAATATGCAACCGAATAAAGAAGCCAGCGTTTTGGAGTCTACTCCGTTGTCTGCGCTGTAATTTAACACCTCTTGCAGAAACGAACACAAATAAAGAAAAACATTTTTCCTTTGTTCCGGAAGCTGCATCACTATTTGTTTACATTGCAAATAATTTGAGGACGCACTGAGGCAAACTGAATGATGATTATAAGGAATGATTGGCTCGGCTGTACTTTCCAATAAAAGAAGGAGTGCTTCAGTTACAGAATGCACACTTCCAGGTAGAGGTGAAGATGAGCCATTGTCCAACCAGTCCCTTATGAGCAGCAACTCCGAATGAAGTCCAGGTTGTTCAAACAGGTTCGGTTGCTTTAGTCCGTGTCTATAAATATGGTCGACAAGAAACCAAATCTCTTTTGGCACAGAATACCAATCATTATTACAATACACACTTTGGTGTCTGTTAATTTCCAATTCCATCAGTTTCCCTACTGGAATTTCACGAATGGGCACTTTAATATGAACCAGTGCCTCTATAGAACTGCCGAAACAGCTTCTCTCGTAGGTGCCAGTGACAGTAATGAAGATGTCTTTACCTCCATCTAAATGCAGCACGAGAATGTCATACAGCTTATCTTCTCCTGAATTCATTTTATAGGCCGATTTTTTATTAACGAAAACTTCTAGTTTCACATCACACTTCTCTCCCGGCCGAATGCATTTCATGTAAGGTTCGATGTTCAGCCAATCTTTGCAATAGTTTGATTCTTCTAATTTTTTTATGAATTCAAATTGCACGGGCACCTGACCGGTGTTAGCTATACAGACTTCTCTGACCTGAGGCTCGAGGTATTTAACAGTGTTAAAAACTATTTCAGTGGGATCGACTGTGACGTGTGGTAAGAATTCATTTTCTAATTTATCTAATTTTTTAATTACTTCCTCGTGGACTTTTCTGTATTTGTTATTATTTACGACTCTAATCTGAGAATTGAAGAGTGCATTTACGGGCTTGTGATCACTAATGTTGAGTCTGGGATGACTTCTGTAACACAATTGTTCAATATAATCACCTTTCCAGAATATTCTATCGCACCAAGCCGGTGCTCTTGTTTTTTCGCTAGAATCCCAGTTATCAGTCCCCGGATCATACTTGTACGTAGGTTGAAATGTTATCGGACCTTCTAAATATCCACTGAAAACATTACGAAAGTCATACTGCTTTTTCAGTTGATCGGCTTGAAGGACCGCTTTGTAGTTATTGTTGTCCAAAAGTTTTTTGACCGTATTGTGATCCATTTCAGTAATTCTATAATTCAAGTCACCGAGCCAGAATATTTGCTCGTGATCTTTGATTCCCTTGGGTGGCAAGAAGTGAGTAAATTGTGTACGGTTACAAATATCGTGGAAATCTTGGTTTCTTCTTTCAAACTCTTCCACATGAGCGGCCAAATGCGAGTTAACAAAACATAAAGAAGTGTTGTGGAGATCGAATCTTATAGACACCCCACCTTTATTTCCCATTTTCCCCATAATTCCTGTGCCCACTGTATCAGCGGCAATGTTCTTCACAAAGTCCTTGTGTTTGTCCTGGACCAAAACAATCAACATCATTCCTACAAGTCTAACGAGGTCCACCTTATGATACCTGGCTCTCTTATCAACCCCCGCCATGACCGCATCGTACCATTCAGCTTCTCTCGGAGTAAAATCAAAAAGAAAGGCTTCTTTGGATAAATCTAGCTCTTGAAAACCGACTGCATAAATATCTGGAGGCTCAGATTCCATACCTAACCATTCATTAAGCGAGACGGTTGGAGGCTGGCCATTAACATTCCAAGTTCCAACATATACTTGAAAAACTTGAGAATTGGTGTAGTCATCTTCCTTCAACTGCATTTGATATTTAATAATGCTCTCTCGAGCGGCTATTGGTGTGGCCCCCTGGGCTATGCTCTGTCGAGGAACTATTATGTCTGGACTGTCCATCTCGGCATTTTCCTTATTGAACCCTGTGTACTTCTGAAGCCATCCATGGGGCTGTGGATTTCGAATAATATCCACAAATTCAATACCGAGGAATAACTGATCGACAAAATCACTAGTATTTTTCCCGGGTTTAAGTTCGAATAAAAATTTTGACTTGTGCGAAATAATATTTAAATACACCACAGTTTCAGAATTTCTTTTCCCGTCATCAATTTCGCATTTGAATTCTTTGTCAATCGGAAGAACACGCTCTATTGAGAGATCTGAGAAAAATTTTGGAGGATAATTTGATGAGAAAATTATGAATAATGCTTTCTCATCACCGCATTCTACAATAACCAGAATCCTTTCGCTGCGCCACTCCGGGCAGACAAGCATCGCATCACTAAGTAAACTCACAACATTCTCACCAATTGAGAATTTAGCTTGGACGGTGGTGAGTAAACTGTCATCGGAATTCATTTTGAAATTGTATTACTTGTAAATAATATTTACAAACAAGTAATGTTGTCAAATATGATATTTAAAATTTAAAATAGGTATTTATATAAAATAACAGTTCTTGTTAACAAATCTCTATTAAAAATATATAAATCTCAAGTACCCTGCGAAAAAATTTATATACAGTTGAGTCAATTTTTGCTTATGATTTTTCCGAAGCAAACTCATCGCCTGGACAATCACTAGTCGATTCACATATTTAATAATGATAAAACATAATTCACTGGTCAACGGTACTGTCGAATTGATTTACTATTCCCAGATATTTACACATCAAACAGTATAAGATAACGGAAGTCAAAATATGTTACTTCATTAAAATGAAACGCATCGGCGCCTCCTAGTTTCTCTAATTCAATTAGCAATTTATGCAAAACATCGGCAGAAACAGCGATGAACAGCGAGAGTAAGACATTTTATTAAACTTGACAGTTATCGCCTATCATAGATAATAAAACAATGGCGAGACGATACTACCATAGATAAGATACTACTAATTTACCATAAACAAAAATGAAATATAATATAAATACCAAAAATATTTAAAATTTAAATGTATTATTTAAGGCAGAAAACAATATTAAAAGAAAACTCTTTTCACTTCTCCATATAAATCATAAAATTTATTCCAAGATATAAATCATTATAACACGTACAGCCCGGCGGGCAAAACAAAACACATCCGGCGGTGTGGATCATTTTAGACCCACCTCAAGTTTTTGGTTTTTCAACCGTTTTGTGGGAGATTTTTTTATAGATATTTAATTTTAAATATGATTTAATACAATGGCATGATGTGCCGTAATGTGCAAGATATTCCTGCCGCTCGCAATGGAGGACCGGAAGCCACCTACCACGAGACAACCGGGCGCGGCTATAGAGACCACATGACGATCGAAGCTGCGGAGCCCGCGTCCATGATCTGGACCAGGGCATGGGCTCCAGATGCCGCTTGCGGCACGCGCCCGCGGTGGGCCACACGTGGCCATGCAATTGACCACAAATGTGAAAACAGACAAAAGTGAGTGGGTAAAACAATTAAACAATTAGTGCGCCCGCGTTTAATTAAGGTTAGATATAAGTAGCAATAAGAATTTTCCTTTTTACATATTTCCTTGTGTTGTAAACAAATGTGTGAATTTGTATATAGAAAGACGTGTTAATTTAATTTACATCCCCACCATCTTCTTGTGACCACCACAAATGTTGATTGCGCAACGACCAGAACGTTGCGTTTATATCAACTTTGACCACCAAATTAGTGTGGTTTATAGAAAGTTTGTTATTAAAAAAATAATAATAATGTCTAACTACAAAGTTGATGCTATAATTGCTATAAATATCAAAATAATTGAGAATGCGTTGTCTGCTGCATAGGCATAAAACAAATGAATAATTTATGCGGGCGTACTGTTATATAGATGAATCTAGAGGCAAACTGAAACAAGAATTATGTTCTGGCACTTTAAGGATCACCGGGCTATTTTATACAGAAAGAAATAAAATTCGATAAAATTTCGATGTGCATTGGTGGCCCATCAACTTATTTATACACTAGATTTTCGGGCATTTGCGATGACTAGTTTGCCCTTGGGCTAATCGAAATGCTGGTATAGAATTGCAAATACTTAATAATCTATATAATAATAATATTTTTTGACGTTTCCTTTTTAATTTTTAGGCATAGGTCGTCGTCGTATGTCACATGTCCTTGCCCTTGTAGATGGCGTGACCCTGCTTGGAATCATCTTGGATTTTTCATGCGGCTAATATTTACATAAGTTTTCAGGGGCTAGCCTAGCTAATATAGCTTCAAATTTATTACGGAAGCGCTGAGGAATAAAATGCGGGTTTTAATATGGTCGTTTATTATGTAAAGTGTTACGGCCGCATCTCACGTGTAATGTTCACGTATTGCATTTGTAATTTTTGGCGCGAAAATTTAAAATATTTCAATATTACTGTGCGTGAGCCACGCGCCAGGCGATGTTAACCCCACTTCTCCCCGCTCAGGCATCCACAGCCGGACGAAAGAGGGCTACCCCCCTCACCCGTGCATGGGTCAAGATGGGCCGCAACGCGAGTCCAGGAGGCTCTCTCGCTCCTTGCCCGTCCAGCACTCCGAATCTAAAAATATCGGTTCTTGGGGTACCGCTAGATTGCGGCTGGTCTCCGGGTGGCTCCTTGCCAACCACCATTTTGCCCCGAGACGAAGCCGACAGGAAGCTGTGACGCGCCTCTTGGAAAGCATCCGAAGACCCGCCTTGGACACGAGGTAAGCGGCGAATATTCCCACCTCTAACACAAAAGGATCAGAAGCCGTCCATCGCGAGATGACCGGACGCAACCGTGGAAACCATGTGGCGAAGGTGCGTGACCCGAGCGAAGCCGTGGAGACCATGTGGCGAAGGCGCGTGACCCGAGCGAAACTGCAAAGTCCGCACGTGGCTATGCAGTTGCGTATTTAGCGAGTGAGAAAATCAATTAAAACAATCAGTGCGTCCGTATTAAATAAGGTTAGATATAAGTAGTGATAATAGTTTTCCTTTTTTGTGTGTTATAAGTATTGAAAGCTTGTTAAATTAATTTACCCTCCCGCCACCTCCTCGTGACCACCACTAAATGTTGATTGCGTAACGACCAGTGTCAGTGTTTATATCAAAAGTATAGGAAATAAGAGTACAGAAGATAACGAAGTGGAACTGATCGGGATGATCGATGGAGCGGAATTGGGCGCAAAATTTTTGTTAGCGGAGCTCTTAAACATATGAGCGAAAGAATCACACAGTCTAAATGGGGATAGCAAGATGGTGTAGCGTAGAATGCGAGAGGTAGTAGGATGAATATTCTTATCTATGATGAACGCCTTCAAAATTTCTAATTTTATTGAGGTGCCCGTCGATTAACGTTGTTATTGCACATCCCTAATAACGCTTTTGACATTTTGGAAAAGTGATTATATTTTTGAATCAGCTGTTTGACTGACAATTGTAAATTTGAAGTATTTTTGTTGTACGGGAATACATATGGATTTGTTTGTTATCGGCATGTGGGTCAAATGAATGACCTGGCTCATTTGTTATAATTTACAAGGTCACTCGATAATGACTGTGGTAGCGGCATTTTGTCACTCTGCGCTGAGCCGGCTTCCAACCGGATACTTTCACCGCCCCGCTCAATACTTTGCGCTTGAAGGCTGCAGAACGCACACCTCAAAAGTGAAATCAAGAGCAGCCATGGTGAGACCTGTTGATTCATTTTTCAAAAAACATGTGTTACCTTAAATGTTCTAAATCTATTGCACATAAACATATTTCGTACATAAACGGCCACATTCCTGAAATATAATTGGGCTTTTTGTACGTGTTTTTTTACAAATAAAAGTTTTTTTTCTATCAGCAAAAAACTTGTTAAATTCACAAAATCTTTCATTATACATATGTATTACTGATTAGTTTTTCTAGGTCAGATTACAGATTTTATTTGAATTATATTCTTTACTGTGTACTGCTAGACATTATGTTAATATTTAGTGAAAGTAATTTTTTTTTTATTTAAGTCTACGAAATTATTATCTTAGTAGCTTTGATTTCTTAACAGATTTTATTTATCGCTTTCCATGTTTAATAGTATTAGCAAGATAAAATAAGAAGAAATACCACTGATATGATTTAAATTTTTTTTGTTGTGGATTAAGTGGTATGTTATATCGAGGTTAGTATATTCAACTCCCTTCTTTTTCTTTTTCCGTCCCTCATGACTGAGGATTGTGATCTTCGTGAACTCCCGCATTCTTGAATATACTCTTCTACTTTTTCAGCATCACCAGAGAATTCCCTGTTGCTTTTTCCACTTATCAGTCTGATGGGTGGTGATTCTTCTCACTAAAACAAGCTTTTCTTAGCTAATATTATCTTCTCAAAAGATGTCCAAAAAATAGAAGGATTCGTCTCAGGTTGAGAGTATCGTTGATGCATAGTTCCTACAGAATGGAAACATTTATTACAACATTTCATAAGAAAATAATATACATTCAAATATTGCCCATTACATCCCCACTCTTATCAATTTTAACTCCACCCCCACCTCCCTTAACTCCAAACACACCCTTAATGTTTGTTCTGAAAATGTTTTTAACTTTAGTTGAATTATATTATTGATAATGGGAAGATGTTCTAACGTTTAATACAATAAAATAGTGTTTTAACTCGATTTACAAAATAATCATGGAATATCACAAAGTTTCACCAAAGTTACAACATATTTGATTAGGAGATATTATCTGTTGACAACATACTGCACTTATACATTTATAAACAAATAAATGACCATATTGAAACAATATTTACATTTCTGATCTTCCAGTTGCCAATTTTAAATTATCTTTTCTCTTACAGGCCGATAAATTGAGCGCCTCCGATAGGACAGAAAAGTTGCAGCCCCTTTTGACAAGTGGATGGAAAGTTCAGGAGAACAGAGATGCTATCGAGAAAGAGTTCCTCTTTAAAAACTTCAACGAGGCCTTTGGCTTCATGAGCCGAGTGGCCCTCCTTGCAGAAAAGATGGACCATCACCCCGAGTGGTTCAATGTATACAATAAAGTACAGGTACGATTAATTGAATTTTTATAAACAATCATATACTTACACATTATATGTATAGTCCGACCAATGTAACTTGACGTGCGGTGACTTTTCAAACTATCATTCCCTCCGCCCGCTGTTCCCTTCACCATTCGTTTCAGTTGACGGTTTTGTCAGTTTTGATATTTTAACTTCGAAAATTTAAAGAAGAATCATGTCGAACACATTTAAAACAGTACGTGGTGATATTAGAACAATCCCCAATGAGGTATTAAAGTTTTACGAAGCCGAAAAAGTCAATAAAGGACTGATATTTCCATTTGACTGTACGCTACTTAGAACGGCCGCCATTACAGGCTGATTATTTTAATTATGATTGTTGTATGGGAATAGAAATAGAAATTTTCAACATATTTACAATATATAAAATTATGTTTTTATCGTATTAAAATGTGGATTTATTTTTTATTTTGTTTATTAGGTTTGTCTCAAAGAACTTTGTTTTTACTATTTACTTTGTTTTATTTACTTTTTAGTTATGCAAAAAAAAGTTACTGTATCAAATAAATACATTAACTGTTTGAATTAAATAAATATGAGTATATATTAAATTATCAAACCTAATTGCTGAAATGTATGGAAAACTATAAAATAAAAAATATTTAAATGTGTAAGTGTTAGTGTTTTTGTATAAGATAATGTATTTTCTACATTTGAATTAAAAAAAAACAGTTTAGTTTTATGGGTAGTACCGAAACAAAACATCAAAATGGCGTACAGTAGGTATAAACGTAGGTTATTCTGTTACCGGCGATGCTAACTAGATTTTTATTTTGAATTATAAAATTTTGTATTAAAATTAACAGCCTGGTAACTTTGTCTAAAGTACAGTGTCGCCCTCTTAAATTTGCCACTTACGTTGGTCGGACTATAATAAGAAACATATCAGCCTGAATGTTGGTTTTGCAGATTGTTTCGTTTGAAGCTTTTTATAAGGGTTGTCAATATGTATCCCCAGTGTAGGTGTTATGTCTAAATGTAGCGGTATATGTGATTATCAGAAGGATCGATGAGTGGTGCCAGGGCCCTATATCTCCCAGCTGCCTACTATGTTCAGATGAATAAGATATTACGGAGTGTGTGTGTGCGTGTGTAGACATGGTTAGAGCAGGTGAAACAAATAATGTGTAACTTACAGTTAATGTTTATTCAAGATTTGCGCAAGTCGTTTAATCAAGATAGTTGCACAATAACAGGAAAATAGATGTGAACACAGTAAGGATGTGAAGCGTCTGCTGGTTGATGGTCAGGTCAGAAAGCCAGCCGAGAGAAAAGTGACTGGTGATGGCTGGCTCTCGGCACGGCTCCGCTGCGGTGTATTATCATCAGTACACCTGTATCTTTAGAGTTAATTCGAGCCTGGTTTATCAACCAGGTAATTGTGAGGCGCATTCAGGGCCTCCACACTTTCATGAATCAGATCCGTAGACAAGACCTTAATCCAATTAATAGATCCAACTGTCAAGTTCACCATTAAAGAAGTGTTAATTTTTGTTAAATTTAAAAAAATTCAATTGCGTTTTGCTCGAACCCTAGGAAAATCTTTAGGTGCCCATGACATTGACTGTTATAGGTATTGTCAATAAATAAATCAAACTCTGTTGAGTACCTCCCTGCTTTGATATTTCAAATTTAAAAAAAACATTTAGTTCAGATTTTTTGTAACATATTTCAATAATGTTCTATATTAGATGAGCGTTCCTGAAAAAACATGTGACATCAATATTTTTACTATTTATCAACTCAGCTATGCGCTTATACTGTGAAGATAGGACTAACTTAATAGTCTTCCAGGACGAGGGTTGAACTCCCGAGCACTTGATCACCAAACAAGCGTGTCATTGTCTGGATGACTTTGACAGAAACCAAAAATGAAAAATAACTAAAAAATTTCAGTATAGCTTAAGTTTTTTAGTTAATCATAGCAAGTTTAATTCATTGTCGTTTTCATTGCTTTTAACTGTCTACATACTATGTGTTTTACTAATTTTTTTAGGTCACTCTTTCATCTCATGATGTGAGCGGTCTAAGTGGACGAGACATCAAGATGGCTAGCTTCATGGACCAGGCGTTTACCAAAAATTAATCATAAAGTAGAGTTGGAATATCAGTGAAGTGTTTGTCTAATTTTTTTATTGTGTACATTTGATTTTATATATCTAGCACCTGTAAGTATCCCTACACATATTTCTTTCTACTTTGTTTGTCAATGCAAATAAATTAGAAGAATATTTATAAAAGTGTTTTATTTTATTCAATTAATTTAAATAGCTTATAATACAAAATTGCTTTCTTATACGATATCTTAAAACTCTCGATTATACGGAGTCGCATTAAAGGGGGCAGTAAAAAAATAGTAATTTTACAACTTTTCAAAATATTATAAATAATTTTTTATTCGGGTACGTAATGACATTTACCGGAATTTCTGATGACGAACGACGTGTCTGCAAATTATTATCTAGGCGCGCCTAGATTCAGTGTTAATTTTTGAAGAAAGTTATTTTTTACAATTTTATTTTTGGCAGAGATTATCCATGATAATCATGAGACATGACATTTTTATATTTTTGAAGTAATAATACATTATTCTTCCGTTATTTATGGTAACTAATAAATATTTTGGTTGTGTTCTTATTTATTTATAGTATAAATAAAAATGATAATTTGATTAAAATTATGCTTTAAATTAATTTTCACATTAAGTAAATAAAATTTCAGGTATAAAAATATAAAATTCTTTGACATTCCCTCTAGTGTATTGATTTCTTCAGGCTTTCAATTTTATTGGATTTACAAAAATGACATCGAGGTAATGATCGTTTAATAAATTTCTAAGCTCCACCGTGTGCTCAAATCCCCTTGTTTCACAAACAACCTTCACCTGAAACAAATAAAATATATCTCCATCAGCATAAAAGTTTACGGCAATAAATATGTATTTATCAAAAATTAAAAGAAACAGAAACTTATTCTAAACACATATCATCTATGTAAGTGCAATATCACGTATGAACTATTTGTAAAAATATTCAAGAAGGACATGACAACTGTTAGGGAAAATGTTTCTTTCGCGGCATTGATAAGTCGATTTCAAGAAATCTATTGGTCCATTCTAAAATTTGAAAACTCCAACCAGTGCACCTTAAAAGAGGCAAAAAACGTATTTTTAATATTTTGACTCATACGCGGTATCATACTTTCACAGACAATATGTTTTGGATACAACATTTAGATGTAGAAAGTATTTGAAACTCCGAATCATGTGAGTTCATTAAAATCGGTTGTTTATACCAATATGAAGGATTTTAAAAACATCCAAAAATAAAATAATGTCATTTGATAAAATAAATTTGTTTTGAATATAATATTTATAAAATTTCTTTAGTACAATTTTATCCTTAGAATGTTCACATTGAAAGTATAGTGGAATATTATATATTCTTTAATTAGCCTAATTTAGAAATTATTTTTTACATAGAAAACTAATTACAAATGGTTGCGATCATCCAAAAAAATCCAAATACAATCAGGCCTATTCTCAAAATTGCAATATTGAAATTAAGGTGATTGTTACACCAACCCTCAAAAATAGTGTTATATTTGAATGAGAGAGAGTGAGGGAGATAAACGTACGATATTTTTGAGGGTTGGTGTAACAATCACCTTCATTTCAATATTGCAATTTTGAGAATAGGCCTGATTGTCTAAATTATTACAGACTTTTTGGAGTTATTATTGTTATATGTAGCACTTTAAAGTTTCTATCTAAGGTTGTATTTAAAATAAAATAACCAAGTATCTTCTGATATAAACGAAAAACAAATTTTCAAGATTTTACAAAAATATGAATTAATATTGAATGGTTTTACACATCATTGAATAAATATATACAAAAAAAAGGTTATTTTACACAGAAACTCACTTGAACACTGAATATGTCAGTTGTTACCCAGGCGCGTTCGTGCATGATGTCTTTGATTGATACTCCGATGGAGGCGAGAAGTTTACAAAGTTCGGCAATTCCACCGGGTCTATCGCTGACTGTCACTTTGAATTTTACCAGACGACTTTCGGCTGCAAGGCCTCTCTCTAGACACCTTCCTAGAATAGTTGAGTCAATGTTTCCACCTGACAGAAGACAAACCACCCTGTAAAAAAAAAATTCAGTCAGCTAACTAGTTATAAATGTTATTGGATTGTTTGACCCCTGTAGCCATAAAGTACCATTATATACTTGTGTATACATCTATAAGTCGAGGGCAGTTTTTTGACCAACAATTATGAAATATGCTATGACTCGTGGATAAGTCGAGGAGAAAACTTGAAGCTATAAAATTCTGTGATTTTTAGAATTTTGTCAGATTTTACCTAGCAACAATCGGTGCACTGTACACTGAGTTAACACTCTGCAGACTACATACTAACGACATGTCTGAAAAATACCATATATCAATCAATAAGATTTTATTTATATATGTCAGCTAAAAACTGGATTAAAAAATGAACAATCACGAACAGAAACATTTTTTTTATTAACTATAGAGAATCCCTTAAATTTATTACAGGGAATTCTTATTCATGTCCTCCAAAATAACACAAAAATTGTTGCTCCGCATTCAATGTACAAAATTCTATTGAAACCAGCATTGACCTGTGGATAAGTCAACTCTGCGTTTTAAAATGAAGTTTACGACTAAAATTTATCAACGTATACATGAGTGTATACGGTAATCCTACTTTTGTGGCATGAGATACTTAGAGCTTGTATGAAACACGCACATTGCTCTCTAAATTTATGAGTATCCAACTTAGGTACGTACTCACTTCCCATATGTTCAATAATAATTTAATTAAGTATATAAGTTGTGTGTAGGTACCTACACACTATTTTGTATAACTTTGAAAATATGTTTTTTTTCTGTTATTTTCATTGAGCTTTCAGCATACAGCCATATGCTATAACATCTATAATATATTCACAAATAATATTTTGCTTTAAACTATAAACTTGTGAAAAGTATCAATTTTAAGAAAGAATATGTTTTATCAAAGGTTCCCCAAGAACGTTAAAAATAGTGTTATAAAATTTATAAGAACATTGTTATGGAAAAGGATAAATGTATTCTATGCAGAGGCCGAGACATGTAATGCATTTTTGGGTGCATTCTTCACATATAATAATGCATTAAGTAAAATTGCAGATGTTCATATAATATGAATGCAGTAACATTAAAAACATATTAAAATATGAATAGTTCACTATTAAATTATGCAATTTCAATATTGAAGATAAAGACTCCACACATATTAAAATAAATTATATAAAGTGTCATTACTTTTGTCCGACCAACTCGGGAACCAAGCCAGCTATTATTGCTGCAATCCCCGTAGCACCAGCTCCTTCCACAACACATTTCTCAGTTTCTACCAACTTTAAAATGGCTTGCGCAATCCATTCTTCCTTCACAACAATCTGAAATGTTAATTTAATTAATTAATTAGTTAGTTTAATGGATTAAAAATAGTAAAGCCATATTAAAAAATTATAAACATCATTCAAAATCATATAAATTTCTAGTATTACAAAACCATATAAATAATTTGAGTACAGGGAAAGAAAACAGAAAATATGTTCTAACATATTAACAAACAAAATTGGTATTTTTGATTTTGCTCAAAATATATACATTTCGTATACTATAATTACCTAAAATTATTTTTAAATACTTTACCATTCTATCTATTAAAGAAGCTACAGTTGCATAGGCATTGAATCCGACTGTGGGTACTGCTAATCCATCGGCTAAAGTCGACAGCAGCTGAGTTGTTACCGGACCTCCCATTTTTAATGCCTCATACATACTAGGGCACTTTTCTGATTCAACTCCCTGAAAATAGATTTTTTTTTACTAATTTATATCTAATAAACTCTTCCCATGGCTGGCATACATGTGTGCGACTACACCATACAAGTTTACTATGCGGGATGGCACATCTTAGTGACATGGCGAATTACTAAGTTTTAAACCACAAATAATTGTTCTGTTTATTTTATTTGATGTCTATGTAATATAAAATGGATTATATATCATTAGTACTTGTGCAATATGTCAATCTGGTATTATTAAAAAATCTTTCATTCTAAACAAAAAATCTAGTAAAATAATTATGTGGCGGCTCGCGTGCATTGTCCAGATGTTCCTCGTTCTGTCATTTCTCGGTATTGCACCATCCCACGCGAACAAAGCGGGAGCGTTCGAGGAAGGCCGGACTGCGCCGCCCGGCGGGCATGACACACATGCACCGCAGATGTGCACCAGAGGAGGCGATCTGCGAAAGAATCTGCGCCGAGTACCCGAACCGATCGGACCGCAGATGCACATCCCGACTCTCACCTTCCACTAACTGTGCATCGTTTTTCCATTGTCTTTGTGTATTCTGTGTTGTTTCTTGCTCTCGGTGGCTTCTCCCCAATGAGAATAAACAAGTTTGGATAAGAATGGTTTTCACTTGAATACAACCAACCTTCCCACAATTATATATTACTTTTCTATAACGGTTAAAGTAACGTGCTTACTTTTTAAAAATATAGATAGTTCAATATATTGATATGATATTATTATGATGGTCTGCTTTTGTTTAAAATATTTTCTAGTTAGTAATGTCATATAACACTTGCAAATTCCGACGTGCAGGGTTGTGTACGCGGAGGGATTATACATGTGTAAAGGATAAAATGAGTAAACTATATCCAAATATGTAATTAGTATTTAAAGTAAAACTGGGATGATATTGAGTAATGTAAGTAAATGAAGAAGAAAAAAATTCCTGACGAGTTTCCTCATCAACAAAAATGCTTACAGGCACTTATATAAATATAAACTTACTACTATAGAACCATATACATATGTATTATCATTTGGTGCCAAAATAATATTACCTCACTCAATTAGTAGCAATAACATTTATATGCACTCATCAACTCATCATAAATTCATTCAAATCAATTATAATCTTGCCAAAATTACTGTTGACTCCTGACAATTTGAAAAATAATATATTGAATCATTATTTCTGGAAGAATTAATTATTTTTTCTTTCCAAAGCAGTCTTGAAATCCCAAATCTCTCTTTCCGATGCAAAATTTTGATTAAAATAAATGATTGTTTGCCAAAATTACTCGTTTAATACACAATGATATGTTACTGATAATTTAATTTGTCATGAAGTAATCAGCAAATAAAATGTGTCAAATATTTTATATATTTTTTGCATTATGTAATACAAGTGTATCTCTAGAACATTATTTTTGAACATTCTAATGTTCATGATAAAAAGATAATTTAAATTTTAATGGTGTTTACTATAAATCTGAATATGAATATCGTTCTGGAAGCAAAATTTTACAACTTTACATTGAAAAACTCACAATATCGACAAAGATTTACATAAACAAGTTATTTATTATCTGACGTATTTGGGGTGTTATTGTATTGTTTATGTTCATTTTTAGATATCACTATCCGAGTTTTGAGCTAAATTGTGAATTGTTTCAGAATTATATTTATCATGGCTTTTGTTCAGGAAGTAGTATATTTACCGATATGAATATTTATTCATATATTAATAGTAAAGATACAGCAAGTTAGCTACTTACTAGTATTGTGCTTTAAAGAAAGCATTTGTAAATATTATTTCATTTGTAATATAAACAAAATATGCAAAAATATATTATTCCATTATCGTTTAGTAATATTTTTAATATACTTTGGAAATTTGTGAGAATAATTAAAATACACTAAGGTATGTATATTATATTTAAAAAAAATTGTATTATTCAATTTACAATCCAACCTAACCTAACCTCAGTTAAGTCATTTTCTGTCACAAGCATTTCTGAATGACCATGACAGTTTAAAACAGTGGTTCCCAACCGGCTATGGCACGCCAGGTGGTTGGAAGTACTCCGCAAGCTATTTGGAAGTGTTCCGCAAGATATATACCTGATTCTAGTAAAATTCAGATGTATACAGAGTAGACTCTATTTAACTCAATTTATAGTATGTGTATTGCACAGAATTACTCACCGAGGAGGCGCCAATTATATTGATATGATAAGACAGGTGTCAGTAATTTAAAGGTGTAATCATCGGCGTGGCGCCGAATAATCCGTGGGATAGATTTTAGGAAACAAAGACTATCATTCTTAAAAAAAAGGTTACAGCGGCGGCTTGTCGCTATGTCACTTGCAAATATGGTGGGAAAATATTATATGAATATATGTATTATAAGTAACTGAAATAAAACATGGTATTTGCAGGTGGAAACGTCATTCTCGATTGTGTCGTGTCGCCGTAGTGTACCGATATTAAACATCTTTTATGTTTCATTTCTTTCCGAACACACCTGTCGATTTGTGATTTTCTTATGTTTTTTCTATAATACATTTTATTAAGCTATTATGAAAAATCTTTATTGCAAAGGATTGCACTTGGCTTTATTTCATTCATGTTATATTTTAAAAGTTTTAAAAAATGATATGTACGTTAGTTTAGTTTTTTTCAGTATGTTTCAAAATTTGAGTGGTATGCTGTGACGCCAAAAATGTTTGGAACCACTGGTTTAGAAGATATAGACATAAAAAATATATACAGACAATAAAAATATAACACAATGTAATTTTATTACAAATTAAATTAACTAGAAAGATATCTATTTATCGAAAAAATATTTAATTGCTACTGGGATTCGAACCTGAACTCACCGACTCCTGAATCTCCGCAATATAAAGTTGATTGCTTTTAAAAATGGAATAATAGATGTATAAATTGATTACAGAATATAAGTTCAAAATTTGTCAAAAATGTATTTGATCACAATAGCAAAATGGTGAATGCGCTTTCTCGGATAGGAAGTGGTCCAGGTTCGAATCTCTGTAGCAACTAAATATTTTTTTTGTATATCTTCCTAGTTGATTAATTTAATTTTTAATTAAATACCACAGAACTATGTTCTGAAAATGCAACTTCACAACGAAAATGTGTTCTCCTTAAAAATGTATATATATATTATTTTATAGTACAAAGTTTATTTTTATCCATATTAACCTCACTAACGTAGATACAATTATGGATTGAGTTAAAATAATTTGTGCGTGAATTTCATTTCTCTGTAACTATAATAGTAATTTAGATAACTAAAATAACAGAAAAGGTAGAAAAACTCACATATATTTTGACACTAGGCTTGAGATGTTTGATGGCGGTGGCTATTCCGGCTATCAGTCCTCCTCCGCCTACTGGAACCAGCACGGTATTCACATCTGGTATGTCTTCGAGTATTTCAAGCCCAATTGTTCCTTGGCCTGCCATTATATGTGGGTGGTCATACCTAGTCAAAATGTGTTTTATTATTTTCTACTGTGTATAGAGAATCCTAAAATTCAGCATTCAATTTAATATTCCCAGACATCACCGATTATATTATACAAACTGTTAATAATAATTAAATCGTAATACTTTTTGGCACACATCATATTAATATCGCTGATGATGCAGTACTAACGGCGAATAATGAACAAGAACTACAGATTCTAGTGAGTAGAATGTACAATGTATGCAAGGAAAGTAACCTTATTATTATTATTATCAGTCGAAAGTGATGGTATTCGAGAAGACGGAAAGCAAGATACCGTGCAAAATACTTGTAGGTAATGAATGTTTGGAACAAGTAGATGAGTTTGTGTATTTGGAAAGTATGTTTGATAGAAACAGAAAGGCTGAGAATGATATCGAAGGAGGAGAGTGACTGCAGGGAATAAAGTGAATGGCGCTTTGAATGGAATTATATCAAACGGGAATTTGTCAACCAAGGCAAGACTAACGGTGCACAATAAAGTCCTGGTACCGACACTGATGTATGGAAGTGAATCCTGGAGCTGGCAGAAGAGGAATGAAAGTAGACTAAATGCAGTGGAAATGAGATCACTTAGGCGTATATTTGGCACATCTATTTATGACAGAGTAAAGAATGAAGAAATAAGGAAAGAATGTAAACTGACGTTAGTATAGTGAGTAAGATTAAGAAAGGATGACTTACGTGGTTTGGTCATATTTTTTTATTTAAAAAAAAAAAATAGAGAAAACGGAATACATGTCACATCAATATTCTTACTATTTTCAAACTAAGCTAAATGCTTGTACTATGAAAATAGGACTAACTTGCTGGTCCTGGAACGAGACTTGAACCTCTGACCACTAGATCATTAGGCCAACGTCTTGACCATTACGCTAACAAGCTACTCATATGGAACAGATGAATGAGGAGAGATTGTGTAAGAAAGATATATGACACAAGTGTTGATGGCACTAGAAATAGAGGACGTCCATGGAAGACTTGGCATGGCCAGGTAAACCAGATAATGGAAGATGGTTGGATTAGAAGCCTCAACAATCGGTGAGCTTGTATGAGAAGATATATGAACGTGGATGAGTCGAGAATTGTGTGTCAGGACAGAGGAGTGGCGCTCTATCCATTCTATGGAAACAGCGTGATGGTAAGTAAGAATTAATATAAGATAACATTGTATTAAATTTTGAATTGACTTGTATATTTTGATGTTTTTGTATTGTCAACGTCATTACAGATTTTATATATGTGTAAACCACCGTCGACTAAATAGAGCGTTTCGTTATGGAGTAGGTAGAAAGGATTGAATACCACACATTCCGGTTCTTACAGACAGCCATTGTCTCTATCACATCCATAGTCCGTCTCAAATATTTCCTTATATTCTTCTACTGGTCACCACTTTAGTTAAAAAAAGAAATGCCCTAATTTAAACTACCTACCTTCCGATTGCTTGACTTGTTTTATTTTAATAACATTTAAAAACTGGAATACTTATGTTACACAGTAGCTTCTGTGTTCAGTGTTTTGTTTCTTTCAACTTCACAGTATATTTTTATTTTCTGCTTCCTAAGAAAATTATTATATATAGGTTATCACATCACCATTACTTATTATATGTTATTTTTAATGTAATTTTAGTTTTGATTACATATGTACATACTTGCATTAATATTTTGAATTTAGATAATTTATTAATTTAGATAGTTCATATTCTTAATGGATGGATATAAATGAAACAATGTTATAACTCTACTTGAGTTTATTAAGTTTAATACTTCACCTGTCGATGAGAGTTACTGTTTCTCTCGAAACTCGAGTAGTGCTAATAGACTCAAGTAGAGTTATTAACATTGTTTCATTTATATCCATCCATCATGATGAAACTCTACACAGTTAACGGCGATTGTATCAATTTTCTTATTGAAATAATTTTTGTTTCATTATTAATAATTTATTATTAACATATTCATATAATTTCCGTTTTATTAATTATTCATACAAATTTCACATTTAATATAATTAATTTCTTAATATATTCTAAATTTTTTAAGATTTAATATATTTTATTGTTTTTATTTTCTTTATTTAGTTACAACAATTATTAGATATCCTTGGATGGCTTCTGTTATTCACACTAACTTAGATAAACACAAAAAACTTCTTAACTCATCATCAACATTAACTCACCCATTAATGTACGTCAGTCCAAGGTCATTTCCCATCTTAATTGCTATGGATTTCGCTTCAGTCATGCTCTCCCCCGCCACAACTACGGTGGCGTTGAAGTCTTTACATTTCTGAATTTTCATTATTGGGGCAACAATTGGCATCACCACAGTCACCGGTATACCCAGAAGATCTCCGTGATAACTCAGCGCTTGTGAATGGTTTCCCAAAGAAGCCGATATGACTCCTTTAGCTTTTTTTTCTTCAGGTAATAGGATGAGTGCATTGCGAGCACCTCGTTCCTTGAAACTATTTTCACGAAATCAAAACGGAAAAATTTATTAAACATGTATATATGTTATAATCATGTAACAGCCAATATATTAAAAAGTTAATTGGAATAAAAAAAACTTCAGACTAAGTTGTGTCAGTATATGAGTAGTTTTAGTAGAATTTCTTCATATTATTTTAATTAAAACAAAAAACTAGTACAGCTATGACAAGATGTACAGACCTGCCGGTGAATTGAAGAAAGTCATTTTTGAGATAGATATCCATGTTTGTATCTTTAGATAAGTGAGATTTCTGAAAAAAAAACAAATTTAAAATGTCTATGAAATGCATGCAAAAACATTCAAATTATAAATACTAATTAAATATATTAATTAGAAAGATGTACATATAAAATCAATTTTATCGAAAAATATTGTTGTTGCGCTACCGGGATTCGAACCTAGATCTCTTTCCAATCCGGGGGAAGGTGCATTATCCAACTATGCTACATCGACAAATTTTCAAACCCATATGTTACACTTTTAAAATGAATACATCTATCGTTTCATTATTTGAAAGCCATCTATGTTTTTATGGAATCTCAAATACCTTTGAGTAAACAATTCATTTTTTATTAAATATTTAGACACATTGATACAACTTATATATTATTAAGGAGAACACATTCTTATTGTGAAGTTGTAATTATTTAGACCATAGGTCTGTGATATTTTAAACCCGGATTGGAAAGAGATCCAGGTTCGAACAACAATATTTTTTGATAAAATTGATTTTATATACATATATATCTTGTATTTTAATTTTGAACCTAACTGAAATTGAATTGCCTACACGCACAATCGAGTTTTGTTTTTGTCACATCTATACTTTCAAGAATTACAGCTCCTCAGAAAGTCACCCTACTGTATTTGATTTAGTCGTCATTTACACCTGTTGATAAGAGGGGGCAGCACCTTTCGAATCTGTAGTCATGACATAAACTAAACACAAACTTGTGAATGTAGTACAGAGTTTAGTTTATGTGAAGAAATATGTTGCACCATAAAGTAATTGCTACTGTCGTACATATGCTCATCCTAGGCCAGGGGTTGGCAGACCACGGCTCTTTTCATAGGCATTTGTGACTCTTCAACTCCAGCTCATATTTTCATTTACATATTTAATATATGGAATAGTTTGCCTGATACATATGAACATATGATGCAATAAAAAAAAATTGAATTTGCCATTCTCACAATCTTTGGCTCCACCTATTTAGGTGAACAAACATTATCTTCCATGAATCAAATAAAAAATAAGTTAAGCTAATTAACCGAAGATAATTTACAATCATGCCTAAAATTGAAAACAAGTAGTTACGAGTAGTGATAAGATCAAAATCACGAACCGTGATTCAATCACTGATATCTTTGAGTCACAGTCACTATCAGTGATTGAATATCTGGGAATATCGTGATTCGTGATTCATTTAAAAAAATATATTTATATAATATTTGATTGTGAACCGTTATTCGGCATATGTGCATATGAAACGAAAATATTAATATTCATGAAAGAATGACGTTATAATTCGTGATAAGCACCATGTAACAGATTATGCCAAAACGTTTTACGCATTTAACCTGAAGTGCTGAGAATTTGACCCGAAAAATAATCTCACGTTTTTACAGGGTGTATATAATATTAAATTATATATGCTAGAATATATTTTTTACGCAAAATAAATTTAAATAATATAAGTAAATACGCTAAAAATTATGATTTTTTATTTATTTCGTGTATTGTGATATCGTGCGGCGCACGCGTATTAGTAATGAAATTGTGATCACAGTCACAGTTTTCAATCACTGATATTATCGAGTATCAATCACAATCACACCAGTGAGTCAATAGTAACATTTTTTCTTATCACTAGTCACGAGTACTTGCCAGACATAGCAACGCTTTCGAAAATGATGCAAATGTCACCGCTCTAACTAGTAAACTTTACAAAGCCCAAAAAGTGTTATATTAGTGTTTAATTATTTAGTTTATATTTTTATTTATTATCTTTGTTTTATTAATTGAGTTTAAATACATCTACCGGTTTCGAAAAATGTTTATGTTAGTTATGACATCCTGAAGAAGAAAATGGTATTTTTCGAAACCGGTAGATGTATTTAAACTCAATTAAGTGGTTAATAAAACAAAGATAATAAATAAAAATATGAATTTTAACCACAAAGTTAATATTGCTAATTTTAAAAGTATAATTATTTAGTTTTCTTGTTTTATAAGTTTGGGGGTTAGGACGGTGGTTAAATGAAATAAATGCGATTGGCGCGTGTGTTGAGGTTAATTGTGACAAATGATAAAAACAATGAAGACAGATAGAAATTAATACAGTGAATGAAGATGTAGGAAATTATGAAATGAAATGAATTGGTAGTCTTGCTCGGCAGAGGCGAGCCGGCAAGACCGCCATTGTGAAACGCTGTAACTGGAGAGACTGTCTGGCGGTGAATTGAGCCAGACTTGTGGCAGCAGCCGGCAGCGCTGTCGCTAGCGTCGATGCCGACTGAGATGGCGGTAGATTTGAATCATGGTCGCTACATAAGTAATGCACTGAGCTACTGAAGCTTATAACTTTCATATATTATATTCTTCTAAGTAACCCACGAATGTATTTCGAATTTGAGTTTTAAATAAAAATCTTGATTTTATCTCGTTTTTCTGTCATTAAAATTTTTGTTTTAGCTCTATGAAAATCGTGAGATTCGGTTTACTTCTCACTAGAAAGTTTGCCGACCCCTGTCCTAGGCGAAAAAGCATGTGAATTTATTTGAGTCAAAAATCGACTTTTTTATGCCATCGTCGTTTTATCTATCTCGGGATTGGTTAAAACTAATTTTGAGGATATTTAAAATATCCAATAATATCAATACTGCATTTAAGTAAAACTCACGCAATTTATATTTACGTATTAAACTACGTAAACCTGAATATCAGTAAAATAAAAAAATATTTTTTTGTTAAATATAGTTTCGTTTTTGATTTTATAATTTAAGTAACCCATAACGTACTAATGGGTCAGAGAGGTTCCATGCGAACCGTGGAACAAAAGTTTAGGATAACAACTTAATGGCCCTTGGTCAACGGATGAGATTTTTAAAAGATTTTCGATTCGAAGCATCTCTGGGATACAGATTTTGCTCCCGTGAGATTCTTCAGAGACAGCTCTCGACTTTCTACACTGCATGCTTGTTGTATGTAAAATAACAGTCAGTTGGATGAGTTTAAATCTCCTCGGCAGCATTTAAAGCGGAATAGATGTTTGTAACTTTTCACAATAAATAGTTGTAGATATCTACAATGATGTTTGGGAACACATGTCGTGTCTCGCTGTCAAATCAGATTTTATCTAAGTTTTTGTCTATTTCTACCGATCTCAAGTTGATTCCTAAGATTATCTCCAGGTCAAAATCTCAAGATGTGTACATAGTGCCTACTGAGATATATCTCTAATAAATCTTTGAAATATGTCGGACACGCACCATTATTAGGTTATTGCTTTTTAAAATATGGACTATACTCGTATCTGACCTCATTTTGTCTCGATGGAGTCTTGTGACTCTATCCTTATTGATTTAATTTCACAATGATTCTTACTAAGCAGATAATAGAACCGTTATAAATATTTGATTTTCTGCTATTATTCCCACCACATTGATATTGTTATCAAATTGGAAACTCTTTATTTGATAAAGGTTATACTTGCGATACATTAATTCTTTTGAACAATGTATAAACTTTTTGAATAGGTACATAATAATTGTTACATAAATGTAATTAATTTACTATCTTCTATAATATAATACGATCTCTGCGATGTTCGGTCCTAGTAGCACACAGTTCCTCAAAATTCCGCCGCTTCAGTGAATTATAACCACTGGGCAGTTTAGTTTTCAAAAATTATACAAACATGATTGGTTCCATAATTAATTAATAATTAATCCCTGTATGTACATCTGTACACCCATACGTGATAGTATATGCATATGTGTTAATAAAATGTAGATTTATTAAAAATTTATTATATGTATTTATATACTTTTATTTCATTTAAAGTAATGTGTTGTTATTTTAATATAATATATAACAATATATAATTATAATATTTTATAGAAACGGAATCGATATATTGGTTGAAGGATGGGATGAAATCCTGAATAATAATGAAGAATATATCGATTGAAATGGTAATTTTTGTTTAAAATCTGTTACACCCTGTATACAATATTATTATTAGTAACTGAATTCTAAATCTAATCAATTTTATTCAATACAGTCCCTAGTGCATAAAAGGGTATAACGGATGCGCAAATAATATAAAATAATAAATAACAAATAAAATTTCAATACTCACAGTACACAGAGTCTTCCTAATGCCATCCTTAATTCTGAAAGCAGCTGATGACACGTCTTCGAATGAAATTTTTAGCGGTCTATCAGCTTTGCACATTGGATCCTCAATACCATTTTCCGCCGCCACCATCTTTGAAAAAATATGTCGTTCACCGATAATTTTAACAAATAAACATGGAAGATATGCAACACTGATTACAAAGTGCAATGTAATCAATCATAGGCGACTCTGCGAGCAGGCGAGCACTGTTATAATGAGACGCTTCAGATTTCTGAGCGCGACTTGAGCAAAGCTCTGATAAAATATGAGCTAATTGTGCAAATATTCACCCGTAAAATATGTCATCTGATTAGTAGGAATCGGGATATTGGAGATAGCTGACGCTATTGGCGCTGGAGCAATTCAACATGTAAATAGATATTTTTTATTCCATGACATTTGTGACATGTGACAGATGCGTGAATAATATTATAGTACTACACCTATGACTCTGGCTATTAAAAAAAAAACAATACACATTTTATTAATTTGTGCTTTATTTCACATTTCATAGATGTCATTTCACTCCTTATATCGATCTTTAGGATATTATGCCCAAATTTAACTTCCACTGAATGTCAGACATTAAACAAATGAACGAGTACTTTCAAACTAATTAGATGAATAAATTACAAATGATAGACAGAAAAAATTTGTCTATCGATAAAATATTTAATTAACACCGGTATTCGAACCAGGATCTTTTTATTGCCAGGATGCAAAATTTGGGTTAGATCGGAACAAAACAAATGTTGCATGGATTCTTAAATAAAATATTGATCAATTTAGTCGGGGCGAGTTAATTCACATATTTGTGTGACTTTATTTGTTTTACATTTCGTACATTGGGATAATATGATGATTTATTTTTATTTATTTATTCTAAACTCTGAGATACGTATATTGATACTGTTACTAATAATTTTGAGTAACACTATTGTTAGACAGTACCTACTATCTAGTATATGTTTGATAACATACTATTTACAAAACAAATTGCTTACTTCGTTGCGGAGCATTTAGTGAGGTGGTATGGATAAACAGATTAAGAGAGATTGGGGTCCCAGACAAGACTTAAATCTGAGCCCCTCGAAAAGTAAAAATAACCTATTTTACTATGTTTCTACCAGATGGGAAAGTTGGTAGCCGATTGGTAAATTACGGACCCCAAAAATACGGCCCATATACAGAGATACGTTGTAATACAGGTATCGAAATTTCTGTATTAAAGAAAGTGTAATATAATCAAATTGAAAATAAAATTAGAAACTTAACTGACATTAACACTTTTAAAAAGGATATTTCAAATTGGTTGTTGCAATTACGAAGAGCAGATACAGATAGTAAACTCTTTTATATAATGAAATAATTTGTATAACTACTTTTGAGCGTTTTGGTCTTGTATATTTACATCTACCTTATATCTGCTTACATTATTATTTTTTTTTTTTCTTCTCTCTTTTATATTTTATATATATATACTTTTTTTTTCTCCTTAAATATTTTCACATTATATGCTATGTATGTATTCGATCTTACTGTGTTTTGTCGTCGATGAGTTTTGGTTTTATAAAATATAATAGTTTATCAATTTGCCCTAAAACAGGCTTGCCTAGTTGGGCAATGTATTTAAATGTGTGTAAATATGATACATTTTGAAAGAAAAATTCAGCTACAATACTATTATATTATATTAATGATAACAAATAAATAATCAATGCTATCAAAAAATACTTTAAAGATGAACATGTATCCCGAAATTCATAATATTTTTATATCGTTGTTATAAATATATTGCATTTTATTTTATTATAAGCTAGTTATTGTAAACAATAATTATTAATATGTAATCCTCTTCTCTGCATTGTACTGCATCATTGTAATTATAACAGATTAATAATAAATAAAAACTGTGCTAATAAAACTAGGTACCTACATATATGAATAACTAGTCATTTTGAACTTACCTTTTATCGATCTAAAAATAATGACGTATATACGATATATAGAGCATATCAACTGTCTGCCGTACGGTGTATCGTTTGCTATGGTACATATATAATATATTTGACCTGTGAGGGCCCGGCTCTTGTAAATAAAACTTAATTAAAAATAGTATTTAATTAACCATTTAAAAATGTTATGTTGAATTGCCATAATTTTAAATCGCAATATAAATATTTGCGTTTTTCAATTTTTAGACTTATAAATTGATAAATTAAATAGGTAACATTTTTTTAGTGCACGTGAATAGCCCTCGAGAATGAGAATAGCGATAAAGGCCGGTGCATACCGGTTGGCTCAATCTTCTCTCCAAATAAAATGCAATGATAACCTTTAAATATTTTCTATGAAATATGATCTCTACCGGTTCGCTTCTCTTGCTCACAAAAAAAAAATTGGCAGAAAAATAACACTGAACATTAATAAAAAAAAAAATATTATTAATGACAATTAGATAAAATCAACATTTTGCAAAAATCAATAATACATTATAAACAACCTGCGTAAACCAAAAATTAATATTTATTTTATAATTATTTACTAAACAAGTGTAGATTATAATTGTAAGAATGTCATAATGTAATTTAATTATAACATAAATCAGTTACGAAAAATGTAGTCGAAATATCAAAAATAACAGAAAAGAAAACAATTCAAAACATGAAGAAAATTAACAAAAGTTGAGTGTAGAAGAGTGTAGAACAAGTAAAGAAGAAACAAATTAGGAGCGAATATAGGTCTACACAGTCGATAGATATAAGAAAATGTTGCTAAGGTGGTTTGGTCGTGTGGAACGTACGAGTGAGCAGAGGATTGTAAAGAAAATAGATGAGACGAGTGTTGAAGGTAACAGAAACGGAGGGCGTCCACGCAAACATATTAATACTTACTTACTTACCATCACGCCGTTTCTCCGCGGGGGCAGGCAGAGATGATAGAGCACCACACTCTTCTTTCCTGACACACAATTCTCGCCTCATCCACATTTGTACATCTTCTCGCTCGACGATTATTGAGGCTTCTAACAGGACCATCCTCCAGTAGGTTTACCTGGTCGTGCCAAGTTTTACGCGAATGTCCTCTACTTCTGGTGCCATCAACACTTGCGTCATATATCTTTCTTACCATTCTCTCATCATTCATCCGTTCCAGATGACCAAACCACCTAAGTGATCCATTCTTAATCTTACTCACTATACTAACATCAGCTTTACATTCTTTTCTTATTTCTTCATTATTTATTCGATCATTAAATGGATCTGCCACATATACGCCTATGCGATCTCATTTCCACTGTATTCAGTCTACTTTCTGCCAGCTCCAGGCCTCACTTCCATACATCAGTGTCGGCACCAAGACTCCATTGTGAACCGCTAGTCTTGCCTCAGTTGACAAGTTCCCATTAGCTATAATTTCATTCAAAGCGCCGTTCACTTTATTCCCTGCAGTCACCCTCCTTTCGATATCTTTCTCTGTCTTTCCGTTTCTATCGAACATACTTCCCAAATACACAAACTCATCTACTTGTTTCAAACATTCATTACCTACAAGTATTTAGCACGGTGTCTTGCTTTCCTCCTTCTCGAATATTATCATTTTAGACTTGTTAACATTCATAATAAGGTCGCTTTCCTTGCATACATCTTACATTTATTAGCATATTAATAAGACCAGATATTAGAGAACGGCTCTAATAGAAGCTTCAATAAGCGACGATCGCGCGTGATAAGAAATGAAAAGGCAAATGTAATCTGCCAAGACAGAAGAGTGCGTTGTTGTACCCTCTATGCCAGTGATTCCCAAAGTGGTCTATATCGACCCCCAGGGGTCTATGATAACCTGCAAGGGGTCTACGTCAGCGAAAAAAAAATTTGGGGGTCCATGAAATGAAAATGGGGGTCCACGATAGTGGATCTCAACATACACTGATAGTACCTATTTACTTACATTATAATCTTATAATATAAAGACATATACATTATTTATAAAAGTACCTATGAAGTAAAAAAAATATTATATACGTTTATAAAATTGTGTAAGTTGTAGGATGTAGGCATTCGCTTTGTGGTTTAAGTTTTTAACACTAAACTTCACTACAATTAGAAATTTACAAAAAATCAATATCAGGTAAGTAGTGGGTCTACCAAAAACCGAAAAACATGGCAAGGGATCTACGACACAAAAAAGTTTGGCAACCTCTGCAGTCTATACCTATCAATAGACGTACGAAAAAAATTCTAGACGCAAAATATTTTGAGAGAAATCTATTCCGTATAACAATAGTTACATTGAATATATATTATATTAAATATAATATCAATTCTGTATAGAATACCGGCCATCTGGCCATTTTATTGATTCGTATTTCATTAATGTCGTTACACCTCTGACTCGTATGCAAAACAATGTTCACTAACTATATCGTATATAATGCTGGATTAGCTTCTACGATTCTATATTATGTAACATCTAGCGTAACGACCAATTTTACTTCAAGCGTAACACTTGAACAACTGCACACATACACACGTAAACTGCTCACAAGACAGGTGCATACATAGACAGCATTAGATAGATTAATTTAAGTTATCTCGCGATAGTTTATGACAGTTATTTAATAATTCATTTAATACAGTGTAGCATGAAACGAGTTGGCCGTGTGCAGTTGTCTTGTGTGCGCCTGTCGTGGAATCTATAGTTTCACATAAAGCGTATTCTTTGTTAAAAACGTTAGTATTACTGTAACACAATTGTATTAACGCACGATAACATTTGTTTTCTTTTTTTTTAATTTCAACTTTTTTTCCGGTCAGTTACTACGACACAAATAAAGCAGTTTATTTTTATTCAATACATTATTTTTGTGTATAAACGGTATGATAATGTAATTGCAGCTATCATAATATTTAAATATTATTCTATCAAAGTGATTACGAAAAAGTAACGGATAATTATTATGTCTTATCTCAGCGGGTGGTGATTGGACTGCTCCATCAGAGAAACTCGTTGATGATGAAATACCTGCGCAGAGTAATGTCACATTTCGTAAAAATGCGTTTTTATTTAAAGTTGTACAGTTCTATGTGGTATGTGGTAAAAGTGAGAACATCTCGTAACACATGAGTTATTTCAAAATACAATATAATTTTTTTTTTTTTAGGAGAACACATTCTTATTGTGAAGTTGTAATTATTCAGAACATAGGTCTGTGATATTTTAAAATAATGTGATAAGGTTCGAATCCCGGTGGCGCAACAACAATATTTTTCGATAAAATTGATTTTATATGTATATCTTTATAATTAATATATTTAATTCATATTTACAATATAATTAATTAGAATTGTTAATGTCATTTTTTTTGTTCAATATTAAGCTAATCAGAAATCATCAAAACACCCCCCGTATTGCATCATCTACTGGGTTTAAATTTTGGCTGTTCGGTGGCCACATGCCTGGCTCGATGAAATTAACATTCTCACGACGAAGAAAGTTGATTGTATTTCTGGCTGTGTGAGATGGAGCTCCGTCCTGCTGTAATGTCCAGTTATGCTGTAATGTCTAGCTATACTCCAGGCTTTGTTTTGAATCATTTTCTTAGCACCCCAACGTTTTACAATTCGCAATTTTTTTCAAAAACAAATATTTGAAAATTAATAATTAAAGATGGCGACCCTAAATTGTCGAAATAAAACGTAATATAGGTAAATAGGTAAGTAAGTAAATTAGTAAACTATTTAAGCTATTGTCGATATAGTTAAACTAATTTTGATGTAATTATATCACATTTTACGAAATGTTCTCATGTTTTTTTGGGCCACCCTGTGTATATTTTTATATGGTGTGGAATCATGGATCCTGAAGACAAGGGGCAAAAGACGGAGTGAATGCTTTTGAGCTGTGATGCCGAAGACACATTGACAGCGAGACGCACGAATGTCTCCATGCTGCAGGAGTTGAACATCAAGGATTTTCAATCTCATCCATTTTCCTGAGACGAAACTACAATTTTTTGTGAGGAGTGTTGGAGAAGCCTGTTGCGGTGGGCCACGTCCAAGGACGAAGAGGAAGAACAAGATCCCTCACCTGTTGGACCGGCCAAGTGGAAAAGGCAACAGGCACTTTTTTGGTGACTGCCTTTAGATCTGCAGGACGCCGATAAAAATGGAGGAGCATAGTCAAGAGGGCGGGAGTCCATGGAGATCACGATCCTCAGTCACGAGGGATGATGGCGATTTAAAATAAAACTATTATCTAACACATATTCAAATATCAAACCGATAAACATTTCTAAAATTGTCGATTTAGTATCAACATTATGTATGTTTTCATATCACATTTCGAATGACCCGACCCTTGACTTGTCAATCGATTTCGATCTTTTTCGCGTGCACTTTAAATGATACAAGTATTTATCTAGTATTCAAATAATCACTTACAAATGAAGACATTCTTCTTCTGGGTTCCATTATGTCAGTACTTGTTTTCGCGCACTTTCTGTCAAATAATACCTTTCGCTTTGAAGTTATCGACGTAACTGAAAACTTGAATCGTTCCCCAGCAAATTAGCGCAAGTATTCTTTAGGTAGTTCACAACGATACTCGCGTAATTGCGAAAAGTTTACTTGGTCAAGAATTGTTATTATTGCATAATCCAATGCGTTCACTCATTTTACTGGCAGGGGCGGATGTATGGTGCGGTGCACCTGTCTCACTAGACATTTTGGACGACCCTTGTCCTGAGATTTTTTAATTTATTTTAATATTAGAAGATATAATACATTTATAAAATAATCAGTAGGATATATATTTATTTGAAATTTTTACAATATGAATTATTAATCAAGTATTGTACTTTATTAAAATTACATGTTTTTTATTCGCCTAGACTAATAATTTTATATAGAGAGTTATACATTTGTAGTCTATAATTATTTATTTTGTCTATTTGTGCGCTTCTGAAGTTTTCTATAATATTATTTATTTTCCAATTATGTGGTTCTGAAGTGTTCACTTAATTTCTTTCTAAGCTCTTTTATATCATTTATTTCTTTAATTTGTGTAGGGAGGGTATTGAAATTTTTTATCCTTAAGTATAATATATAAAATTTTGCTGATAGTGTTTGGTGTTACATTTAGGGATTATAAAGTTATTTTTAAACCTTAATGCTTGTTTCAAATTTGATAGTGTTATTATCTTTAAGTATTTGATTAATTGAAATTTTTTTGTAAATGTTATTTTTTTTATTTTAGAATAATTTTTTTGAGTGATTTCTAATTGTGATATTGAAGTTTTATATGCTTCTTCCCATCCGAAATACCGTATTGTAAATGTGGTTGTATTATATAAACGCGTAATATATTATTTTCTGACTTGTAGGTGATAAGATGTTTCTGAGTCTTAAAAATATGTAGGCAGTTTTCCTTATTTTGTTTGTAAGTTGTAGTCATATGTTCTTTCCATTTGAGTTTGTTATTTATTATGATTCCTAGGTACTCGATGCAGTATTTTTCTTCAATTGATGAACATTGGTCACACGAGTTTTAATATTAATTTCAGTGTTATCTTTCTGTTGAATAGAAAATCGTAGAAAGTATGTTTTATCAGTATTAATTGATAGTAGGTTATCATCCGTCTACTTTTTTTATGGTATTAACATCCCCAATTGCAGATATATTAGCGTCAGTCTAAGCTTTTTCAATAATTATTAGTACTGTATCGTTTGCATAAAACATTATTTTACCATGTAATTTAAGTTTAAATATATCATTATAGTATAAAATAAATAACAATGGTCCAAGTACTGTGCCTTGTGGTATGCCAAAATCAGTGGTTTCAGATGTGCTATTGTGTCCATTTATTTTTACTTTTTGTTTTCGGTGTGCTAAGTAACTTATTAGGCACGGTAAAACAATGCCATCGAGGCCAATATTTTCAAGTTTATTGTGTGATATGCTATCAAAGGCTTTTCTTAGGTCTATAAATACACCAATGCATTTGTCACTGCCATCTATATGTTTGTTTATTATTGAACTTATTTTTGCGATAGCATCTTGTGTGCTATTTTTTTTTACATAAATCAAAATTGATTCTCATTTATGATGTTATTGTTGCGGATATATGATATGAGCTGTTTTTTTTACAATTTTTTCGTAGATTTTGGCTGTGTCGGAGATAATTGATATGGGGCGGTAAGTTTTGAATGTCTTTTTTATTTCCTAATAATATCGAAACACACTAGTGATGAGCTAAACCGTTATTGTGTGATCGGTATTCGATTGAAACGAATGTCGGTAACCGCAGTGGCGTAACTATGTCAATGCAGCCAATGGTGGTAAGGTTGAGATCATCACTGTAAAGTGCATATAAATGCATAAAAGCTTTGTTTTCATGATGTTGTGAATATTATAAGAGACTAAACCCTAATTTTGTTCTTACTATTTAATGGATAAAACACGCAGTACTAATATTACAATACACAATACTTATTTAATGGGCTCATTTTTCCATTTTGCATCGGGTTCCAACATTTGTAGTTACGCTATTGTGTTACCGAGATTTAATTGTTAGATGTTTTATTTCTAGTGTCGGTACCGGTGATTGCTCGCTGAACTATGAATAATCAGTTACCAATCATCGTTGCAATCGAACACAAATATCACAGTCACAATCACGGTTAAAATAAAACGGTTTAGCTGCATCACTGCACGTATAAACAGCAGCTTAGATCTAGGAACGATATTTTAGATTAGACTATCAATAATAATAGACCCGGAGCCTAGTAGAGAGAGCTCTCGGATACACGACTTTTTACTTCCCTTTTCTCTGTGATTCGGAGAGCCATCTGGACAGCGGGACCCCTCGCAATTGCGACAGTAAGGTCCGGTTGCGTCATCCTCGGTAACCATAAACTTTACTTTTAAACTTAGTTTATCCGAAAACGCGTTGCATCATCTCATTTTTGTCGCTTACTTTTAACTTTAACTATAAACCGCCGAAAATCTCCGCTTAAATGTAAACTTTACTAATGCACATGCGCACTGCGCGCGAGCCACTGACAGATGTCACCGAAATCGAGTATTTTTCAATTTTAGACACTGTAGTATCGAAATGTACAATATTATGTCGGATAGCAGTGATATCGCAGACTTTTTTGATGATAAACTAATTATACAGTATATTTTTAACAGGAAAAGTAAAACTTGGACCTCGGCACATAATTTTTTGCGGGAAGAAATGGGTTTTAAAAAATCTTTTTCCGATAACGGATTGCATCCACTGGATTTGTCATCTAGGGCACATTTGCATTATGCGCATCCACTTGACATCCGTCATTAAAAGCATTCTTTTAAATTTTTCGACGTCGTATTATTGAAATGAACATTATTATGTCAGATAGCACTGATACCGATTCTTCTGACGATCAAATAATTGTTCAATACATCCTTAACAAGAAGAGCAAAATCTTTTAGGCTACAAAGTGATCATTTTATATGGGAAGATATAGATTTTATTGTAAGATTCCGCCTGTCCAAAATTATGGTTAGGTAACTGGTCTTGCTTATTTCAGACAATATAATGTCATCTAAAGTTATCTACTTCATAGGTATATAATAATATTTTTGATAAAGATCAGAAATCACGCAGTTCGTCCTGTAAACCAGGTCTCGATAACTTTGCATTTCTATGCCACAGGATCAATGCAAAGATGCACGGGTGATATATCTGGTGTACACAAGAGCACTATTTCACGGATTGCGAATAAAGTGAGCAGAGTAATAGCCGCTCTCAGATCACAATTTATGTATACCTGTATCTACCAAAGAAATTCAGCAATATCTGAATCAATTCTTCAACATTATAAAATTTCCAAACACGATCGGTGCAATAGATTGCACTCATGTGGAAATCCTATTTCCAGGAGGAAATAATGCGAAATACTATCAAAATATAAAGGATTACTTCTCCATTAATGTGCAGGCAGTAATAGATGCCACAATGAAATACACAAATGTTGTTGCAAGGTAGCCAGGCTCAACACACGATAGTATTCTAGTCATTCTAGATTAAAAGGGCAACTAGATGATGGTATTTTTAATGAGAAACATCTCATTGGTGACCGTGGTTATCTACTCAAACCATACTTACTTACTCCATTTACAAATCCAATATCTGTGGCAGAAAAACTATATAACGAGAGCCAAATCAGGACTGGGAATGTTGTAGAAAGAACATTTGGGGTGTGGAAAAGGCGTTTCCCCGCAATAGGTATGAAACTCAGGCGGAGTATTGAAAGAGTGGAAGCAGTCATTATAGCCACAGCAGTGCTGCATAATGTTACCGAGTCACCAGACTTTGTGACAATATTATATGAAATTGACTCTGAACCTGCACAGGATGGAAATAATGTAAGACGAGATCTAATAAATGGCTATTTTTCCCAATTATTAAACCAGCCATAGCATTTCATTTATTTATTCTTAATATTGTGCGTACAAATGTAAATATATATGTTATAATATAAATAAGATCAAACTTATCTTACACATATTGGCTTAGTTTCATTTTGAATCTATGAAGTATCTTCATCTGGCATTTCATTAAAGATCTTCATCGCTCTGTACATCATTCATTTCTGAGATTTAGCCTAAATTGTTGTCACATTTATTTTACAATAATATTGGATCTATAATAAAACAATTCTTCCTCTGTAAAAACTCTTTTATTATATTTATATATATACCTTTTAACATAAATCACATACAGAAATTACCATCATAAATTGAGTAAAGTCAAGTAAGTAAAATTAAAGTCAATAATTAGAAACTGTAAAGCCATACGACATAACTACACATTATTATTTTAGTAAATAGAAAAACGGTTTATGTTAATACCTTAAAATGAAAGGGGGTGAAACCACATTAGCTAAATACAGCAAGGCAGTAAACATTTAAAAATAGAGAAATTGTTAATGTTTATAAAATTAAAGAAGTAAATTATTTAATTAATTACATATTATTTTTTTCTTTGACTAATTTAAAATTTAGTTGGGCCAAATATCTCTCAGCTTGACTACATGCAGTTCTTGTGATTGAATTCATTTTGCGTTTTGATTTATCTGCGAACAAAGAAAGGGTATATATTATAAATGAAATAATTAAACTAAATAAAAGCATTATCGATATCTAATATTTATATTTTATTACATTATGTAAGTGTGCATACACCAGAAAATTAATTAATTATATTGTGAATTATCATTCTGTGCATTTTTTTGAGGTGATGCCATGAGTTGGTATTTGAATGCAATGCCAAGATATTTAGACTTGAGGCCTGTGCTCAACATCTTCCACCTATGAACATACAAACATATTACATTTGTATAATTGATCTGCTTACAATTGGGGTGTGCATTATTTATTTGTTTTTAAAAGGTAGCATATTAAATGCAAAATGAGTGATAAGATTTGCATTGCAAGGCCTTGCAGAGTACTTACAGTTAGAATCTGTATCATCATCAAATACCGAAACCCGCTATCCATTCACATCTGCATCATACCTCGTATCCATTCTGCTGTTTCTTGCTTCGTCTTGGATTCTCTGAATAAATATTAAAAATAATGTTTACTAATACGTAATTTACAACATAAACTTTTAAATATAGTTAAAATACAAGAATACTTACTTTATATTGACATTCATCGTTCAAAAACGGTCAATTGCTCATTTCGGGAAGGCAAACACACCAATTTAACGTAAACGTCAAATGTCAAATGAAGCGTTCTACACGTGTTGCCATAAGCAAAATTACTCGCGCGGCATTTGTTTTTGAAAATGAGATTTTAAGAGGCCTATGTAATTGCTACACTGGATAACTATAAACTTTGTTGACGCAACTCGATTTCTGTCAAATTATTTGAATCTCGTTTACAAGTAAACGAGTTTGAAAGTAAACGAGTTTGAATCTCAGTTATAGTTACCGAGGATGACGCAACCCGACCTTAATCCGTCACTGCTTACTGGTATAATAACACTCATTGTAAGCCCGCAGGCTCGCGGATAATAACGGTAAAGATGGATAACTAGACATCAGTTATTCAAAACGTAAAAGGTAAACGGAAACATTTGCCAGAGGTCGGAGACACACGGCATAACAGCCTAGAACAGTTGTTCACAACCTTTTTCACATGACGGTACGTTATTCAAATTACATAATTTTCGGGGCACACCAAGAATATATTTACATAGGTACTTACATTTAAAAAAAAAATAGACAGATGAATTTTAATATACATATGTAACAAAGGTTTTTCGTAAAGGCATAATAGATGTAATACATTATAGCAAATCCATAGAAACGTATGAATATCGAATGGCGACAGTAATGTTCCATTTAATAGTGTTATAGTCAGTGTCCACGGAATGAGATTAATCTCTGAGTTTTAGCTGAGATAAATCTCAGTACCGTGTATGCGTGTTGAGATTTTGATCTAGAGATAAATCAGCAATCAATGCTTGTTAGGACCGACCCGTATACACGGCGTTCAGCGTGCGCACAAACGTCACCTAAAACCATAGATACATACAACTATTTATTCTGAAAAGTAATATAAACAGAAGGTATTAAATTACAAACATTTATTCTATTTTAACTGCTGCGCGGAATATTCAAATTCACCCAACGAACGAACGGAACATTAACGGTCAATGGACTGACATTTAACGTTTGAGGTACATCGAGCGTGAAGTGTGTGACTCGGTGTAGTAGTTTAATAATCTCTGTCTCACATCAGTGGACGTGAGTCATTACGGTAATAATGTTTTATTAGTTTATTTTAGAAGTTAAAAAAACATTATATAATTTGAGTAGAATAGAGTTTACTCAGTAGACGCTTAAATTTTACTAGACGCAACAATATCTTGCGGCACACTTCCTAATCGCTCGCGGCACACTGGTGTGTCACGAGAATCACAGGCCCAGTAGACTCAACACAAGATCAGTTGATTAGTCTGCAGTCCATACAAAATGCAATCGACAAGGTTTAAATAAATTACTCATGCTTTGACCTTTACCGCTCATCTGCGCATGTTTTGAGGGCATAATTTTATTGCAAACCACCTAGACAGAGGTCGCAGGTTAGATCCCCGAGTCAGCACTATTTTCTTAACACAAGCGTGAAATGTTTTGAAAATTAATCAATGCTTAGTAAAAGAAAAATGATGACATTTGCGAGTTCACATCTTTATTTACAAAATATAAGTTTCGCGTGTATGTTGACTCTTTCAAACTGCGATGAAAGCCGACGATGGCGTTTGACGTACGACAGGCGTGAGATAAAACGCGAGACGGCAAATCTCTGAGACATAGACACGGGGACTATGAAAACTGAGAGTTGTCTCCAAAGAAGCTCACGGGAGCAAAGCAAAGAGATTGTCTCGAGTTGAAAATCTCATTAGTAGACATGGGCCATAAGTCGAATACCGATATCGCTCTCATCTTCAGTCGAACATTTACCTATTGTTTCAAATTACGTTAATATATCATAATATTTATTAATATTTTTACCGGTGGCCTAAGCCATTGCAGCCAATGGGGCGAATTGGGGCCCACGTTAGATAGGGGACCAAAAGGTCATCATTCTGCTATATATTTCGGGTATTATTAATGCTTTTTCCAACGCTAATATAGATTAGTTATTTTAAAAATCCACTACAGCAAAAAATTGAATTATAATTTTTTTTTAAAATCATTTCTCATTCTTCTGTGTATAGTTTTTTGGGCTAATCTGCTGTGTATATCTGCTGTGCGTATGTCCATCACAATCAAAGAGATTTATCAAGAGAGTTGAACTATCCCGTTGTTCTGAGATAAATTTTGAAGTCAGGTCTTATCGTACGCGCGAAGGCCATTCGGTTGTTCGGCAATTATCGGCAGTTATCGAAAATACCCGAACGTGAAGAGCGTTACTTACAATAACACCATAAGTCAATTTTCACAAAATAACTAAAAACGTATATTAGTTTTATTTTCACACTAATTTTCTTTATTTATTAAGGTCGGTATTTATATCGTGTTTTTTTTTGTTTCAAAATGTTGCGTTGTCATTCTTTGAGATGTTTTTAATCGTTTTAAAATCGTCATAGATAATGTAACGTTAAAATTCGTTATATATTTTTATTTACGAGTTTAATGAATACGACCAATTATTAATTAGAAAGATATACATATAAAATAAATTTTATCGAAAAATATTGTCGTTGCTATCGGGATTCGAGCCTGGATCTCTTCCAATCAAATTTATCGTCAATAGTACTGTCTTGCTGTAGCATAATCGGTTAATGCATGTTCGAATCCCGGCAGCAACAACAATATTTTTCGATAAAATTGATTTTATATGTGTATCTTTCTAATTAATACATTTAATTTGTATTTTAATGAAATATTCTTCAAATCCTTCGGTCACATTATGTGTCAAAGAAATGGAGATTATCATGGGCACAAATTTGGTCCGAAGATGACCTGGACGATTACCACAACGATAGACGCTTTGCATCTGGCTGGAAAGACCCTGGAGTCAGCTGTGAGCGCGACGCAGGACCGGGACTTGTGGAGGTGCATTACAAGTCTCATCTGATTGAGGACACTATATGTCAATACTGACACGAAGGAGAAAAAAATAAAATTCTTTATTAGATCCCATTTTTTTAGATACGCCATTTTTACTTCTACAGTTTGTGTCTTTTAATTTTTAATGTATGCATTACGTACTTTAGTGATCGGTACATTCCGAGTTGTATACCTAACCGAAGATTGTCGGTAGTCCAATGAGAAACTCTTTATGTGCCAATTAAAATATTTATTACAATAATAACACTGTTATGGTACAGAGTATACAACTATTCACGGAAACTAACGGTAGAGAAAAGAAGCCCGCCACACACACACCCGCATACATCTAGAACCGACGGCGACGCTGGCGCGCTGACACACACAATCTCAAGGACATCACAGTATGTTTAAATTTATATTTAATTAAAGTAGAGTATTTTCCTCGGTAGCGCATTGTGAATACAATTACGTATAATAATGTAATGTTTTATCAATTTAAACAATTCCGGGATTGCGGCCCATTTTACAGCATTTATGAATCCCGACATTAGTCCCGAAAACTCGAAACTTTCGGGATTGCATCGACACTTAAAATATCGAGTTGTTCTGTGTACATATGAATCGAGGCCAAATTCTAAATGGTCAGTGCGCCAACACTTGCGGGCAGTCGGGAGTACCGCCCCCCTTTCACCGCGGCGGCTCCTCCGAAAATGTCGAAACAGGCTCATGCGCGAATGGTCAGGCCTATTCTCAAAATTGCAATATTGAAATGAAGGTGATTGTTACACTAACCCTCAAAAATAGGCAGTATGTAAATTAACGTCCGTGTTATATTTGAATGAGGGAGAGAGAGTGAGAGAGATAAACGTACCATAATCTGTCAAAATATAAAAATGGCAACAGGATTGGCCGTGATTCTTCACTACGACGCTGCGGATGAGGAAATCAATAGGTAATTTATGAACAAACCTTTTTATGTGAACTTTGAATACTGTATTAGTACTTATTTTAACCAAAAACTTATATTTTTAGTCGAAACTCGAGAATGGAAAGACGTCGTTTGCGTGATTTGTGCGGTATAGTTGTACCTTATCAAGGCGGTATAGTTGTAAAAATTGCCCATTTATCTCCCTCACTCCCTCACTCTCTCTCCCTCTCTCTCATTCAAATATAACACGGACGTTAATTTACATACTGTCTATTTTTGAGGGTTGGTGTAACAATCACCTTCATTTCAATATTGCAATTTTGAGAATAGGCCTGATCATCTGCTCAAACCTCACAGCTGTGATAAAAAAGAATTACAATTGTTAAAAAAAAATTGTCATCACCTCGAACTGGTATACGAATGCAACGACGCCGGCATGTGTAGAGTGAACTATTTATGCGGCAGGTTGCTGATGTAACAAAGTGAAATACTCGATGCTTTGCGATTACTTTGTCATTCAAATCGTTATACTGGGTGTGACACTTATCTATGGTGTGACACGCCTAGTGCACAATATTTTAGGGGTAGATACCTACTCGTATATATTAAAAATATGAATCGAAAACGTCCAACCTGCGTTTGCCCAATCTCAACCATGTCATAGATATAACCATTTTTATAAAGTCTTCCTTATACGATTATTTCGATTAATTGAAATATTTTATCGATTCCAAATTATATATTGAATACAAAGCGCGGCCAGATTGTTTTTTGTTAAATAATTGCCCGAAGCAAAGATACAGAATAACAATGGGTAGGTATGACAAAAAAAAAATTCGAAATACGTATATTTAAAGTTTAAAATATAATTTTGTAAAAATCAAAGACAATAATATTTTTCGTAACGGTACAGAATTTGTACATATTACTTAAACATTTTCAACTCGTAATTTGGTCAGATAGATTAATGTTATTTGGATTATTTCTTCGTCTTCAGCTCACGTCTATTCAAAGGTCTGTTGGACAAAGAGCACTCTTAAAAACCCAAATTTTTTCAATATCCTCCGCATCTAGCCGCTTCCTGGAGTTTTTCTTTTGTCATCAGCTCATCGAGCAGGGGGACGTTCTACATTGCAGTACGAGGCCTCCATTCTAGTACCTTTCTATTCCAACGGTTGTATTTCTTACTCTAACGATTTCTTTGGTTAAGATGCCCTCTCCAATACGCGAAACCAAAGTCTCGTGTCTCGGAGAAATGGCAATGTGATGATTCATAAATTCAACTCTAAATTGTCCTTTATAAGAAACTTAAATAAGCCCTACCCCGAAACCTTCTAGCAGGCTTTTCTGTTCGGGAGGCATTCTCGGCAGTCCTCATTTTCATAGGAGATGTCTGAGAAATATTATCGGTAGACCTAGCGGGCCGGACTGGACCGGGTCAGTTCTGAAAAAGTTGCGCAGAACTTGCGTGAGGTGATAGTGATAGTAAGTACCGGAGACTTAATGCCCGTACCTATTGTATTATATCATCTTCTTCCTACTGTCGTATTTCATTCATGTTATAATTTGTTAATTTCTGTGTATATTTTTCTATTTTGTATCAGATTAAATCCACGTCTTGTTGCTTGCACATAAGAAATGAATTTGAAATATCACTTTCATTTCAAATTATTTCACGTTTCGTAAATTGTGATGTACTCACATTTAATAGTGTCGGAATCAAATTACACGCGTACAATGACAGTAGAATCGAGCGAGACTAACGCTTTATAGAACCAAGAAATATATTTGTATTTTGAAGTTATCACGTGTTTCCTGAGATTACTTAAAAATAATACATTTATCTAAATTCATTCAACTGGACCAAGCAGAGATTAGAGTCATAATACGTCCGTACGCACAATACGTTTTTAAACAAATAAGTTTTTCTGGGATTCGTCTTATTTCGTGCGCCGAGTTCTCTGGTAGGTTCAACAAATAATCTTTGCCCGTAAAATACTCTTTTATAAATCAAATCCATTGTTAAAATGCAAACATGTTTTCGATAATCGCAGAAGAAAACTTTTATGTAATTATTAACGTATTCAATATAAATTGATTTAATCTGACTATATATGTTAAATTGTGGTATTTACATTATAAATTTATGATAACAGATTAATAGTTATTATTATTCAATCGTTAGCCTTGTATATTTAAAAAAATATATTTTCGATAAATGTGACTGTTTTCATTAGTAATGCCATTTTTTATTCATTGTGTTAGGTTTATTTTGGCTTTGTTTTATTTCGAATATCATTTTTTTTAAAAAAGAATATGCATATCATAGAAGTAACAATTACATTTTAAAAGTAGTTACACATTTATCTTTAACCCTTCCAAAACCATGCAGTAAACACAGGTCTACCACCCCAATCAAAACTGTAATATTCCGGTTAATATACTCAACATAAAATTCATATTTTAGTTAATTACAAGGTAAATGTTTATCCTTAGAACTGACTAGTGAAAAATCAGTCGCGTATAGCGAATCTTACAAAAATAATTATTTTTCAATTCAGTCAGTTAATAAAATACAATTTGTGGTAAGACAAACAGAGATGGTATATTAATTTCATAATAAAAATAATAACATACATATGATTATATGATCTCTCTTTCTCACTAATTTAATGAAGAGAGATATGAAATAAGGTAGTATCTTATGGGACTTGATGGATACTCTGAATTATATTAGGATATTGATCCCATTTTCGTAATTAATGCTCAATATTTAGAGTAAGTTTATAGGATTAATTAATTTTAAAGCCATTTAAACTAATGAAAGCTTTCTTCACATTTAAAATGTTAAAAATTTCTTACGGTAACACGAGTTGACAGCATGGCTGCGAATGCGTATTTTATATGACAGTATGGCATTTTCGATATACGCGGCGAACAATTTTTAAGACGATTGTGACATAACAATTGTTGCGAACTCGACGGCGAATTGTGGCCGGGAAGAATTTTGGGCAAACTGTTTGACAGTTTGTTAATAAGTCAATAGGTATATTGAAACTATATTTTAAGGAGACAGATTAATGACCCTGCAGGGGACAGGATTTCAAATTCACCACCGTCTCAGCCGCCATCTTATGCTAGTGACAGCACTGCCGTCTAGCGTCTTCATTTCTTCGTTCTATCCGTAATATTGTATTCTTTGTTTTATCATACTGTCACAATAAACATCAACACGCCATTCATTATGTAACCACCGACCTAACCCCCAAAACCCTAATAAATAGCCCTTCATAGATATAACGAGGAAAATTGAAATGTAACAATTGACAATTTTTGTTAGCAATATTTGAATATGTCCAAAAACATACAATCACTGGATTTTTACCTACAAAGGCACTGTTATTAAACAAATATCAGATATCTCATGTAGAAAAAGGCGTATTCTAGTATAATATGTTAAAAAAACATTTTACAGATAAAGAATATTGCTTTAAAATAATTTAAAAAAAATCATATTCTCATAATGATATATATGCTGTTTAAAAAAAAGGGAAAAATTAATGATCGAATTTGGTCCATAGATGGCGATGATATAGTGGTACTCGAAGCATATTAACATATATACAACTTTTACAAATTTGATAAATGTGGAGATCGAGGGATGAGAATCGGTGAATGTTATATATATATGTAGCGATCATAATTCAAATCTACCGCCATCTCAGTCGGCATCGACGCTAGCGACAGTGCTGCCGGCTATTGCTACAAGTCGGGCTCAAGCATTTCACCGCCAAGCAGTCTCTCCAGTATCAGCATTTCACAACGGCGGTCTTGCCGGCTCGCGCTCACCGAGCAAGACCGCCAATTCATTTAATTTCATAAGACACGTGCACCTTCTTCACTCATTCATTTTTATCTGTCTTCATTGTTTTTATCATACCGACAATAAACACCTCAACACACATCAATCACATTTATTTCATTTAACCACCGTCCTAACCTCCAAATATATATATAATATAAAGTGATCACTTAAGCCAGCCGAAGACAGGTCGTAAGCCCTGTAATTACCCCATACTTCCATATATTTTCCATTAAAATATAATTTTTAAAAATAGCTTTGTCTCTATGAGATATCTGATATTTTTTTGCCAATTTTTGTGATAATAAAACTAAAAACACATTAGGAATGTAAAGAGAATGAAATGTTACACATTATTTTACACGAAAAGCCTCCGTCAAACATGTGATCAGTTCATGATGATTTTAATCTTAGGCCGCCATATGGATGAACCAGCATATTTATTGCTAGGATAATTATTATATTATCTCGATTGCTTCCTGAATAAGTCATGGGTGTTGATTACCGTATCTGCGATTACGTGAGACATAGGTAGGTACTCACTCTTCGCATAATCCCCTACTATGCTGATGAGCAAACCGGGGGGTATGGGGAGGAGTAAACTCTGTTATCTGCGGAATTTTCCAATGGATGAGCACGTGATGTATACCATTTTCTCTCGAACGTTAAGTTACACGTTTTTTCAATGTTATCTGTTAAGTCCTACGTATTGTAGGTCAGCCTGTGATTCTCCACTGCTGGATATAGGCCTCCCGCAGGACCGTCGATACTCTCTCATTCAGCCCTTGTCATCCACTCGTTGCCAGATATCCGTATCATTTCTCTGGAAGTCTATTGATACAGTGATTGATAAAATGGACTGTGAGTATTGCCGCCACCTGGCACGTACTACGCAAATGGTTTTAAATATGTCTAGCAGCAATAAGTTTCGGGTGTGAATTCCGGTGTCAGTGGTATCGAATTCTATTGTTATGATTGAGTACTGAACGTATCACAATAAACAGCGATTTTCAATATTATTTTGCTTCTTTTTCCTTCGTGTATGCATGTAATGCATCTCCACAAGTTTCCATCCTGGGTAATCATTACAGCTGACTCCGGGGTCTCTCCATTCAGATGTAACGCATGCATCTTCCAGATCTTCTTTTCAAAATTGCGCCCATGATAATTATCCTTTTTAAGCAGTCATAATAAGGTCGGAAAATTGGAAGAATCTTTTGTTTTCTATCGTAGATATTAGTGATGGTAAACCGTTACGTGACTGTGATTGTGCCACTGAGATTTAACGATGATTGGTTATTAAGATTTAACTGTTGGAAGTTTACATTTTAGTGCACCAATCATTGATTGAAGAATTAGGTTAATTAATTATCAATCACAGTCACAATCACGGTTAAAATAACGATTTGACCATCACTAGTAGATAATTGTATGCCGAGGTTGGTTCTTCTATTTTGGCGCCTTGCTTCGTTTGACTGCAAAAGATATACCGACTCTTTGGTATATATTTAGGCGCTTTTGCGATTTTGACATTATCCTGTCCTTTATCGTTTTCTGGCTATTTGCCACATTACAAATAGACCGAATATTTTTGAGTCATAAATAATAAGTGAAGTTTAGAGGAATCAAAATGCACGAATAAAATGGATTTTTTAGATAATTCATTTTATTTTAAATTTGAACATAGAATACGTTTTTGCAGAGGTTCCCCGAGTAAAATATGTCACGAAACTACGTTTATAAAAACGTTAGAAAATTCGTAACATCTTAGTGGAGGTTTAAGTTTATAAGGGTATAACATATAAGAACGGTTGCTACTTTACTTTGTTTTGCTAGAATATGTAGTAAAATATATTATACATTTTCTCAAAAACGCGTGTGATTATGTTGTTAATGAATCCTCTACGTTCCTCTGTTGAATTATTTAATATCGAGCTTTTATATAATACTGCTGAATAATGACTTATTTGACGTTATTAATTATGTGTATAATTGAACCAATCACGTTAATTAACAACTTCACATTTTCTGCACTTTGTCCAACAATCTCCAAGGATTCCACTTTAATAATGATTACGCTACTTTTCAAAATTGGCTTGACGACTTCTTTATTTTCAGATCACCGGATTCTAAAACGTGGCACAATGTTGGGGGAGACAATCGTGAACAATACAGGAGAAAATAAAATAATATTGATTAGTTAAATAATTTTTCAACTAATTAATGCTACGAACTAATATATCAACTCAATATAATGGTGTTATATATCTGTAGCGACCATAATTCAAATCTACCGCCATCTCAGTCGGCATCGACGCTGGCGACAGCGCTGCCGGCTGCTGCCACAAGTCTGGATCAATTACTGGATCTCTCGAGTATCAGCGTTTCACAACGGCGGTCTTGCCGGCTCGCGCTGGCCGAGCAAGACCGCCAATTCATTCCATTTCACGCACACATGCACTTTCTACATCACATCTTCATTCATTTATTCATTCCTATCTGTTTTCATTGTCATAATAAACCTCAACACACATCACTCACATTTATTTTATTTAACCACCGTTCTAACCCCCAAATATCAGTCACTCTGAATACAGCGTGCGGTAAAAATGCAAGCACTTTTAGATGTAGGCTAAGCAGCCAATCACGACGTGTATGGAAATATGAGAGTCACGAATTGTCTGGTGGGTGCATCACGACTGCATGCAAATTAAATATGCAGCTAGCGAAAAAAAAAAGAAATGACACAATATGTGTTATGTTTAGGGCGTTGCAAATTGTCACATCTACCAAAGATTAATAATAATAATATGTCATTTGCAATGAGATTCCGAGTTTTGAAACCGCAATAATGCAACAAGTATTAACAGGTCTACCATCATAATTAAACCGGTAATATTTCTGTAAATACATGCAACATAAAATTCATGTTTTAGATAATCCTAAAGAAAATATTAGCGCTAAGGAATGACTAGTGAAAAACCAATTATGAAAAGGGAATCGTACAAAAATAATTATTTTTTCCATTCAATCCATTGTAAAATTAATACGTTGGTAAAAATACCATTTGTGATATGAAAGACAGAGATCACACACTATTTTCACAGTGAAAAGAACAACAAACATACAAATATAATTGTCTCTTTCTCACTAATTAAATTAAGAGAGATACGAAGGAAGGACACATTGCATACGACTTAATGAATGCTCTAAATTATGTTATTAATCATTTTTTCAAGATTGTATGCTCAATATTTAGAGTAAATTCGTGCCATTAAAGTCATTTAATCTAATAAAAACATTTTTTCTAATAGTTATTTACGGTGACACGAGTTGACAGCACGGCTGCGTTCGGGTATTTTATATCATGGTATGGTAAAGGTTAAGGGTCATGACTTAGAGTATCTAACAAAAGCTGGGGACTGTCGTCCATTGATGGAAAAATGATTTTTAAAATATGCTTAATTCTTGCAAGGGACTACAGTGTCTGCAAGATCAAAAAGTGCATGTTATTACGCTTTATTTATTTTATTAAGGGATTTTTATACAGTGTAAACTTAATATAATTAACATAATAAATATTTAACATGTGATACTGTTTATGAAAATCCACAGTAATGTTTAGGTACATGAGTCTGTTTAGGTGCAGAAGATAAAAAAAAGAAAAAAGGTGGGAGAAAGGGTGGGGAGGTTGCAATTATTGTTTAGAGGTATAATGATTGGCCAAAATTGAGATTGCGATGGTTCGTAAAAAGAACTCTTTAAGCGAAGTAAGGCTAATGTTGAAAAAATCAATTTTTGTATATTTCTCATTATAGTATTTGCATGACCGGTGAATTAATAAATTTTGTATGTAAGATATTCTACTTCTAAATGGTATGCGGAGAGATATTCATTCTAATTGGCTGGGACAGTCAATGTGGCCTTGAAGTAGTTTGAAGAGAAGTATTTGGTCAGCACGTGTGCTTCGATATTCTAGGGTTTTCGTGTCATGCAAAGTTTTGCGTGTTGACGCGCTTTATTTTAATTATTTATCGCGAGTTGAACTTACGAAACAGATTTGATTACCTGCTGCAATCGAGCGGTCCGTATAGTCCGAAGTATATCGGTTGGAGATGGTGGGATGGCCAGGGGTAGGAGGGAGGGATGACTATGTTTTGTGCATGGTCCTAAAGAATGACTATGCAAAATTTGTTTAGAATGGTGAAAGGTTAGATATGCACCTGTAATTAAACACAGTTGATTAATTTATTAAAATATGAATTAAATATATTAATTAGAAAGATATACATATAAAATCAATTCTATCGAAAAATATTGTTGTTGCGCCACCGGGATTCGAACTTGGATCTCTTTCCTAACCGGGGAAGGTGTATTATCCAACTATGCTACAGCGACAATATTTTTAGCGACAATTTTCGAACCCATATGTTACCTTTTTGATATTAATACATTTAATCGTTCCATTATTTGACAGAGCCATCTACATTATCCATAGTTGGATAATGCACCTGCCCCGGTTAGGAAAGAGATCCAGGTTCGAATCCCGGTGGCGCAACAACAATATTTTTCGATAGAATTGATTTTATATGTATATCTTTCTAATTAATATATTTAATTCATATTTAAAATATCACAGACTATGTTCTGAATAATTACAACTTCACAATAAGAATGTGTTCTCCTAAAGATTAATTTATTTTTCATAATTTTTTACTTTCTAATTGTTTACGCTCAAATTTTATACCATAAATTCTTAATAGTTAAATTAAAATAAAATCTAAAATAAATAAGCGGTGCATTTTTAGACAATTTTTTTTCCGATTTTATTTTTTAATTTAAATTTCATTTACGTACGTTTCCAAGTGAGACGTATTCAAATCCGACGACTTTATGTGTGGTCATTGTTAATCGGTAAAGTTGTGGCAGCGAGATTGGGCAGAGACCAATTTCGCCGTCGCACCCTGTAACTATGGAAACATAATTAGCGCAAAATTAATTTAAGTTGTTACAACTGCAGGGTTGCTCATTAAAATTAGTATGACGTAATACGGTATACGGTATACGGAAGCTTTCTGATTTTTGAAACTGTTTAAATTATTTTGTATTCTGATACGTTTTTTATCTTTAATTTTATACATTTTCCATATACGTTCATTATAGTGCCCAAATATTTTGTATACTTACCTATGTCCCTTTTTTATTATTATTTTTTTCTGAATTGAACCCGTTCCTTAAATAAGACGCCTTCATGCCTTTTGTCTTGAACCATCTCGGCGACTTCATCTGTGAGTAAAGATAAAAAAAAAATAGTAGGTACTCTGTATATCTTTATTTTATGGTATGTACTTATACAAGCAAACTATTGATTGCGTAGATAATAATAATAATAAGTTTTATTCTTGTTAAAACAAGTTATGTTTGTTTCGTAATGAATGTAAATTGTATATAAAGATTATTATTGAAAAATACAAGACAATCTTCATATTAAAAAATAACAGTGATTTAAATATAATTGTTACAATGTTTTTAATTATCTGAATAAACTAACGGCTACCGTTAATCCATATTCTCTAAATATTATAATATTTATGCATTTTGGGCGTTAAATTAGATTTCGCACATAGATTAAATGTAATATATTTTAGGCAAGTAATTAATGTTCTAAGTTAGTTCTTAAAAATGTCTTTTGCCATAATTGAATGACTACCGTATCCATTTAGTTGAATATATCAAATAATTAATAATACCTTGTTTGCAGCTGTATTTGTCTCCTTATTTTCAAAGTATTCACTTACATAATACGTTGGTTTAATAAAATTATAATCGTATATTGTTCCAAAGATAATCTACTATTTATGTTGATTAGAAATATAAAAATAAGTTTGTGAAGGTATAGGTACCTAATATGTTACATTGTATTATTTACACCTATAGTTTCCATAGACAAAAATATGTTGTTTTTGGTTGTTTTCAGTTTTCTGATATGGCGGCTTCTGATATGTGATTGAAAGCCGAAAGAAATGTCAAATATGGCCTATCATTATGTGGTTACTGCCCAAAAACCCACCGCTGTTACTGAGTGTGTTACCGGTATAATTTCAGAATTGTTTTTAACGTGTTTTCATAATGTATCACTTGTATTGTCACTTTCTTTATTTGAGGTTAAGACCGTCGAATTACACATTTTTTTCATTTGAAATTAACGACCCTGGGTTTAAACGTTAAACGATTCTTAATGTTTAATCAAAAATGAATAGCACATTTCTTCTTGGATTCGTAATTACCTTACTTGTATAAGAGTATATTTCGTTTTACATCAAAGTTTCATAATATTTTTTTGTGCAAATTAGTGCGGCCACTGCATTTTGCCAGTGGACAACAGTATTTTTTATTTTTTGTATACTGTCACACCAGACGATCTGGTAAATTCTCGGTACATTCATCGTGTATTTTATTATCAAATACACAGATGTACAGTTAAAATTAAGCAGGAAAATTTAATGGATTTTGTTTCTATGAGATATATGAAGAGAGAATGAACAACTTACATTCCATCTCTAAAATGAAATCTTTTGGTTATAATTTGTTTATTTTGTCGCTGTATTTTAGGAAACTTCACATCACCTACCGATTTGAACTTATTGGTCGCAAAAAATTCAAGATTAGAAGTTTACTTGGTGACACCGGAGGGCCTTAGGCCTATGAAAGAAGTAGGAATTTATGGAAAAATCGCTAAAATAAAACACTTTCGACCACCTGTAAGTATTAATGAGTTTGATTTTCCTTTGTAACCACTGAATTTTATTAAAAATAGAATAAAATATTGCTTTTGTATGCAAAAATATTACTGAATGTAAGTGTTCGGGCGGAATTTACTTTAGTGCAAACTCTCAACATTTATATAATACAAGATCAATATAAACTAGATGTAAGAATTTGTTTACAACAAATGAAAAAAGAGTAAAAAAATATACATACATCTATAATAATACAATATAAAAATTAACAATATGTAAAAATGTTAAGAAATTGATCAGATTATAAATAGGAAAAGATGTCAAATTATATTAACTTATTAAAAATCTGAGACGTTACCGAACTACAATCTCTAATACTTTTTTCTCCAGTACTATTTTTCTTTGCCTAAATATCTGTTATCATTAATTTTTATGAGTTTACATTAAACTCTACCTCAATATTTTTTTTCATTTGTAAGTATGCATTCACAAATAATGTATGCGATTGTAATGTTAATATTGTTATGTAATGATAAGTAACACTGCTTTCGTCCCATGATATTTAACTTATAAAATTCCAAAGTATCTTTAACTCCTCTTTAAATCTTTATCTTCTTGACTTCTAAATAATTTACTTATTTTGACAAATGGGGTGAGGTTAGATGCCAGGATAACCAAATATACTCTTGTATATTTGCTTAATACAATTCCTACACTGTGAATCACGGTTCTTCTCTAATCCCTTCCTTAATCAATTTGGCAATTTTCCCTCTCTTACAGCACGAAAATAAAGATTTGGTGTTTATACTCACAACCCGTTATAATGCCATGATCTTGGAATGGAGAGTTGGAGCCAACGGTGACTTAGACGTGGTAACCAGAGCGCACGGCAATGTCGCCGATCGTATTGGGAAACCCTCAGAGAATGGTATACTGGCTGTGGTGGACCCTCAAGCCAGAGTTATTGGTCTGCGACTCTACGATGGTCTATTCAAGATAATACCCTTGGATAAGGACTCCACAGAGCTGAAGGCGGCTAGCTTAAGGTTTGTTTTGTTTATAGTAGTAAAGGCACTATGTATATAAGGAAAAATTAGTCTAAAAATATTATCATTATTTGTTAATAAAAGATGTTTTCTTTAATATCAATCCAAGTTTCTTATCAAACCACCCTGTTTGATTTGATGTTTTATATATGTATATGTTTTAAATGTTTTAATCTCATTAAAATTTTATCAATTTTATTTTAATTCAAAATAATCAAATTCAGTGGCACATTTTACATACAAAAAGTATAAAATGTTTACCTCGGTATGTACATAATCCAGTAAGCCTGGCATTACGTATGCATATGAGCTTAATAATGTCATTTTTATCAATTAAAAAGTCAATTATCATAGCCAAGCAGCTGCCACAATATAGCCAGCTGCAACAGCAATCAGCGGTACATGATTCGAGTTTTGTAACATTAACATACCTTATTTTTCAACATAGTCCCCTCGAAGTTCAACGCATTTGCCCCAACGTTTCTCCAGTTTCGCGATTCCTTCACGAAAATGAGTTTCTTCGAGGCTTTCAAAATACTTGTTTATTTCCTGTATGACCCCTTCATTTGACTCAAGTTTTGAGTTTCGGAAATTGATGGGTAGTCCGAGGGAGCTAGATCTGGTGAATAGACAGGATGCGGAAGCAGGTCAAATCGCAACTCGGCCAATTTTTGCTCAGTGACACGGCTTGAATGCCTGGTGAAACAACACCTTTTTTGGCCATTCCTGGGTGTTTCTCTGCTATTGCCACCTTTAATCGGTCCAAAAGTGATGCATAGTATACTCCGGTAATGGTTTTCCTCTTTTCGAGGTAGTCAATTAGGAGAATTTCTTTTGCGTCCCAAAAAACTTACACCACCACCATTCTAGTGGATCAAACGCATTTCGCCTTTTTCGGAGTCAGTTCGCCATATGTCTTGACTGCTGTTTCGTTTCCGGAATATAGTGATATATCTAGGTTTCGTCTATTGTCACAAAATGATGCAAAAACTCTACTGGATTCTACTCAAGCACTTGCAAGTTGTCGGCAGAATGTTGTGAGGTGAGTAAATGCGGGACTCATCTTACACAAAGTTTTTTCATGTGCAATTCATTATGCAAAATGAAGTGAACCCGCTCAGTTAAGATGCCTGTGGCTTCTGTTAACTCACGCACTTTCACTCATCTGTCGGCTAAAACCAAATCACAAACTTTATCAATGATTTTCGGGGCTCCAGGACTTGGTGCATCTTTAATGCTTATTCTGTCACGCTTAAATTAATTTACCCAAAGTCAAACAGTTTTGTAGGAAGGACATGAGTCCTCTTATGAATTTCCTTTGCTGTTTTCCCTTCCAGAAAAAAGAATTGAGTCACACCACGAATTCCAATTTCATCAATTTTTCACTATTACTCAAAACTGTCAAACAACAAATTGCTGTCAGAAAAGATTATTCATTCATAAGGAAACTTTATGACTACATATACATATGACGTTAGCGCCATCTATTAGTATGCAAACCAAGTTACTTATGAAACCACCCTCATATTACACAACAAAAAATAGGGGCTCATCTCCAGAAGATATCACAATTTTTTCATTAAAAATATTGGTATTACAAACATGTAAACGGAATTTTTTATAATCATTATGTATATTATCGGTAAAAGATATGACGTGATAATAACATATGTGACAAAGTGTATGGAGACATTTACAATAGTCTAAGTGTAATGTGTGTCATAAAAATGTATAGTAATATAGTTTACATATGTAATGTTGCATATTCATTTTAGTTTATCATCATTATCTATAAAATTGATTACTTTATTATAAAAAAAATATTTAAAAAATTTATAAAAATATTTGTGTTAAATATAGATTTCTTTTAGCTTTCTTATTGATCTCATTTTATCCATAAACTGAGTTAGTTGGTAGATATATAAAATATTTATTTTACAGGCTCGAAGAACTCAATGTCCAAGATGTAGAATTTTTACATGGCTGTGCCAACCCAACTTTAATCCTAATACATCAAGATCTCAATGGAAGACATATCAAGGTATTTTGATGCACTATAATTTTATTGATTAATTTATCCTCTGAACATTATTGCAATGTAAACACAGACCAGTAAATGAATAGACATTGGAATATTAATAGCAGGACGAGGGGCATTCTACACACATTCTTGGTGGAAACATAAATTCTATAGATTATGACACATTTATGCATTTACCCTGCGTGTAAATAAATCTTTGTGTAAATACAACATATTTTTTACATTAATGCATATTATATATATTGTCAGCGTTTACATTTTCGTTCCAATCTAATCATATTTATAAAAAAAAGTCACAGAGCTATTTGATTGCGTAAGTGGTTCCAAGGTAATCACATGGGTGACACCAAAATAACAATATTGGAACAAGAAATTTGCGTTAATTCATGTCTATATATTTGGTGGTCTATGATTGTAAACAAAAGTGAGTTATTTAATTGCGATTGTTTTCTTAAAATTTTAGACACATGAAATTAGCCTGCGGGACAAAGAATTTGTGAAGATTCCGTGGAAGCAAGACAATGTCGAGACAGAAGCTTCATTACTTATTCCTGTACCCAGTCCTTTTGGTAAATTTAGAAATTTTTTATAACTAGTGTTTAAAACCAGTCCAAGGTCAAACGCGAAAAACATACATAGATCGGTTTTGTAATAAATAAAAAACCCAACAAAGTTATTAAGAGTGATGTTTCATTTTTACGGATTAGATATGCTTTCAAGATGAGACTAATAGTTAAATTATTACAAGTATAAGATAAATAATTAATGATGTTATTTGTTACGTAAATTATACATGTTGTCATTTGAATTAATCAATTGAAAATTAAATCATTTATTGAGTACCTAATTCATATGTATGAATATGTTTTGAAATCAGATAAAGCACCTATATATATTTAGATGATCGCTTAAATCATTGTTCTATAATGAAAATTATGATGACAGCTTTAATTTATTATTTTGTTTAATATTATCTATTTAAAACGCTACGTTGGTGTTTTGGTGATATGTCTGTTTCATAATTACATATTATTTATGAAACAGACACCATTTGTTGAAAATGCAACAGTGTTATATATAAACGAAATATTTCATTAATAATGATAATAATAATTTTTTTTTTTGATTCATAGTACAGTATTGTATTGTTATAATCGGATAACATTGTAGCAAAGTAAGTCATATATTTCGGTACCCTGCCTGCTACTCTAGTATTTTACTGTATTATAGCAGACAGTGCTTTTCCGGTATAGTAGTAATGTTCAATGTATAAAAAAATAAACATACAATAAAAAAAAACAATGTAAAATTTAAAGTAAATGCAATGTTGAATGTATCAAAAATTAAAAATAGTAAGTAAAGTAAGAGTAAATAAGTAAATAATATATAAATATGAAGTAAGAGTGTGTAAAATAAGTAAATCACATACAAATATGAAGTTGATTGAGACATACATAAAAATAGCGTACAAAAAATGTTTACTTTGTTCAAGAAAACGTGGTTTCCCCTTAAAATCAATAAAAAAATATCTAATTTATGAAATTTGCTACTAATGTTGTGAATAAGTTCAATATTAATTCATACCGTGGGTATTTTTATTAGTATTTATAAACTAAAGTAATGACAGCGTGGATTTATTACCGTCATGGCCGAATCGAGCGGCTTATTGAAAGTTCGATGGACAATTAAAATTATCTTATTTTATAAGATTAAAAATATATTATTTAAAAACTGATTATTGTGTTTTTTGATATAAAACTTGGTTTTAAATAGTAGCTGAAGCCTCAAAGCATGTGAGTAAATAGAATATATTATTTAAAAACGCATGTTTTCACTAAAACAAAGTTATTTTAAATGTCACGAATGGTTATTATTCATTTTTAACATTTTGTTAATTTGTCTCGATTGAGATTTGTCTCCGTAATCTTGGCTTCAAGATTATAAGAAAATATATTTCATTTGTGCAATAATTTACCATATTAACACAATATCGTAGTACGCGGAAAATGCATCTAATGGTCGTGGTCTTTCTTATAATGCTTGTATTGTCTTAATTATGGCAAATAACGTTCAGATTATTAGTTTTAATTGAGTATAAAGGTCCTAACTAAGTTTGTATGCTGTATCTAATTTAGTGTATAACTTCTGATATAAATTAATAATAAAAACCTGCAAATTTTTATTGAAGGCGCCGCGCCGCATCAATCCAGTTCGATTGTGATTTCTTCATACTAGGTACATAGGCTTGTGTCAAAGTCTTGACTCATATCTTAGGGACACCCAAGATGTGTAACGAGTCTACGATGCTATGAATTGTTGCTTTAAATTTTTCTTTGTATTGTGTTCATTTTTTAAATCAAATCGTCAGTTTAAATTTTATGGTCTTATTTTATGCGAATTTTGAAAGAAAGCAAGCACGTGGCTTGACATTATTTAATTTAATTATATATTTTTTACTTTGTATAGGAGGAGCAATTGTAATTGGACAAGAATCCATAGTTTACCATGATGGTCAGAGTTATGTAGCTGTCGCCCCTCCTCAGATAAAGGTTTGTTTTACACATACACACATTAATGTTATTGATTAACAATCTTTGTTATCGCTCTCCCATATAATCTCTATCAAGGCAAACCCATTTTGAATGACATATATAACAGAATAAAACCAAAAACAAACAGAAACTGATTTTTTTTTATATGACTAATAAAGAAAAATGAATTCTTGCAGACGAGCACCATCAGTTGTTATTGTAAGGTGGATGCCATAGGATTGCGTTACCTCCTCGGCGATATGGCAGGGAGATTGTTCATGCTGTTCCTGGAGCTGCACGATAGACCCGATGGTACTCAAGGAGTTAAGGATCTCAAAGTGGAGCTTCTAGGTGGGTCATATTTCGGTAATTCTTTATACTATTATTGATCTTACGCTGTCTATTATTTCATTTTCATAAAAGTGTTTGAAACATTTTTCCTTGATTTTTTTATATTGTGCTATGTATATAAAAAATCACTTTATCATCTAGCCTTCTAAATAAAAAGTTACAATAAAGTTATTTCTAGTTTGTTAGATTCACTTTATTTAAAACAAATTATATAAAGACTGCTTTACCAATTACACTATAGTGTCGTTAAATTTCATCTGTATACAAATTGTAATGGGAAGAAATGTGCGCTGTCACCAGATTGAGTTGATTATGCCAAATCGTACTTCAATACCTTTTCACAAAATTTGGTGGATTTTAGAAAATCAATTTCTAGCAAACTATCTTTGAGTAACATTCATTCCCTGTACCTTTCATACATTTTTTTTCCTGCCGGAAGTGACCATTTTTTTAAATTACAATGTTTCTCAAAAATATTTGTTTAAATTTAATGTATTGGAAGTTTAAAATATTTTATTTCATTACCATTACAACATTTCAGGCGAAATTCCCATTCCCGATTGCATGACCTACCTTGACAACGGAGTCGTGTTCGTGGGGTCGCGCGTAGGCGATTCGGCACTCGTGCGGTTGAGCGCGGCCCGCGAGGACGGGGGCCAGTATGTTCACGTTATGGAGTCCTTCACGAACCTGGCGCCCATCGTGGACATGTGCATAGTGGATCTTGAGAGACAAGGACAGGGACAGCTCATCACGTGTTCAGGTGAGGCAATATCGTTGATTCCCGTGTGCACGAATACTACAATACTATTCTCTTTTATCGAGAAGAAAAATAAAAAAACAAAGTTATTTTTTTTAATGTTCATGTCATGGTAATTATGTGTGGAAAATGATATCGGCCAAATGGCCACATAACGGATTCACATAAATGGATACATATATTTACAATGAAACAAATGATGTTGGATTCTTGTGGCATACGTTTGATTAAATTCTTCATTGTATTTAATACGATTTCACTGGAAAATGGCACGAATTTTACAAAGTGCATTACTGATGTTTTCACTATTATTAAAATTTATTATATAAACTTTCTGCAATCGTGTACCATTACACAATTAATTTATAGGGTTTGGCGGCAAATTTAAAATTTCAGTTCTTGTTACACCATACTTTTTATTGTTAGCTATTCTGTACTGATTTTATATATACAGGGTTGTTTTAAAGTGCCTCGCTTTTAAATATGTTCATGTTGATTTTTGGTGCTTGCTTTGGTGTCTCCACTATATCCTTCAGCCTTTCTTCAATAATTACTTTGTATAAGATATTCATTCGTCAATCGCCGTAAGCAAAAGACAAAATTATTTTAAGGTTATCGATACATTGCATAGTATTACAGTAAAACCGCGATATAACGAAATCCAAGGGCCCAAAAAATAAAAATTCGTAATAACGAATTCCCACATATAACGAAATAAATTTAAAAAATCCTACTACTATATGTTACGCGCCGTCGCAAAAAAATGTTGCGCGGCTTCAAAAAAGATCGCAAATTCTGCAAACAAAGGAGGAAGAAGGCCATAGGGAACTGAATACCTACATATTTTTAGTAGTTTTGTTATTAAAACAGATAAGCAAATGGATAATCAAAGGAATTAAATTAAGAACAGAACCTATTCAACACCAATTGGAAGATATTTTTGTAAATTCCAGAATATTGCAAACACAAAACAATATTTTAATTGTGTTTAAATGTAGAGCCGCTTCAAACATAGTTTTGGGCATGAAACATAAAAAATAATTCAAAAATAAAAATTTGACAGTTGAATCGCGGCATTTTTATAAAATGAGTCGTATATAAATTACGAAGGTACTTACCGGTAACGGCGGCAACCACTTCAAAATATGATACTATGAACCCAAGAAGAAGTTTGAATTGTTTTACTACCTTGTCGGCAGACCGCCGCGCCCCGCCGAAAAGGCCATTAAACCGTTCGCATACGGCAGATGCAGCGGCGCGGCTTTGCAAGTGCGAAATAATATTTTCATCTTTTAACATTTTTTTATTTCGTTATAAATTTACGTAAATGTATTGGCATTTTTTCGTACGGGACAAAAATGATTTTGTTATAAATATTAACGGGATTTCGTTATATAAATGCATTTTTGTATGAAAAATTGGTTTTAGGGACTAAATTTCGATTTTTTTTTTCGATATACGTCATTTTTCGCTATATCGGGTTTCGTTATATCGCGGTTTTACTGTAATTAAATTAATATTATTACTTTTGCCTTCTTTTTTTAAGCCTAGCACACTGAATAAATTACAGTATAAATATGTTGTTTGACTTTTGTGTGTACATACTGGCAAGTAATATTACCTCTATGTTTGGATCACAATGTGAATATAAAAAATCTTTTGTGCAATTGTATGGGGCAACGCGCTGGGGGAGAACATAAGAAAAACATTACCATACCAGTATAAGGCTACTGGTAGATGTATTATGACGCACAAATAAATCAAGAGAATTAATAATAACTATCAAAGAAAACTACATATTTTGAACACCTTCTCCGCAATGAAACATATGATCTTTTACAACTCATGCAGGGGAAGATAGAAGACAGCAGAGGCGTAGGTAGAAAGAAATTATCTTGGCTGTAACCTCAGAAAGTGGTTCAATATCCAAAATGTTGGTGATCTTATACAGGATATTTTTTTATTTGTTTGGCATTTTTACAATTTTTTATAACATGAATGAAGTATTTTACACTTTTAAAATTACATGGTTTCTCTTTCGCTTACCTCTCCAAAAAAGAGACCAGCTCTTGTGCTCGGAGAGGGAGTTACACTACAATCATTTTATATAATACCTTACATATTCTATTCATTGTCCATTTGTGTGCTTCTGAAGTGTTCTGTAATATTGTTTATTTTCCAATTATGTGTTTTTGAAGTGTTCATTTAGTTTCTTTCTAAACTCTTTTATATCCTTTATTTCTTTAATTTGTGTAGGCCTGCCTCCCTACTGAAATTTTTTATCCCTGAATATATAAAATTTTGCTGATAGTGTTTGGTGTTACATTTAGGGATTTTAAAGTTATTTTTAAACATTAATGATGTGCTTGTTTCATATTTTACAGCGTTATTTTCTTTAATTAATTGATTGATTGAGATTTTTTTGTAAATGTTTTCTATTTTGGGAACTGGGAATTTTGCAAAAAGTGTTTGTGTTGAAAAAGTTGATATTTTTTTAAATATTACTTTGATGATTGTTCTCTGTATTATTTTTACCAAGTTCATTATATTATTGTACGCTCCTCCCCACCCAATTATTCCATACTGGAGTAGTGAGTGAACAATAGCAAAATATGCCATTTTAAAGTTATTTATACAGTAAAACCCCATTTATTCGAAGAACGTTTATTCAAAATCCGTCGCTAGTCGAAGTTTTAAAGCAGAATGTGATCCCTCTGGAATGTTTTCATACTAAATTATGCTTATAAATCGAATATCTTTATTCGAAGCTATTTTTGGACTTTATCAGATGAATTTGTCAATTTATTTTTCTCCCAATTCGATTTTTTTTGTTAGATGTCAGTAATCTGAAAAATACACATGCGCTACGCGATGTGCCTGTCCAAAGTCCAAGACCATCAAAATGGGTAGTTCCGCCCCTATACTGATTCACGACGCATAAAGTTAATTCTCATTGTTTGTTTTCTCACTCACTCTGTATACTAGAAAAGATGACGAATATATCTTGTGCGTCCTCGATTTGAAATTTTTATTTTTTACCGCGACGCTTTACTTAAGGTCGCATGCTTTTTTCTCTCGCTCGTTTTCTTTACATAAGAAAAAGATAGCAAATATTATCTTTGCACCCTTATAGGTAACGCAGTTCTCTAGTTCTCCCAGCAGCTAGCTGCGAATGTCAGTGCTTGCCAATCTTCTGTTCCGTATTATTACCATTATACTTTTTGTTTACGTAGCGTTTGTATATTTGTTGTACAAACATTTGTACGCGGTTGTTTCCTCAGACTTTTCTGTGTTTTATAAATTATTTAATTTGTATTCATTTTAATACAGACATTTCTCTTTCTATTTAAGTTTAGTGTCAAGGCATTTTAAAGAATGTGTAGTTAGCGTTTCTCAGATTTTCTCGTATCTTGTTAATTATTTTATTGCCATTGTTTTATATGTAAAGAACATAATTTGTTTTTCTCTAATATTTACGTGTTAAACATTTTGAAATTCGCGAATGCGTGGTTTGCGTTCCTTAGACTTTTCCATATTTCATTAAATTTAAATTAAAACATTTTTATAATTTTAACTGATAATTTTATATTCTCGATAATAGCATTAATGCGAAACTCGTTCAACAAAACGCCGACAGTTGCTAAAAATCGAATTAATACAAGAGATTGACAAAAAATATTATCAAAAACAAAATTAACAGAAAAATACGCGACCCCATTAATGAGGTTGTCGACAATATCAAACATGATGACAAAAAGAACTTTAACGTTGAAAGGCGAGTGCCAAATGTCGCCGCGACCACCACAAAACAAATGTTTTAAAAGCGCTGAAAACTTTTGACGCTAACTTCAGCGGAGAAATGGCAGATTGATACTTGTTTGTTGATTTTAAATGTGTGGATATAGGTGTATATAATTACTTCCAGTTGCTATGAAAAAAGTTAGTATGTAAAAAAGAATCAAATTTTTGAAATATTTATATTCATTATCCTAAATCGTTATTTGAACTTTTTTCTTGATTTTCGGTCCCCTCAACTTCGAATAAACGGGATTTTACTGTACTTAAAATGTTCCTTAATCTTATAAATATATAAATACATTTTCTTATTCTTTTCACTAATTCGCTAATGTGACTGCCATTTTAAATGTTGATCAATAATTACACGGAGATATTTGATTTCTTTTTTTGGGCTTAAGTGTGTACATGAGTCATTACAGGTCATTTTGTTACAGTTGTCGTTATGGACAGTAATTTTTATATGGGGCGGTGTTTTAAGACTTTTGATTGAAAAGGGAATGTAATAGGTTTTTCGGAGTTTAAAGAAAGTAAATTACTATCGAACCAGGATTTGAGTGTGTTCATGACGTTATTTGCATGTTCGTTTGTAGTGTTCCAGTCTTGTCGGTCAACAATGATAGCAGTGTCGTCGGCGTATGATATAATTTTTCCGGTCAATTTTAGTTTGAAAATGTCATTGACATAAATTATAAAAATAAGTGGGCCCAAAACTGTCCCTTGTGGTATACCAAATTCACTGATTAGGGGTTGGCTTAGACTTTCGTTAATTTTAACATTTTGCAGTCTTTCGTGAAGATAGCTTTGAATCCAGCTTAGTGCTTTGTTGTCTATACCGACGGATTATAATTTTAATATTAGTTTGTTGGGGGAGATACTGTCGAAGGCTTTTCTCGAGTCCACGTAATACGTCCAATACATTTAAGAGATTTTTCTAGAGATTCTTGGATGATATTAGATAGTCTACCTATTGCGTCTTGTGTACTTTTGTTTTCCATGAACCCAAACTGGTTTTCATCAATTACTTTGTTTATTTTAATAAATTGAGACAATCTTTTTTTAACAGTTTTATATATATCAACAATATGGTCGCCAACCTTTAGTAGAGACGGCACATGAAGAAGTCTTGTTAAAATTGTATGTTTTTTATTATCTGCAGGTGCTTTCAAGCAAGGATCTCTACGTATCATCAGAAACGGTATCGGTATACAGGAGCATGCCTCCATTGACCTGCCAGGAATAAAAGGCATGTGGGCACTCACACTCAATGGGGATTCATCCTACCATGACACACTGGTCTTGGCATTTGTCGGACAAACTCGGTGAGACATATAAATATATTTGCACACATCTATAAACATACACTGGTTAAATTGTAATCTATTAATTTTTTATGATGTGAATTCACATGAATTATCCTGGAAATATATATGTTGTTACATTTTTGTAAACATATTGCAATTTATCTCTAGAAAACACATTTTTGATGCGAAGTTGCAATTTCAGAAGATTTGTGGAATTTTTAACATAAATTAAATGAATCATAGAAAAAATGATTCAGTCAGTACAAGGATACGAATCCAATAATTACAAATTAAATCCCGGTAGCAATCAAATTATTTTTTCAATAAATATTTTTCTAATGTTCATTTAATTTGTATTAAAAATACCACAGAACTATGTTCTGAAATTGTAACTTCAGAACGAAAATGTGTATTCATTAAAAATATACAAGTTGTATCGAAGTTTGTCAAAATTTAATAAAAATTTATCGATTTATTCCTGGCATCACCTAAGTATTTGGGATTTATTGCAATATAAAGTTGATTACTTTTAACAAATGGAATAATAGATATATCAATTATAAAAAAGACTATATAGTATAAGTTCAAAATTTGTCGAAAACGTAATCAGCTGATATAGTGAAATGTTAACGCGGATAGGAAAAGTTTCAGATTCGTATTCTGCTAGCAACCCAATAATTTATTTGATAGATAGATTGTTTTCTGTATTTCTTTCTAATTGATCAATTTAATTTGTATTTTTATTAATTCCTTCTAGGGTCTTAACTCTGAATGGGGAAGAAGTGGAGGAGACGGAAATTGGTGGATTTTTATCAGATCACCAAACCTTTTATACTGGAAATGTCTGCCACAATCAGCTGATTCAGGTACAGATACGTTTTTACACACATGAAAATTAGTTCAAGGCATTGTGATTGTGGACGTTCACCGTTTTTTGACCAGATGGATTATCACTAGTTTTTTGCAATTATTTTTTAGTATAGTATGATCCTTATCTTTAATGTGTTAAAGTTAAGGATCATAAACTGACTCACTCTGGTATTTATAAATTGAAATGTTAGGACTGCCTCTCATTTAAGTTAAGTTAGTATCTTGTACACCCTGAAGAAGCAACGGTGGTTTCGAAACCGGTTGGTGTTAACAAAAATAAAGTGGTGTTTAAACAAAATGAATTGTTTTTACTAATAATTATAATGAATTATACCACAAATTTATAGTGGAATACAACAGTATATCCTATATAAGTGTTTGCAGGCTTGCAATTATTAACGTACCTTTAAATAAAACATTCATGACAACCCAAGCGTCAAGTTAATTCCACCCCACGATTGCCCAACTTCACCAGTTAAAACTGTTTGTTTATTCAAGGTAACGGACGTGGGGATACGTCTTGTCTCACGGAATGTCGGTGCAACTGGAAACCAGTCTGGAGTGGCACGCGGGGAATGGCGTGCCGAGAGGTCTCTGGCTGTGGTGGCATGCGGCTCTCATCAGGTGGTCTGTGCCGCAGGACCACATTTGTACTATATAGAAATAGGAAATGGAGAATTAATTGAGAAGAAGTGAGTGGCCAGCTTGCATTGTATTATTAAGGGTGTACTTTCAGTTTTCCAGTTTGATTCGAGAAATGTTATGCGAATTACATACTCTTTCAAAATGAGGCTAATAGTTAAACTTCTTATAAATACTAAAGGACATTATTTGTTATGTAAATATTGCTAGCGGGGAAAGTTACGATAGAAAGAGATGAATAAGATGAATGAATAAAATTTTTGATATTCTCACATTTGAGAAAAGTGCCAAAAATAACTCCATAATAGAGTTCCACGTTTACAATCTCGTATCCACTTTTTTTTTGTATTAATATTATAGAATGAAATAAAATGTGTATTGTCATTTAAATTAATTGACCTAAAATTAAATAATTTATTGAAGTACCTGGTTGATATATATGAAAATATTTTGAAATAAGTCCAAGTACCTACATATTGACACTTGAACCAATGTTCTACATTCAAAATTATCATGTCAGAAACGGCGTGATGGTAAGATACTGAATTGGTATTGTGTATTCTAGACACGTTTGTATGGACGAGGAGGTGGCCTGTATCGACTTGAGCCCCCCTGATGACGAGACGGGACTTGCGTCGCTCGTTGGGGTCGGCCTGTGGACAGATATCTCGGTGAGGGTTCTCAGCCTGCCTGACCTGGAGCACACCCACACCGAGAAGCTAATGGGAGGTACGGATTTGTATTGTATTGCACATTCTTGCCTGAGTTGGTTTCAGACCAATCCAGTTGCTCAGTAAGAAATCTCTTGGAAGTTAGAAATATCTTTCTCTCTGCTTTTCATCACCACAATAAAATACTATGTATGTAATAGTAAAGCACTTCAATTGGACCCCGCATTTGATAGGACCAGCCTTGCACATAGTAATAGTGAGACCCCAATGTATTGATTTTTGTCCATAGTTTTTTCATGGTTATTAAAAGTTAAAATCTCTTCAATTGTTTGCATTCACATTTAAACTACTATCTATACTGGCAGGGGTATGCACTGCATACAAGCAAAAAAGCTGTGCATTACTAGAAGTTCTTGGAAATAAAATAAAATAATCTTTACGACTTTTTGTCTTCGGTTAATTAATAATTAGATTCTCATTGTGACATATGCTGTTTCAAGAAAATGAATTATCAAATTTAGTCCATAGATGATGATAGTGTAGAGGTACTCAAAGTGTTTCCACATATTAACATATATTCAGCTTTCAAAAATTTGATATATATATAAAGTGTTTATTATATTTATATAAAGTGATCACTTAAACCAGCCAAAGATGGGTTGTAAGCCCTGTAATTGCCCATACTTCCATATATTTCCATTAAATATGAAAAAAAAAGAAATAGCTACGCCTCGATGAGATATCTATTAGTAAATTTAGTAAATTTTCAATTGTATTCTAAATTTAAATTGATAGAATTATATTCAATTTTTTTTTTAATACCTAGTATGCCTACCTATTGTATACTTAGTTAGCATCGTCAGTAACAGCATAACCTAACTTTGTGCCTACTATGTATGTGTATACTAGTCAATTTTATATGTAGTAATCATATCTGAAATTTCATCAAAATCAAAAATTGTAACTATTAGTGTAATTGTTAGTCATGGTGGTACAATGTTCTAAATCTATTCCATGGATCTAAAGATTAACAGTTCAATATCAATATTAACAGATCTCACGGATATCTTTCTTTCATCATATATGGGCTCAGGAAAGAAAATGGTGGATATACTCAATTAATTGATTAATTCTTTTTACAAGCATACATTATTTATTCCAGAAATAATTCCTCGATCGCTCCTGATTTGTGTACTGGAGGGGTGCTGCTACCTGCTGTGCGCACTTGGCGATGGTTCCATGTTCTACTTCACTCTGAATCTTGAAACTGGAATTCTTTCGCAAAAGAAGAAGGTCACACTCGGCACACAACCAACCGTACTGAGGACATTCAGGTTCGCTATTCACTATATTCATGCGAAAGCACGCTTTGTTTGACACATTTGATGGGGTTTTGAAGATTAATCAAAATTAATTTTGTACTAATGTATGTAGTGTTTGTTATTTTGTATAACTTGGTTTTATGTGAGAGTAGAAATACACTTACTGTTTACACTTAATTTATTAAAGTAAGGTTACAAAAGACCATTAGAACATACTGGTCGAAGGGGCGCAATCGAATTTGGAGTTCGAAGGAACACTGCTGTTAGGCCTGGCGACAGAAAGAGAGTGAGGAACTTTGAGAGCTCGCCTTGGCTGTTGATTACTGTACTCAGCGCTGGCGACTCGGTACCGCACTACTGATGCGTTCAGCTGCTCTGACTGATGCTCGGAACTGTTCCCCATTCACTTTCTTGATTTGTGCATGTCTTCATGAAATTAATCTATTGTTCCGTGACTAATTTTGAATTACTTTTCGCTTTACAGATCACAATGGACGACAAATGTATTTGCGTGCTCTGATCGGCCAACTGTTATTTACTCGTCCAATCACAAGTTGGTATTCTCCAATGTCAATCTTAAGGAGGTAGCCCATATGTGTTCCCTCAATGCTCAAGCTTATCCAGACAGGTTTGTATTTTCATAACAATATTATTTTTTGTCATTATTATAATATTGTTTTGGCCAGGCTCTCATTCTCAAAGATTTATTGTGTCCCAGTTCGATTGTTGGTTTTATTGAACTGTAATGCAAAATTAGAACTAAGTTAATGATTTTTTTGTGTTACGCTTTAGTCTGGCCCTCGCAACAGACAGCACTGTCACTATCGGTACCATCGATGAGATTCAGAAACTTCACATAAGGACTGTACCGCTCGGGGAATCACCAAGGAGAATAGCTTATCAAGAAGCATCACAGGTAGTTATTTCTTAATTGTTTAACTCAAATATAAATCACTTTAAAATTGAAAGGATACTGTGACAATTTTACTAAATCTTTGCAGACCTTTGGTGTGATAACGATGCGTCTAGATGTGCTGGACGGGGGAGGCGGGGCCAGCGTGCCCCGGGCCTCTGCTTCCACCCTCAGTGCCTCGTCCTCCGGCGGTGCAGGGCTGGTGCCCCCTTGTCCCAAACCATTGCAGCCTGGCACAGAGCAAGAGGTGCATAACCTTCTCATCATCGATCACCACACATTTGAGGGTAATGATCTCCCATTTTGAGTATCTTATTTTGTTGTGGAATATATAAAATAATGGATTTTTGCACTTTTTATCTTATGACAAGCTGTCGCACTTCCTATTTTTTCTTTGAATTAGTCATGCTTTTTATTGTCTTTTTTAATTAATACAAAGTATCCACAGAAGAAAACATAACTTTATCTAGATCATGGGTGGCCAACCTTTTCAGCAGCTGGGCCAGATTTTAGAAATGAGATTTTCTACCGGGCCGTACAACAAAATTAATTTTATTATTCAAAGCAAACGACTGCATTGCGAGCTTGCCACAGACTGGTGGTCGCATTCACGCTCACGGCTATCCACGCAAAAGTGGCGTGCGCGCTTTTTGAAATCAGCTTAACGTTGTGATTGTTTGTTAATACGAATATACCATAGAAGAAATTGTCACGATAGTTGAATCAATGTACTGAGATATTTCCATATATGAGATATGATACGAACTATGCACGTTGGAATGTTTTTTTGGTGGTTTTATGTACACTAAAAGAAAAAAATGTGTGCATATGCTGCATATCAAGTAAATACAAAATATATAAGATGCGTTAAAGAGATATGTTTAAGTGGGGTTTGTGGGTGTTTCCCTTAAAAAGTTATCAAGAGTTAACTGTTTGCCAGTCTTTTTTTTCTTTTCTTCATATAGTATTTTATAATGTCTTATTAGCTATGTCTTACGCACTTGAGATATGCGTTCTCCATTAGGATCACAATCTTTCATCATATTTAAAAATTTGTCAAGATGCACGAAGGCTTCATTCATATTTTTCATTGTTAAAGTCTTGGTGATTTTATCAGATTCTTTTCCCTCACTTCCATTATATATTTAATTTTCGCACTCCTGTTGCTCAATTAAATATTCATTTGTGAGGGGTTTTGAGTGAGATTCTATAATCTCATTAACATCTTCATTGTTAGCATTTAAGTTTAATTTATTCATTAGGCGGACTATATCAGTTGTGATAGTTTCTGGAGTTTCGTCATCATTTATAAAATCACACATCATTTGTGGGCATAATTGTTTCCATGGACCTTTCGTGGTTGACTCTTTTATTTCAGCCCATGCGTCTCCAATATGGTTTATTGCGTTCCATATATTATAGTTCTTCCAGAAATTTTTTAATGTAGGCCCACCTTCTCTGTCAGTTGCCTTTATAGCCTGAGGCACTATTGAACTCATATAATATCGTTTAAACGTAGCTATCACCGTTTGGTCCATAGGCTGTATAAGGCAGGTAGTATTGGGAAGAAGAAACAACATTTATTTCCGGGTATAAATTTTGTATAGATTTTGGGTGTCCTGGAGTATTGTCTAAGATTAATAATATTTTAAATGGTAAATTATTAACTTGACAATATTGCTTAATTGCTGGCACGAAATGTAAAGTGAACCAATCTGTTCCGCACAGCCTTGAGCCCGCGGGCGCGATAAGCGCGGCCCGAGAAATGAGAGAGCGAAAAGTGCCACTTTTCCGCTTTACGGGAACATTTCGCCCGGCGCTCCACGCCACTGGAATCCCCACGCCTCTGCGCTCAGCGGCGAGCGGAAAAATTATTTGTTAAGTTTGAGATAACTTAGAATATAATAATGTTGTATATATGTATCATGGTGTAATAAAAAGAGCATGAAAGGGGCGATCGCCCGGAGATAATATTACGCACCTTAAAATCATTTAGGTAATGAAAATGGATTTTTGAAGTTTAAGGTGCTATAATTAATTCCCCGGGCCATCGCCCCGGGTGAGGCTTATCAGGCATCGCGAAGGAGAATAAAGGCTATAAGATAAAATACTCGCGATGTCTGAGAAAGCAGAGTTTTGTTTGATAAAAATTAAAATAGCGGGTAAATCTGAGATCTGCCGCCCCGGATGGGACGGCGAGATAAATGAGCCGAGTTTCGGGATCTGGCCGCTGATACTTGCATACATTAAATAAATAATGGTCCAGCGGCTGCAAAAGCATTCTCTCTCATTTACGATCTCGCACCGCTGGACTCTCTGAAGAAAAATCGTGTTATCATTTATCTCTGCTTGACCCCTGCTGTTACTTTGGATTTTCTGGCTTCCTGACCTTTTGCTGTGATTTTGGACCGAAACTGGAAAATACTTTGACTTGGCTACTACACTGGACAACCATTTTGGACCCCCCTGGACCACTGCACGCCGCTGCAGTCAATCGACGTTCGAGCTACCAGAGCGAACCGGCGAACCACACCTAACGTTTTACAGTCTTCTTTCCCTGTGTGGAACAAGTGATCCTTCGAGCCGGATTGCTGCTTCGCTCTGCGACTAGTAGACAAATTACGTCATGCCTCGATCTGGACTGCGATCGGGACATGCTGACAAGCAAGAGAAGAGGATGGAGAGTGAGGAGCAGCGACACGAGCCGTCGGACTCAGACGAACACCAGTCTGAGGATGATTGAGGCTCGCAGAGAGAATCGACAACGACTGTAACCGAGGACACCATCTGCCAGCTGAGGGCGGAGCTCCGACGGAGTGAGCGACAACATTGTCGCCTAATCAAGGAGCTGCAGCGCGACCACGGAGAAGCGCTACTCCGAGCGCAGGCGGTCATGGCCGGCGCCGAGAATCTCGGCAGAGTGGCGGCCACAGCCGCCACTCGGGACGAATCAGCGGCCCTGGAAAGGGCGGGACCGAGCGCCGCGCCGGGAGCGGGACGGACCGCGCCGCCGGCTGGGGGCCAGCCAAAATATTGGGGACCAAATTGATATCCCAAAACTAAAATATACCGCAACTCAAAATCAATATATTTATCAAGGCATCAAATTTTTTAACAATCTCCCCATCACAATTAAAAAAATTACGGACTATCATAAATTTGTAACTGAAGTAAAAAAAATAGGTACAAAGACTAACTGAAACATAAATTAACTCGTATATACTCCTTTTCTATACACGAGTCTTACTCTCATAGAGAAGAAACAAATGTTAAAATATATATATATCCACTGATTATTCAAATTGTATTATATTTTTATTAAAAAAAAAAAAAACATTTTTTTAAATGTGCGAATTGTGCGAAAGTCGAGGTCCTCCTGTAATCAATTAGTGGATATTTTTTTAATAGCTTTCGAATTACAGTGGAATGTCGATTATTTAGGCAATACCCAGATAATCACCCTCTAAAAATTTTTTCACCCATCTGCCTACTATTTAATTTGGTGATATCTTTTGAATCCAGCTTTTCATTTGTTTTTTATACTGGAATTCTTTTAAATACTTTTAAGGTACCAGTACAAATAATTTTTACATTACATTTTTATTTTCACATTTAAATCTCTAGCACCACCAGGTGGTGACTGGTAAGCCAATGTAAAAACGCCAGCAAAGCATTTTTGTACTGTCGCAGATTTCGTAACATTAGAATATCAGCAAATCAATGACCTTCATTTTTTTAAATATGTTTTCAACGTGAGTCAAAGCAATTTCCAGTTTGGCATGGTGCGCTGTCTGCTTTGGTTCAAAAGTAAACATTATAAGTATAGTCACAATCACCCCTGCCCCCAAATAATAATGAAGTTTTTTAATAAGCGCCGCATGTAAAGTACTATATTGGTTTTATTAGTCTTCAGGAAAAAAATCCAATATATAGTGTGGTAGAGCAATATAGAACGTAACGGTGAAGCGACAATAGCCGCGCTCGATGCTGAGGATGGCGGAGGCTTGTGAGGGGCAGCGGGGGCGACGAAGATAGTGGCTAACATTAGGGGCTGAGTGGCCATGAAACTGGCGCAATCACCGGCGGACTTCTAATTAGGTGCTATTCAAGCGTAAATTATTGTTTATATAAATTACTCAATAAATTACACATTTGTCTGTGAATTTTAAATAGTGGTACGTTAGCCGGTCGCACAGTGTTAGAGCGGGTTACGCCTCTAACAGTCTGCACGTAAGCCCCATCCACGACACCCTTGTCATTTTGTAGTCGAATTGTATCGATCGGGCGTTTATCGAGAAGCACTCTGTTGGATAGACCTGTTTTTAAGAATAGGCTGTGCTGCTTACCGGTGGCGCGTGCTATTTACATGAGAAATATTTTCACAAGTATCAATATGTTGAATAAAAATTGCATCTCAATATGGTTCTAATTAGCTGTGTTAAGCGTATATAATGTGCATTGTGTTTCTTACAGTTCTCCACTCACACCAGCTGATGCCCAGTGAGTACGCCATGTCTATGGTTTCCTGCAAACTAGGAGACGACCCTAACCATTACTATGCTGTAGGCACGGCCATCATCAATCCTGATGAAGCAGAACCCAAACAGGTGACCATCCCTCTTCTATATAACCATTCATTAGATATTAATTGATTTCATATTTTAGCTATTAAGGTTTTATTAATCCATGTCTTTTATGAATGTTTTCAATATTATTTTAGGGTCGTATCTTGTTATTCCACTGGTCCGAGGGCAGACTACTTCAGATAGCTGAGAAGGAGATCAAGGGAGCCTGCTACACTCTGGTAGAATTTAACGGAAAACTGTTAGCTAGTATCAACAGTACTGTAAGTTTTCCTTCCATGTAATTTTTTATTGGCAAAGGAATGAATACAGTGAAATCCTGATTCCCGCAATTTATGTCAAAATTTGCCGGTCCTATTTCAGTCTCATATAATTCAGTACTAATGTTAAAATGAGGGGTTGATAAAAGAGAAATAAGATTAAAGGCGAGTTTATATTTGCGGTGTACATCTTGATGTGTAATATATTCAACTAATAAATTGCAAGAAAACTGGCACGCATGTCATTGCGTGGATTATTATTTCACTGGCATTAAATGCTATTCATTCGGTATTGCTTATTTATCGTGGTGCTGTTTGAGTATGTGTTAAATTTCATAGAAATCCTGCTAATCGCTCATTTATTCTTTATCTGCCCTTCCTTCCCTTCACATCCTTTGGTTTCTGCAATTTAATACTGTATATTTAAGCATTTCCAGGCAGTCAGTAACATAAATTATAGTTTTAAATACCTACTTCTAAACACAATCCAGCCCAATATCGTTATTGCTTTTTTAATCAAAATTTATAATTTAGAACCAGTCAACTAGTAATTTGAGAATCGAGTTTTATAGAACGTTTGTTATCATTTCAGGTGAGGTTATTTGAATGGACGTCGGAAAAAGAGTTGAGGCTGGAATGCAGTCACTTCAATAACATAATGGCCTTATACTTAAAAGTCAAGGGTGACTTCATCCTGGTTGGTGACATCATGCGCTCTATGACGCTACTGCAATATAAACAGGTATAACACAAATCTGTTAACTTATAATTAAAATTGATTATTTTGCAAAATTTTTCACCACCAGGAAATTCTCTACATAAATACATACAATTCTTGCTATTTACATGTCATACGTAATTACCTGCGAGCATAAAACATTCTCAAGTATATTTCAAATAAACAAATTATATAATCTTTCGACACTTTTGTTACTTGAGTGGATATGAAAAAATATTTCTCTCTGGACTTTCCATTTTTCAAATCAATCAACTAAGCTTTGCGCATCCAACCTGGGCAGGTAGCTACTTCCCATGCGTTCAATAAGTACCAACTATATATTTTTTCTAGTAATTATTGATAGGTTATATAATATCTCTACATTTTAGATGGAAGGAAGTTTTGAGGAGATTGCTCGAGATTACAGCCCTAACTGGATGACCGCTGTTGAAATATTGGATGATGATACATTCCTTGGAGCTGAAAACAGTTTCAATATTTTCGTTTGCCAAAAAGATGGGTTAGTAATAAACTTTTAAACATAAAAACTCAGTTAATTTGTGTACCCATATTTCATATTTTCATGTTATTTGCACTTTTTTCAAAAATTTTATCCTCGAAAATAACATTATTATTTGTAGTTCGTATGCATTTTTTATACCAAAAGTAAATAAGTTGTTTACGTAATTCGTATATTCACGTGTTTTTTAAATCCAAACTCGCGTGACTATGCATTCATCATCCCTTCGTAAACATCTGTAGCTAACTCCACTCCCTAGCCAATCACGACGCTGTTCCTTATCGCAACAGATCAGTGCGCTTATTCCTCGCGACTCGCTAAACTGCAGCCGAACTGAGCGATACCATATGTATACCCAATTCTTCAGTGCGTTTTATAAGATTTGGAGTTATTTCGACAATGATTGTCGGCGCGTTGTTTATTATATATTTCTACTCACCCTTGTAACCCCTAATTAAAATAATTTGAACAATTTTCATTGAATCTCGTAATTTATAAATTAATTGTGTGCAACAGTTCTATGCGCATGAAATGTTGCGATTTGTTTAACCATCAATGTGCGGGAGACTACATTTGCAGCTCGAGATATTCGGTCCCACGGGACGGTTGACTATATATGCAGCTTAGAAAAAATAATCCTTTTTGTCTTCAATTATTAAGTAAAAATATTGTTAAAATGGTTTTATCTATTTTCTGTGATCTGACAACCGTAAAATATAATTTTTATAAGGGGATTTAAATTTACCAGCTTTTTTGTAGCATGTATCCATTCGGATTTCATTGCTCTAATCAGCCATCACACATACGTTCCGTGCGCGCTTAGCTATGTGTAGGTTGCGCCACTTCACCATATCGGTGTGTATTTATCTTCGGGTGCTTATTTTGTTATCGCGTTTGAAACCGTAATTTATACGACTCTCATTTGTTTACTTTTGTTTATAAATATGTAGTTGACCGATAGCTCTTTCATCATTGATTTTTTTATTTGATTAGTGAACTTTGACGTTAGGTACCCTTTTCGCCATAATTATTGTTTATTATAAAAAAAAAATTAACCATGAATGACGAAGAGGTAGAACAGTACACAATGAAGATTACATTCCAGACAAGATAGATTTAGAGGACCAAGATAAATATTTAGAAAATAGTGATTGTAAAATAGATATTTCGGAAGTAATGGATTTGGATCTCGCGGCAGAAATACACTTGGACAATTTCTCATCTGAATGGCATGAGGGTAGTAGCTTCAGTCCAGTATTACATGACTTTAATCAACAATCTGGTTTACAAATACTCAACTCAATGAAGAGAGTCACTAACTGAACTATTTCGAACTATTTTTAAGTGGAGACAATATAGTAATCAAAACTAACCGTTACTATGAGGATATTAAAGCTAGTAAAACATTCCCTCCGCATTCTTGAATGTATAAATGGAAGAATGGAAATGTATATATTTATTGCATTGACTAAGCTCATGGTTAGGTGTAAGAATAGTAGAATTAGCCAATATACGGATAAGCTTATTTCATCATCAATTTTTGGCGAGACGATGCCACGGTATTGTTATTTAGTTATATGTATATATATGGCTAATTGTAAAATAGCATTTTTGTATCTGAGAAAATTATGAAAAAAAATGATCTTTGGGTTCCAAGGGTCCCAAAGTTATCTCACACTATGAATTACTGCAGTTTTTTTAAACAATGGGGTTAATCAATTATAAAATTGTCATTTTTTATATTGTTTTTTTTTTTAAATTATGTTGAGTTTCGAATAAACAGGTTTTGAATTATTGAGGTTTTAATTCCATGACGTTTATTCTAAGTGCAACTATTATTTACTACAGCCTACAGCTCAAATTATCAGTTTCATTAAAGTCATTTGTTAATTCAAAAATTAATGTAAAAACTAGTAGAAACATGTTTCTCCTTAATTTAATGTTGAAAATATATAGTTAGTATCATTATTTATTAGTCTTAATGTGTTCGCAGTGCGGCCACCTCAGATGAGGAACGCCAGCAGATGAGTGAGATGGGAGCCTTCCACATTGGAGACATGATCAACGTGTTCAGACACGGCTCCCTCGTGATGCAGCACTCCTCTGCTGATACTACAGCCCCCACCACCAATACTGTTCTGTTTGCCACTGTATCGGGAGCCATAGGTGGGACAATCAATGTTTTGTTAAAATAGATCATCTTGTCATACACTTGCATTTAAATTAAGGTTTTCTGAGCGACACGTATAGAGATGATTTGAAATTTTTGCCTTCTCAACAGTAACTCTACTAATTTACAATGTTTTCTTCCAGGACTTGTGGCCCAGATTCCCCAGGACCTCTATGAGTTCCTACACGCTCTAGAGGACCGGCTCACGCACACGATCAAGAGCGTTGGCAAGATCCACCACTCCTTCTGGCGAAGCTTCAACACAGATGTAAAAACGGAACCGGCTGAAGGCTTTATCGATGGAGACCTCATTGAGAGTTTCCTGGACCTCAATAGGGAAACCATGATAGAGACAGTCCAGGGTTTACAGGTGATTTTAAATTAAATTATTTTCAAATTGAGTTTGCAGTTGTTATATAAAAAATACCTTTTTAAATATTATTACAACACTGCTCTTTTTAGATCACATTGTTCAGACATTTATTTTTTAATTAAAACCAGACCCACAAAATGCCTTGCTAGACGTTTGTCATTCATTTAATATAATCAAAACAACAATTAATCAGTCATAGTTTAAACAATTCATTCCGTGCTTACGAGTAAGTTATTGATATCGATAAGCCATTTTTTTTTTATCATTTCTTCCAAATTCGGAGAAAGCGTACTCTTTTGTAAAAACCCAAGTAGTTTATTTTTTAGTGTAGGAATAACAAATTCTTATGTCCTCGATCCATTCTTATTAGTGATTTTGGGAATTGTTAAATTCAGATTAGCTACACCTCTTGTATTTTTACCGTGTGAAGCCACCCTATTTGGTGCATCGTCGTTATAATTTTCTTTTTATAATATAATTAGAATATTATCCATTAATTACCACTTTGTTCATTTTCTCTGGAGGAATATGCAAAGTTGAAAGAGGATAGTATTTTTTTTTTGTGGTAAATCGTATCAGTGTCTTACGCTTGTTTATCTTGAGCGATGATGCAGTTTTAATGCTTTTATAACTAGCTGTACATCATATCTTCCATTATGATGATAATCAAAGATTGAAGAGTTGTCAATGTCAAATTTTTTATTAACCTGTTAGCTGCCCAGAAAAATCGTAGGTGAAACAGCATCATGCCACCATATTGGCGCCAAAATTCACAAGCTAGCATTTTCGAATTTTATTTTTACGAAAAAAGCATGAAAACATTGGTATAACTAAAAAAAGTAAAAATACGTGGGTACTATTTCACCATAAGCGTCCATCGACCGCGATTTCGTAGTTTTGAGATGAAAAAAATGAAAAAATAAAAGTTGATAGTGTTGTCAGGGCATAACACTATTACTTAAACATTATTATTTATTTTATATTTGTTTTTTGGAAGGACGATGTCAGATTTTATGAATGTTATTGTGTTTAATGTGATGCTTAATACAAAAATATATTAGCACTTCACAACTACGTACACATCACACTTATATAACACATAAAATGATGCCGTTGGCCGCAGCAATGGTCAATGCTGCTTAACGGCGCACTCACTGTATTTATAGTAAAACACTCGTATATTCATTTTAATTAATAACTAAAAAATAATATCTATTCACTTGAATTACTTGGCAACAAAAATGAAAAATATAGCTGACAATATACTCAAATTGGAACGTTCCAGATACTTTAAAACTTATTGCGTCCTTCTCATCATCGGATCATAACGAGTATATCGGGAATGTCTAAGAAGTCGGCAGTCTCCACTAATGAAATAAGTCACCCTCCACCATTTTATAAAGTAAAAATAAAATCAAAAAAGTTTTTGAAAATTCGATAACTAAAGATATCAGTACTTTGACATCAACATGTGTGTTAAATTTTCAAATTAATAAAATTGCAATCTGGCAATGCAAAAGTATGCGCCAACTGTCAATTTTGTATGGAGGAAAAATGACAATTTTTACACTCGATTTCAGACGTAATTCCTTGTGTTCTTGAGTTGAAACAGTTTCTATGGGGTGCCGTACGATATCACTGCTGGAAATAATAATTTGGTTAAAGATACAATCCGCGGCACCGGTGATATCATGCGTTATTTGATGGTCATTTGCCGTGAAAAATAGACACTGCGGAACGTCACGTGGTTGTCCACTGTACTCACGATAGCCAACTTAAATTCTGACAGTTCTCATTCCATCTCTTTCTCTGTCGGAAACTCGCGACGTGGGCGGCCAAGGAGTTAAACCAAACTTTGTAATTAACACACAACTGAGTAATATTTTTACCACAACTATAATTTGGAATTGTTATTTACAATACTTGATATTTATGTCTGCACCTCTCGAAACCAGTTATGATAAAAATATTCTCGGTCAGTTTAATTTATTAAAAAATATCATTTTACACTACTGCCATGACAATTAATGATATGAAATATTTTTTTCCAGATGGATAACGGTAATGGTATAAAGAGAGATGCAACAGTAGACGACCTAATTAAAATTGTTGAAGATCTTACGAGAATACATTAATATATATACATTCACAATTGTTTTCAATGTCTAAAATATTTAATGCTCTGAGTGTTTACTAATAAGCCAAATACAAAATGATACATGGATGTGATCCCCTTTTCTGAAGAAACTCCCAGTAAATTTGCGCAAGACGGAAGATTTGTAGACTTTCATTTTTCCCAAATTTTTTCTCTGCAATAAGGTATTTAAGGGCCGGTTGTGTGATCAGTAGTAACTTTTTACTAACGCCCGTAGTAAAAATCCTTTGCCGATTGTTGATACATCAAATTTACTACTGTCAAAGCATAGATGGAGATGTTTATAGGCATGACAAATATGCATTATCTATGGATATTTTCACCTAGGCATTCGAAATCTGTCACTTTGGTGATGAAATTTTTTCGTATCATGAGCTAATGTACATTAAACAGCGAGATCATCATCGGACGAACTCTCACTAAAATAGCAGGATATTGAATGATTAATTGTTGTATTCTGCAACTTTTAAAGTAACATTGTGTCAGATGACTTTTGGAACAGCTGTGAAAAGTCCACCATATTTAACTATCAGAGAGTAAAATGAGTTTAATACGGGTGTACTTTTGAGAAGTAAATATAGTTTTACTAACAATCGAACAATCCGTTTTCGCAATTTTTTTTACTATAGTTAAAAGTTACTACTGATCACACAACCGGGCCTAAGTGCAACAACACAAAGCCGGGTGGAAAATAATAAAACAAAAAAAAACCAGCATTAAAATATATTTTGTATATTTAATTAATCAAGCATGTTTATACGTCGTGCCCTTGGAACAACACGGTATCATCCGACATTTACATTCTAATACTGAGCTTCCAAGTTTTAAATGTCAATTTTTCCATTTATTCTGAGTTTAAAAAAAAATAGAGATTCATACACAGAATACATGTCCTGGAACGAGGCGCTAACCCCCGACCACTAGATCACTAGGCCAACGTCTTGACCACTGCACCAACAAGCTACTCATGGTTCATCAAAAATGTTGCTATATAATTTATATGAATAAAATAAACTAATTCCTGATTTTGAGATGTTATATTATATAACTATCCTCTGACTTATCTCCTAAACTATTGGGAAATTTGGCTGTAACACAGTTTTAAAGGGAAAAGTATTTTCAGAATTTTGGTATAAAAAGTTGAATTGAGCCAAAATGTCACAACTTCTCATTGCAAGGTCAGGAAAATGCACATTTATTTGAGGGGAGAGAGTGCATATGCATATAGTGCATAATGAGAAAAAAGTCCATTTTGACCAAAATGCCAGATGATAATGTCGTTCCAAATTCACAATGTGTCAAACCACCAAAGATATTTGAATGACACAATTATTTATAAAATATAACGCAATTTATTTAAAATTACCTAATAAATTAATAATAAAATTGTTATAGCCGAGTGAAGATGTAAATTCGTATCTCATATGTTTGAGGCCACTGTGTCAATCCTGAAATGAAGGAACGAGGAAAAAGTATGACGAAAATTACAGTTACAGTTGGTAATGGTAAATAAATATTCAATTTGATGTCATCAGCAGTTTGTACTAAAATATTCCCTCTAATTTTTCTACTTGCTTGCATGGAAATAAAATATTTCTGCATTACAGCATTTTTATTCACACACCGCAAGTCTAAAATGATTGAATGTTGTGGGGGTCAATTTTAGCTAATCAATAAAATAAACAATAGATCTAATTAGATATTTTGAAACAAAGTCACAAACACGTGCATGTATTATGGTCCGGGATGCTTGTAGTTAAAATTCTTTGAAACAATTATGTACTTAATTTTTTGTGAACTATTGAAAATTTGAGATTTTTCAATATTTATTTATTTTGTAATACGCTGCAGTTTCATAAGTGTAGCTTAGAGTGAACAGTGTTCTGCTGCGTGCCAATTCTGACTTGAAGGAATAAAGAAGAATAAAGGTGATTATAGAAACTTATACTTACAAAATATATATTGATGTATTCTTTTATGAAATCTAATTTTTATTTGTGAAACTGTGTTTATTCAGAACATAGTTTCTTGATAATTAAATCAAATTAGTTGTATCACTAAGGGCCGGTTGTGTGATCAGTAGTAAATTTTTACCATGGTAACTTTTTACTAACGCTCATAGTAAAAATCTTTTGCAGGTTATTAATACATCAAATTTACTACTGTCAAAAGCAATCTCGTCTCAATGTGGCAAGGCGAATAATGCTATATTTTATGCTTTATCTATGCCTTTATTCACTTATGCGTCCGAGACCTGGAATTTTTTTAAGATTACGTGCTAAACAATGAGTTACAAAACAAAATAAATACAATATATTTTGCGAATACAGTTGTATGTACAAAATAAGGCAGGTTTTCAATCACCAATTTTGACAGGTTTTCAAGATAAGATGAAATATGATTTGTATACAATTTTCTATTAAAATTAATTAAATATTTAGTACTAGAAGCAACCATAACCAACACTAAATAAATTTGCTATTGCAGAGTAACAGTTGTGTTTAGACTGCAACTAATGGGTCGTATTATTGGATGATATCTGAATTTAAAATCACATGTAACATTACACATTTAAAAAAAAATCAGATCACTTATTTATATTAAACTATTATTTTTTAATACATTTTTTGACTTTCACTGCGAAAATTCACATTTTTTGTAGATTATGATTGTTGCTACATTATCTTGTTAACACTTTTTATTAAAAATATTTATTTTATGTGACGTCCTTTATTGTAGTACTCCCACAAAACGGCACAGCCAGTAATTTGAATATTTTATCTAATATTTCTGCTTATCCGTGGTTGGGAGATAACTTACTTACATACTTGTCAACTTAAAAGTGCATTTTGAAAGTGTCAAAGAAAATTTTAATGAGCCTAGTGCATAAATGTACATATGCACAGCACATACAGATGGCAGCATCAAACAATAATATAACTAAATGATTCTACACATTTTTAACATTGTCACAAACAGTATATCCAGTAGAGAATGTACGTACTGTAAACAATTTTTGTGTTAATGATACTTAACAGGTTAATACATAAAACTGAAAGCTTTAAAAAATTATTCTTAAAAATAGATCCAGTCGTGAATTTAGACTAGAATTAGAATGTGTCCATGTCAAACTTTGGTTGTGAATACCTCGGTTAGTATCTCATTATTAAATGCCATCCGCATTTTTATTACTTTAGTTTTATGTAGTTTGGAAAAAAAATTGCTATAATACTTGGATACTTTGAGCTAAGCTAAAATTAATCATAACTCAGATTGAAGTTTTGGTGCTTTGTTTGTCATAAACCACGAGAGGGCGAAGAGAAAACTGGGCGGACAACTGTGAGGACCCTTGGACTTGAGGATTTTCTCTGCCTCTGCTATTGGCATCTCAATCACGTCGATTAATTCATCATCAACACCGCCACCTGTGGAAAATTCGAGGATTTATTGTACGGCTGTATAATTATGTAGTGATTAACAACACGACACTTGAAATATATTTTGAGTGTTGTATTAATCGCTTACTCAGACCAACTTTATATAAATTGGCATGTGCTAATCAGGCAGATATGTTATGGCTCCTGCATGGCCATACAGCCACGACCAGTCTCTTTGAAATTGATAGAACAATAAAGAGAGTAATCTATCTTATCCCTTGTACAAGGTATTGTAGTTGTATTGTAAAATATTGTGACACAATGGATCACATTGTTCACTGTATTCATTATGTGAAGTTTACAAAAGCCACTTAACATGATCAGAAAATGTTAAATGAGTTGTCATCAAATGTTTGTGTCACCTCACCTTCACCTTATTTTTTTCACTGTCCGAAAGTTCAATCTGATATATATTATATATATATATATCTCTTAATACATAATATGGTTAATCATATAGTTAATACTATGTCTACCCTAACCCAAAGAAAGAAAATTCCCGCCATGTTGCATCTCTAAACATGTTAGTTATTGGCTGAATAATGATGACGGCTTTCATTGTCGTTGTTTGTGTATGTGCAAATAATAAATAGTAACTCATCTTCGGAATATTACAGATTTTTCTGTAAATATATTGCAATCCAAGGACGCGATGTCACTTCTACAACAATTATATCACTGGTAGAACGATATTCTCAAAAATGATAATTTTAAACTACATAGTACTTAAATCATTTTATTTATACATATATTGCAATTTAATCTTTTTATAAATTGCAATAATGTACAAGCAAAACATGCCATAATAATATAAAACCATCATTACAATTGAACATAAAATATTTATATAGATTATTAAAATTGTACCTTGATTAACTTTCATTTCATCGGTGACCTCACAGTAATAAAGTGCCTGCATTGACCCTGAAGTTCCAACTCCAGATCTAAAAATTAAACAATATTATTGATATAATATATGTACATAATTTGGATAAGGTAAAGAACACTTTTTTTAGATTTATTATGATCAATGAATATAGTTTCAATTTGTTAACTGAAAAATGAGCATAGCAATTTTTTTAGTTGTATATAAATAATAATAAAAACTGCTTAGGACCATCATTTCAATGGCAAATTAGTGGTTATTAGTATCAGCCGTATATTGCGCTCAATTTGCAATGGACAGAATTAAACAGCGAAAATGCATATATTTAACACTTCGCTTTTTAGACTCAGATTTTTGGTTATTAAAATTAGGATATTCATATAAATAACTATTATTTCTAAGTATATTTTGGAATGAGATAATAATAAATATTAGTGTCACTACCCTTTTTAGGTACCCAATTGGTGGATTTATGTATGGCTATTGTTGATTGTTTACTGCTAGGCCCTGCGGACGGCTTTTATGGTCGCTTTGCGGCCGATAGTAGACGGTACGTGTCCAGGGCTTCCATAAAATCTATATTTTAATGCATCTATTATATTGCTTTAACAATAGTGCATTGTCTAAAAAGCAATCAATTGCTTTTCTAAATACAAATTAAATGTATTAATTAGAAAGATATACATATAAAATCAATTTTATCGAAAAATATTGTTGTTGCTACCGGTAGCATATCTTTCTAATTAATACATTTAATTAGTATTTAAAATATCACAGACCTATGTTCTGAATAATTACAACTTCACAATAAGAATGTGTTCTCCTTAATGATTGGTTTTCTGCAAGTGCATACTGTATTACCCTCCCTAGAATTGTACGAACGGTGTTCTTACCTATCAACATTGAATTATATATATCTAATTAATTATTCTTCGTCATTCCACTTAAGACATTCTTAAAAAAACTGAAATCATGTTTATATAATTGCTATTTTACTATTGAACAAACGTAAACATTACGAACGTAATATATTTGACAGTACAACGCGAGATGACGAATGGTCAATATACTTACCACTCGGAAAAATTGGTACGATTTTGCTATTATATGTTTTGTCTCACTCGTAATAAAGACAATGTACACTTCATTTCAAATTGAATATACGAGGGGCAAGTAAAAAATAAGGTTCCTACATTTTTTTCAGGTATAAGGTATTTTTTATTGCAATAAATAAGTAAACCATCTGAAAGCTTGTACTTTATTCTATTTTTCTACATAGTCTCCTGATTTTTCTATGCATTTTTCCTGACGAGTTATCCACTTCTGAAAACCCGCTTCGAAGAATTCCGCCGCTAGGCCGCCGATGAACTTGGTGACCGCTTCTTTCACCTCTTCATCTGTATTGAAGCGTTGTCCACCCAAGTGTTGCTTCAATTTCGGAAACAAGTGGAAGTCGCTGGGAGCAAGATCAGGGCTGTAGGGGGCATGGTCAAGCAATTTCCAGCCGAATTTGTCCAGTAGGGCGGTGGTCTGTCGAGAGACATGCGGGCGAGCGTTGTCGTGGTGCAGCCTAACGCCCTTGGTCAGCCTTCCTCTCCGGCGATTTTGGATGGCTCTTTTGAGTTTTGTCAATGTCTCGCAGTACCTGTCCGAATTGATGGTGGTCCCTTTAGGCATAAACTCGGTCAGCAAGACGCCTTTTCGGTCCCAAAACACCGTAGCCATCACTTTCCCTGCGGAAAGCGTCTGCTTAAACTTTTTCGGCCTAGGCGATTCAGGATGGCGCCATTGTTTGGACTGTTCTTTTGTTTCTGGAGTGACGTAGTGACACCACGTTTCATCTCCCGTAATAATGGAGTCCAAGAATTCTTCGGTATTCTCGGCGCATTCTCGAAGAAACCCCTCGGCACACTTGACACGATTGTCTTTGTGGGTTTCTGAAAGCATGTGTGGGACCCACCGCGCGCACACCTTGCGATAACCAAGTTTATCGGTCAAAATGTTGTCGATGGTTTTTTCACAAACCTCAGGAACCTGGACAGCAAGCTCCCGAAGCGTTACTCTCCGATCTTCGAGGAGAATGCGCTCAATCTTCGCCACGACTTCGTCCGACACCGATGGCCTCCCACTCCTTTGCTCGTCGTGGACGTCTGTGCGTCCTTCGGAGAACTCCCTGCACCATTTGCGGACGTGTTGGACGCTGATGCAAGCTGTGCCATAAACTTCTTCCAACTGTCGATGAATTTCAACAGGTTTAAGCTTCTTCGCGTTTAAAAATCGAATCACCGAACGGATTTCACACCTGGCGGTAACGGCGATGGCGGGTTCCATAGCGGATGGCTGTCAGGCCTTTACTGAGCGTCGCAGCGTTTGCTCCCGGTAGTGGGGATGTAGTTAAGGGACCAACAATCAAGGCGGTGTTGCCGGATTTCGCCTAGCATCTCGCGTGGCGAGTGTACAGCGTAAGGAACCTTATTTTTTACTTGGCCCTCGTATATTTGCATCTGTTATTGAATATATAGAAGAGAAAACAACATTTAAGTAATCTTAACAGAGATATTAAAAACACGTTTGACATATTCGCCACTTTAATGAGATTATGCCAAATATATAAGGGCCTATTCCGATCTCAATGACAAGTTTTACAGCGGCGCAGCAAGCCGTCGTCAACATTAATAAACATGACAGATCGAAGGAATCACTTACGAAATAATATTTTCATTGCGATGAAAATAAAAAATCGTTATACATTTAAGTAAATGTATCGGTATTTTTTCATATGGGACAAAATAATTTAGTTATATATATTAGCAAAATTTCATTACATAAATTCATTTTTATATGAAAAATTCATTGTAGGGAATTAATATTGAAAATAATTTTGATATATTAAATATGAATAAAATATATTAATTAGAAAGATATACATATAAAATCAATTTTATCGAAAAATATTGTTGTTGCGCCACCGGGATTCGAACCTGGATCTCTTTCCAAACCGGGGAAGGTGCATTATGCTACAGCCTAATAATTTTGATATACATAATTTTTCGATATCGTGTGGTTTGTTTTAACAAGGCTTTAATACATAATTTTTCGATATCGTGTGGTTTGTTTTAACAAGGCTTTAATGTAATAGGATATATATATATATATATATTACCATTAACCTGTGTGCCAGTGACAGCTATAATTCTCAATACATAGATAAAGTGCTGAGAACTGTACTTTCTGTTGTCTACTTTAAATCAAATGAAATACATAAATTGAGTTTAGTGAAATTTACCTGTACTTCATAACAAATTCCAGTGAATCTAATGAGATATGATATCCACACTCTTCTAATACTTCTTCTCTGGCTATTTCGTCCCAGGATAAATCCTTGTCCACTATCCCTGCACAAAATTCCAGAGCGATTCCAAGAGATGCTGGGTATTTCGTTGTGTCTATCTTTCCGGTTTCTCTTACTTCCTTTGGGACAGAATTGTAGTAGATAGCTGAAAAGCAGAGAAATTTCTTGTAGTCCAAGACTAACTGACCCACATTGTTTACTAAATCCAACCCTCATACATACATCTAATAAAACAGTACAATAAAAAAATAAGTTTGATCGGATCATAGAAAAGACAAATATGATCATTTATTGAACCTCCAGTAGCTATTATACGCACCATATATTTAAGGTTTTGATGTTGGTTTTTTTTCTGCACCTACTAATAACGTAGAACTTGGCCATTCGTTAACCTTTATAATTATTTAAAATAATAGAAATGCCGCAAAATGGTACATAACCAGTAAATAAATCATTTTATTGTCTCTATGATGAGACTAAAAGGGTATAATTAATTTTGAAAAAAAAGTAGTTTTAATGCGATCACGTGATCTGCAGCATAATCTTCATTTTTTTTAAATTGGGATGGATAACGTTTCGGTCGATGTAATATTTTATAGGCAGTGAAATTTCAAAAACAGTGAAAGGGTCTTCTTGAGTATTTTAATTCGAAGACTCCTTAATTATATGAAAGAATCAAAGAATGAAGGAAATTATATTTTAGATTTAAATTTACTAGATTAATTTTAAAAACGAGATTTTTTCCGGTACACCGGTATTGACAGGTTACAGACTACATGAGAATAATAAATGTTCTTACCTGGTCGAAATTGCTTCACCATGATTAGGGCTTTTCGAGTGACATTATAAATTACAATAGCAACGCTGTCGTGCACCTCCAGCAGATCCCAGGATTTGACCATGCCGTTCTGAGTGTAATTTAATCTAAAAGGTTTAACGTAGGGCGAGTCAGGCAGCGGAGAAACAAAAACATCTTTGACGTTTTGCATTTTTATTGTGGGGTTTAAATATATTTATCGTTAATCAAACGATATTAAAGATGTAATTGTTTTCAAAACTGACTGCCAATCATAGATAAGAAATATACTCTGCCAATCACACTTGACACCCGACATCGACAATTGACAAGACAAACCATAGATATGAGAAGTAGGCATAGATTAGAAGTGGATCTATTCTATTCTATGGTGATAACTGAGCATAGATAAGAGGTATGTAACTGATTGACGTTTCGTATGCCATAATTGATCTATAGCAAAGAAAATTTACTTTAAATTCTTGCAGCATTATTTTTTATTTTATTAATTTTGAGAAGCAAACAGTACAATAATAATAGCTGACATAATACATGATATATAAAAAAAGACCAGTGAAGTTTCTTCAGAGTTGAATAAAAAATATACAAACTAAGAAATAGTGCATAAAGATAATCATAATAAACTACAGAATAGTACGTATGTTATTAACAAACTGATAAACAATTAAAAATGTATATGCGTACATATGTATACATGCATACGTTTACACGTACTATATACGCATGCATATACAATTTATATCAAAAATTATTAATAAGTTGGCGCAATTTATTTTTTAAAGAAAATTTTTATCGTTAAAAATGTTTAAGTTATTAATGCGAGCGCACACCGAGTTCAAAAAATATCAATTTAAATAATTTATTTAGAGCTTTCTGAGCAATTCTGTCGGGTTTATTCTATCTCTGTGGCCAAAGTTTAGAATCTCATTGCAATAGAACTCTAAACTTTGGCCAGAGAGATCGGAGAGACATGGCAGGATAACCCAGAAAACTACACACAAGGTATTTAAAGGCCGTGAAAATTTGTGAACATTTTTTTAAATGACAATGTATTGTGTCCTGATATTGGTTGTGATGTGAGCGCATCAGATTCAATGCTATTAATTAAATAATAATATCGCGGATGCGTGACGGCCATATTTGGCCAGGCGGCGAAAAACTAACGGACTGACTAATTTTTCATTAAGAAGTTTCCCCGCGGGAGTAGGCAGAGAAGATAGAGCGTCACACTTATCAGTCCTGGTACTCGATTTTCGCCTCTTCTACATTCATGCATCTTGCATCATATGTCTTTCTTACTGTTATTTCTTTATTCATTCGTTCCATATGACCAAACCATCTAAGCGAGTATTTTTTAAACGTATTCACTGGAATACTTCAATCTTTACTCGATCGTAAATAGAGCTGTCATAAATTTGTCTAGGCAATATCATTTCCATCACATTCAGTCTGTATTCGTTCATTCTCTGCCAGCTCCAGGCTAAAAAATAATACGCAAATATAGGTACCAGCCAGCTGATGCTTTAAATGCAAATAAAATGACCCAGAATTAAAATAGGCAGTAATGGTTCAACATTATTAATATATAATAGCGAATGGGCAGGTTCTCGCTGTAGAAGAGTTGTTTTAGATTAGGTATGTTTTACTTAGCTATAAATAAAATGACGTGGTATGTAGAGAAAATTCAAGGTGCGAATTTTATTGTAAATATAATAAATCAAATATAATAGTCAGTGTCAAATATAATAAAATGATTGTGTGTAAAGTTACGTAATAAATGATCGACCTGCAAAAAAAATCTAACATATGTAACTAGTTATAAGATTTATTTTTTTAAGCGATGTAGTTGTGAGACTTTTAATTTTGTTAAGTGAATATTATAATAAGATGACCAAACACTAAAGTGATTATTTTATAAGGACCTGTAGCGACCATAATTCAAATCTACCGCCATCTCAGTCGGCATCGACGCTAGCGACAGCGCGGCCGGCTGCTGCCACAAATCTGGCTCAATTCACCGCCAGACAGTCTCTCCAGTTTCAGCGTTTCACAAGAGCGGTCTTGCCGGCTCGTCTTAGCCGAGCAAGACCACCAATTCATTTCATTTCATAACTTCCTACATCTTCATTCACTGTATTCATTTCTATCTGTCTTCATTGTTTTTATCATTTGTCACAATAAACCTCAACACACAGCGCCAATCACATGTATTTCATTTAACCACCGTCCTAACCCCCAAAGACCTATGGAACGTTACCGGTCCTGGGGCTGATGGAACCAACTAGCGCTGCAAACTTTTAAAACGGACGGAACGCCATTTTACAGGCAGTTCGTCTCAAAAATTGAAAGAGTCCATTAGAATAGTCTTTCGAGGTAGGACCATTAGCTGACTTTGGACGGAATTCTTCACAGAATTTGGAAGAGTCCATCAGTCCATCATAATCGTTCTGCCGCTGATGTTGAAAGCAATTCGCCACAAGAGTTGAGAGCGAATCTACTAACCGGTTATAGAGAAAGGTGAACAATTCCGAAGGGCTGAAAACCAGCCACGAGAAGTTAGAACGAATGTGAGTTAGCCTGCGAGGAAACAAATTAACCAAAGTACTCGCCAAGCAACCGCTCAGCCAGCCGTCGAGCCAACCTGAAAGCAGTCGGCAAGCAACCACCCAGTCAGCCTGAAAACAGCCGCCCAGCCAACCTGGAGCAGTCGCCAAGTCGACCTGGAAGCAGTCAACGACGCTATTCCATCCGGCCAAAGATCGGACCTCGGAAGAAGACTCCAGCAAAGCAACATGGATTAATGTTTATTAATGTACGCCTTCCCATGACACGAGTAGTATAATACATAAATAGATATGTCTTTTCGTGTTTATATCATTTAACTTGTTCCTCCTCAGCGACCTCCGCCAACCATATTGGCACGTCAGATAGAAACAACATAAGCTCGAGGCCGCCTCTCTCATATGACAGCTACACTTGTGTACATCAAGTGTAATAAAGACAATAATACGTGTAATGCACCTTGGGGTGAAATTTTACGAAAATTACGCAATAATAATAATACAATAAATTACTCAATTCTATTTTTGTGTAACTTGTTCAAAAACAGCGATGGAAAATTACGTTCATCACTCTCGATGGTTTATCCATAGAAAAATGTTATTTATGGATAAACATGGGATAAATTCTATGTCTACAGTATATTTTGACAATTAAATAAAAAACGTACGTCAATCATTTTTTGTGGTTATTTATTGTTAAAAACCATGTTGGTATGTTCGCTGGTAATGGTAAAGATGAAATAGCATTTATCGCTCGCAAAAATGTCTGAAAAACAAGCGAAGATTGGTTTTAAAATCAAACTAAGTAGCGAGACATCCGAGAAACTGAAACAAGAAGAATCACAAAATGCGCAAAAAAAAGATTTGGAATTAATTTCGAGAGTTTCGGCTTTGCCAAACAGCCTTTCTGATATTTTGCCGCTTGATAATCCCGAGAACAATTCGATTAAACATGACAGTAAATGTCCCGATGGTACTTTACCACACGAGTCTGCTGCAGATGGATGTTTATCAGAGGTTTCACATGATGCAGTTGAAAATGAAGCATCTTTGAAAGATGTAATTGCGACCACGCAATCAAACAAAGAGGTTAGTGAGATTAGTAGATCAAATTTAGAAGAAGCTAAAGATAAAGGTGATGGTGCAGATGTTAATGCTGCATCGACAGATATTTACGCGGAACATATTCATTATGAAGGTGAAATAGCAGTTTATACGGATCCGGTCACAAAACATAAATTCACTTGGTCCACATCTCAAAACGAATGGATCTTAAAATCAAATGATGCTGAGCACATTCCAAATGAATCTGAAAATAAGGATGAATGTTTAAAATCAAATGAAAATTCTGGTAAACATGGTTTTGAAAATGACACGCATACATACACAGATGAGGACGGTTCTGTTTACATTTGGGACGAGCAAAAGAAAGCTTGGTTTCCCAAGGTAGATGACGAGTTCTTAGCTCACTATCAGATGGCTTACGGATTCGTAGACAACTCCACACCTGAGAAGGAAATTGAAACCAAAGAACTGATTGATAAGGAAAGTGACGCTAAAGAATTAAAAAGAAAAGCTCCGCCTGAACCACCCAAGTGGTTTGATGTTTCAGAAGAACAGAATACAAACGTTTACGTATCAAATTTACCTTTGGATATATCAGAAGAAGAGTTTGTGGACATTATGCAAAAATGCGGCCTCGTAATGAGAGATCCTACCACACAAAAAATGAAAGTGAAATTGTACACCCGGCCTAATTCAAAGCAGCTTAAAGGTGACGCTCTGTGCACGTATATTAAAATTGAATCCGTTGAACTTGCTCTGAATATTTTGGACGGTTATACAGTGAGGAACCACAGAATAAAAGTGCAAAAGGCTCAGTTTCAAATGAAGGGTGAATACGACCCGACGTTAAAACCTAAAAAGAAAAGGAGGAAAGATAAGGAAAAGATTAAGAAAATGCAAGAGAAACTTTTTGATTGGCGACCCGAAAAGTTTAGGGGAGAACGTTCCAAACACGAAAAGGTAGTTATTATTAAAAATGTTTTTGACCCATCTATCTTTGATACTGAAGTACAGCTGATATTGGAGTATCAGCAAGACTTGAGAGAGGAGTGTGCAAAGTGCGGGGAGGTGAAGAAGGTCGTCCTCTACGATAGGCATCCTGAAGGAGTGGCTCAAGTTAGCATGAAAGAGCCAGAGGAAGCGGATAGTGTCGTTAAACTTATAAACGGTAGGTGGTTCGGTAAGCGTCAACTGACAGCAGAAATCTGGGATGGGAAGACCAGGTACAAAATGGAAGAAACAGACGCAGACTTAAATAAGAGGCTGGGTAATTGGGTGGAATTCTTAGAGGACCCGGAAACTAAGAAGCGGAGGGAGGCTTTAGAAGCGGAACAGGCTAAACCGTCAGAAGATGGAACTCTAGAAACATGTACATCACCGTTGATTACGTAAAAGAATAGCTGAATTTTTTTTTGAAAATGTTTAATTTTTTTTATTCAATTGAAATGTTTTGAGAATTTATTAATAATTCAAATAATTATTTTGAAATAAAGTAACATTTTATCTGTGAAGTTACACACAACAGATATATATATATATAACAATAAAATAGTGAGATATATATCTTTTGTATTGAATCTTTCCAAGTGAATTATCCAATTTGTTTTATTATAAATGATTCTTGATGAATAAAATAATCAGGTTTATTTTACAGCCAAATTTTTTTGTGAAAGGGTTTAGTTTAATTTTGTCCATTATGTTTGTATTATATTCATATTTTTAAATAAATGATAAAATAATATTTTCACTTTTTGTTTATTGTCTGGAGCAGTGAGGGGTGTGGGGAATAATAGTGTTGAGAAAGATATGAAAACAATTTAATTGCATAAATATATTTATTAAAAAAATGTTTTAAACTAAGGGCGTGTCTTCAAAGTATTGATGCACGTTATCTGAAATTTATGTCACAATATGGCCCAAATACATTGTTACTTGATGCGGCAACTATGGCAATGATTATTTTAAAAATTAGAAATTTGTACAGAATCAAATTACTAAATTAACATTGAAATGAATTTATTGTAAAGATCGATAAAAACAAGAAAATATCAAGTCAAAATTATTTGCATATTGTAAAGACGTAATAAAAAGAATATTTACAGATGAAGTGAAATAGAGTATGAGCATTTTTAGTTTGGCAAATGCTCCTCTACTTGAGAAAACATTTTTATTAACCAATATTTTTTGTTTAAAAATCAAAACTTAAAATCGTTGGAAATGATTGTTCATTACGATACATTGATATATTTTGGAAACTTCCAAGATATGTGGCTTAATGACACGTGCATACAGCGATGCAAGAATACCTTGAGATGAATGAGAACGCAAAGAGCTCTTTCAATCAATAATTTGTTTTTCACATTGCAAGGATGTATATCAATATATTTTTCATTACACTTTGAGCCCGTGAATTATTTATAATATATTTGCATAGTTTGATTTAACAGTACTATTTACATGTTTTATTCTTTTCAATAAGTGATATTTTTAAGAATAAACGACAAACATATTATTCAAAACTAATGATACAATATAAGAATGTTTTTTTAAGCAATATAGTAAAAAATATATATATAAAATTGTTCACATATCTTTTAAATACGTATAATAAGAGTCTATATAAATAACTAGAAATCAGAAATATTTTGCAGGTAATTTATAACAGCAAAATCCCCACAAAACACGATGACATTGAATTGGAATACTAATTATAATTTAAAAAAATATATACACTCGGTTCTCTTTTTATGCGGTTTATATTTCAAACATTTTTAAAAAAATACTATTTTAAACCATTTTGACATGTTAAAAGGGTAAGAAATTCGGAGAATTTTGTCTCCGGATATATCGCTTCTTGCCATGGTGAGTGTCAAGGATAATTCAGGTAAGCTCAATCGTCGTATTTAATGAATGGTTCACTAATAGCTTTGTACCGGTAGTAGAAATATATATGAAGCAGAAAGCTCTCGATTTTAAAGTTCTATTGATCATTGACAATGCACCATGTCATCCATATTTGGAACATCCTAATGTAGAGGTACTATTTCTTCCACCCAACACAACAAGCATCATCCAACCATTGGATCAAGGCATAATTTCTACTTTCAAAAAATATTACATTAAGAGCACTTATCGATATATGTATAGTGGATAAACTAGGAAATGAGTCAGTGACGGTAACTGATATTTGGAAAAGTTTTTCTATTTTGGACAGTTTAAATCATGTTGCACTTGCTATCTCTCAAATAAGACCACAAACTTTAAATTCTTGTTGGAAAGCAATTTGGCCCGAATGTGTTACAGTCAAAGAAACTAACCAAACATCGACAGTTTTAGCTGAAATAATTTATTTAGCACATGAAATTGGTGGGGAAGGTTTTGAAACATATACCCAAAATGGTGTAGATGAATTACTTGAGGATAATGTCATGAATGACAATGATATCATTGGTATAACTCATGATACCGTTGAAGAACAAGAAAATGAATCGGAAGAAGATGAAACTCCAGTCACACTCACTGCAAGTGTAATTCGAGAAGGTTTTCAATTTTTCAGTAAATTGGCAAACCATTTCATCGAAAAAGATGATAATTCTGAATGAGCATTCAAGTTTCAACGCGAGCTTCAGAATTGCATTTCTGGATATCAGGAATTGTACAAAAAATTAGCAAAGCCATCGCAAAGTTTAATCACTGATTATATTGTCAAAGGGAAAAAATCAACATGCGAAGTTGAGGCTAATTTTACTTGTGAAGAATCATTATCTTCAGGACATAGATCTGACTATCTCTTCTAGTGATGAAAGTGATTTCGAACCAGTTCGCAGTTCGCCAAACACTTTCATATAGCGACGATAATTCTAAAGAAAAAAATGTGAAAAAAGATTAACTTTTTTTGTAAAAATTTTATATATAAATTTAGAAGGAATATGTTAAGATTATATTTTTCTGAAATTTAATAAACTTTTCTATGATTGTTAACGTTTTTATAAAAATATGAATAAACATTTTAGAAGGAATATGGGTAAGACTAATTATTTTTCTGAAATTTAATAAACCTTTTTTTATGCGATTTTTGGTATATTGTAACTCATTGATTTAGTTTTATGCGGTTTTAAAAAATTATGGAACGTATCCTTTATTTTTATACGTGTGTCTAGTCTTTTTTTGTGCAATTTTTTTTTATGCGTTTTCCTGTGGAAAGTATCTACCGCATAAAAAGAGAACCGAGTGTACATATACATTCTCCAAAATTATGTTTTCATGGAAATCACATACAAACCATTTTGGTTTGTAAAAACAAAAAAAGTGCATTCCAAAAAAACCTTTTTATAAAATCAAATTAACTTTATGAGAAGGTATACAATTAAAATGCTATGAAAATGATCAGATGTATCGAACCCTCCAACGTAAAGTATCAGTATCGTAACTTTCAAATAGGTAATTTTTAGCCATTTTAGTATTTTGCATATATTTGATACATATTTTCAATGGCAGTAATTTTTTAAATCAAGGAGTCTCAACAAGAGCGGAAAATTTAAATTTGGCGCCCTTTTTGCTGTTGTGCTTTGACAGTTCAATGCTAGGCAGTCCGCCATTATTAAAAATGAATCGCTATTTGATGCAACAACACATTCTTATTGTTAAACATTATTTCAAAAATTGTTAAAATTTTACTGCCACGATTTGCAAATTGCATCTAATTTTTGGTAATCAAAATGTTCAAGGTGCATCAAATGTGAAGAGAATAATCAAAAAATTCGAGGAGACTGATGTCAGACCATCGACACGTGTTCGTTCAGGTCGTTCAGCAGAAAACATCATGGCTGTTTGCCAAAATGTGGCGGTATGGATCTTGAAGACATGTGGTTCCAACTGAACGGTGCCACTTGTCACACGAAACAATGGCATTATTGCACGAGACATTCTCTGGTCCAGTAATCTCCTGTTTGGGCGACCAGGATTGGCCGCCTACATCGTGCGATTTAACGCCTATGGACTTCTTTCTCTGGGGTTTTCGAAGTCAAAAGTTTATGTCAACAAGTCCACGATCACACAAGCCTTGAAGGAGGAAATTAGACTCTGTATCACTGAAATACAGCCACAGCTATGCCAAACAGTGATTGAAAATTTTGTCAAAAGAACGTAAATGTGCCAGCAAAGCCGAGGATGGCATTTATCAGATGTGTTGTTCCATACATAATTCCCATATGTCTACAATATGATTAAACCCAAATTTCGGTATTTTCTCAAAAAAATTGTGTTTTATTTGAAATTTTCTGCTCTTGTTGGAACACTTTTACATTGTATTCTTATATGTTCTATTGAACACAATATATTTAAAAAATACTGCCACACGTATCAAACACATGTGAAATACTAGAACAACTAAAAATGATCTATTTATTAGTTACAATAGTTTACGTAGGATGGGTCAATATGAAAGAATCTAAATTCAAAGATAGGACATTTGAACACAGACATATTATAAAGGAAGAGAAGTATTGGCTTCTACAGCCCTTAATGCAAGGCGTTGGAAGAAGTATGTAGTAGACACAAGTGCTTGTTTGGTCTGGTAATAACACACTAGTCTAGTAAGTTTGGGAGTTTGATCCATGTTCCAAGAAACCAGCAAATTAGTATTACTTGCCATTGTTTGCAAAATTATAAAAAATATTTTTAAAGAGAACACATTATTATTGTGAAGTTACAGTTTTTTTCAGAACATAGTTCTGTGCCATTTTAATACAAATTAAATGTATCAACTAGAAAGATATATAGAAAAAATCAATTTATCGAAAAAATATTTTAGTTTCTACCGGGATTCGAACCTGGATCTTTTCCTATCCGGGGAATGCGTTACCAGTTACACCACGCCATATATTACACTTTTAATTTGTATTTAAAAATATTGATGCAATATTACGTATCCATGTGCGCGCTCTGTTTAATTGTTGGTCAATTCAGGACCATGATAAGAATTATGGATATACATTAAGTAATTTAGTTGAAATACATAATAATTAATTAACGACAGATTAATGAACTGTTATATATGGTGAGAGATTCATGAACGGTTACATATGGCGAGAGATTCATGAATGGTTACATATGGAGAGAGATTAATGAATGGTTACATATGGTGAGATTCATGAATGGTTACATATGGCGAGTTATTAATGAACAGTTACATATGGAAAGGCACTAATGAACAGTTACATATGGCGAGAGATTCATGAATGGTTACATATGGAGAGAGATTAATGAATGGTTACATATGGTGAGATTCATGAATGGTTACATATGGCGAGTTATTAATGAACAGTTACATATGGAAAGGCACTAATGAACAGTTACATATGGCGAGAGATTAATGAACAGTTACATATGGCGAAAGATTACACATGGGAGACATTAACAAATAGTTACATATAAAGAGACATTAATGAACAGTAACATACAGATATTAATAAAAAAAAATTACATATGGCGAGAAATTAATAACAGTTACATATCAGTACCTTAATTTGCAAAGCCGCTAACTCCACCCATGGTCAAAAAAACATTTTTGATGCTATTATTTTCCTCTTTCATTGTTCTATGGTACACAAGAAGCACAAAATTTCCATCAATTTTAGAACACGTGAAATCACTTGCACGCATAACAGCTAACTCCAAGCAGTAATAAACAGATTCAGCAAACTGGACAGCTCGATAGGCTGATGCCACAATGCTACCAAGTGATGACTATTTCCAGAAAAATAGTATTTTAACGCATGAAACATGTACGAACACTAATAGTCTCCAGACAAATTCTAATGTCAATGCTATATCCTCAAGTGCCGAACGAAATAGTAAATAGCTCTGCATTGATTAACTATAATATTACAGGTGGTGAAAGTTTTACTAACTTATGCCTAGTGCCATATTTTGAGCACTCAGATTCCAAATTAGATTGGAATGAAGAAAAGGAGAAAATTGTTAAACGTCGAAAATGATGGCAGGTTAATAAATATACGTGGACGGATCGGATAAATATGTCAAATCGGAAAAAGGGTCAAAAGTATTATAAACAGTTCTTTGTTGCTCCTGAACATTTGGGAAAAATGGAATTAGCCGTTTTGCAGATTAAGGTATTGATGTGCTGGTTACACGATTGAGAAGTCTAAACTTCAGCAATTGAATAATGGCAAATAATGAATCCAACACGTAATACATAAATCACACACTGTGTAAATACAAGGAAAAGTCACAATAAAACATGGTGACACTGTTATTATATTTAAATTATCAAAAATGACAGCAGTTTAAAAAAAAAAGTAAAATGAATGACACCATTATGGCAATAATCATGTTTATAAGAATGCACTTTAAAATATTTCTAAAAATTATGAGTATAAAAAAACTGTTTCAAATGATTTACATAAGAATAAAAATAAATAATTCGCAAATTACAAAAACCTTTCTACGTTAACACATTTTCTTAACATAAGTTTACTTTGTTCATTCTCTTAACCTATGAGTAAAACACTATTTATTTAAAATTACTCTTTTTTGGCAGGATGACTGCCATTATGAAATGAAGCAATCACCTTTATCTGGCATTGAAACGAGGTATGAAAATTAATGACTAATTAGTTACTGTATTCAATGTTTTAGTAAAATTGGCACGGTAAGTTTAATATTCATGAGCAAAAGAAAAACCCTGCGTAAAATGGCAGAAATTCAGTAAACATGAACTGAATTATAATTACATCAGTAATTACGTTTTTATGGCAACAAGATATTGAAGATTTGTACTCGAGTTTGTAAAATTAAGTATTTTTAATTTTTACAATGTTTAAATCCTCTCTCTTTTATTTGTACTCAAAATTTAATCAAGACAATAAAATAAAGAACACTTTAATGTTAAGGCCAAGTTATAAAAAAAATTGAATTGAATTGCTTTTGAGTTTTGCATTTTGAATGTTTGTTTAGATGAAATAGTAGTATGTTAGTTATCATATTCAAAAGTTAACACATTCAAAAGAGTGTCCTAATATACTAATACTAGCGCTACGACAATAAAAATAATTTCCTGCGAAACAGAACATCAGACTACATAGCAGCTCAATTTTAAACACTATTGCAAACTATTATAATTATTGTGATTGTTGACTTCTTGAAGTGGTGGTCTTACTGCGTGGGAAATCCTTATATCATCAGTTAAGAGTGAAAAGTGGCCAACTGCAATTTTATCATTTTGAGACGAATTAATAAGTTTTTTCTGCTCAGTTTAATTTTGCAATAATATGTTAATTATATCGTCGTGTTTTTTGGTCATTTATAAATTCAATATTCATAGGAAATCATTATTTATTTTATAATCCTATTATAGATAAGTCATTTTGTATTTTACATTAACTTTAAATTGAACAATATATAACTTTAAAAAACTGTACAGGTATTTGCTTTGGAACAGACCTGTCTGGTAAAGAAATTACATTTATTTAAATGTATTCTTTCATGATAAAGAAAATCACAACGTTATTATAATGATTCGACAATATAATATCGTCGGTGTTTACGCGCCTTGTTACTTCTTTTGGCACCACTCTGTTTTCTGATTTATAGAATGTACATGTGTGTATGTGAATATTGCCACCTTTTTTCGGAGAGCCAAGAAGACAGTAAACGATAAGTAGTCGAAGCTATCGAAGGCATTTACATAAACAGTCAGTGTAAGTCCAATACTGCGGAAGAACCATTCGTCAAAATGTTCAAGAGAGACAAAAAAGGGCTTGCTTCTTTATTGGGGATAGTTTATTCGTGATATTGACTTTAGCCGAGTGCAAGCAATCTATGGGTCAATTTCAAAATTTAAATATGCCAATCAATGCGGCGTTCAACTGAAAGCGCTAAAAAAGTATTTTGAAATTATTGGTTCATACGTGGTATTGATTTACATAGACGATATACTCTTTTATACTTAGTCAAAATGTTAAAATATGAATAAAAAATCAAATATAATTGATCTATTTTCAATGATAATAGATGTCGAAAAGTACAAAAAGTAAAGTTGAAAACACAATATGGCAAATATGTCCGTTAACCACTTTTCACTCCTAACCGACAATTTGTTCTATGAAAGAAAATTATTAATATTTACACAGTATTTTTTTAAAAATGAGAAAAGATTGTATAACATATACAGTGACTAAAAAATTATAATATATATATATCCCTTGTTATCCGTGGTCTCGAAATAATAAAAAAGATTTAGATAATTTTTTGAAAAGAGTATTGAAATTTAAAAGAGGTTTAACATTCCCTGCCGATTCAATTTCATACGTTTATTCCCTAATGACACCAGTACAAAATGATTGTCATGAGATGTCTCGTGGTTGACGTTGGGATACTCATAACCGTCGATACAGCCATTTAACAAACTGAAATGGAGCTTTATTTCAAATGCCAAAGAATCAGATGGTGTCTAGGTTTTGAACCTGAAACAATACTCATAGCTGGCATTCTTCATTGAATACCAACAACGTTACATGTGCCCATTATTATGAAAGTGGTGTAAGTCATGATTCTTTAGTTTCGAAATATTTAAAGGTTTGAATCGATTAAAAAATATTTTTATATTACACAACACAATGTTTCAAAATTTATTTAGACTACTAGATTAATAATTTATTTCGACATATAAATGTTGCATGTAGCTTAAAAGAAATATTTAAGGTTGAAATAACTTACTCTATTATCAAAATAAACACTAGCGGAATACCATTGAACATCGTAACAATACACTGATCATAACGCTTCAAATTTTTCACATTTGTTACAATTTGGATCATATTGTATTAATTTAAAACAATGTGATGTGAAATAATTGATACACATTTTTTTCAATTTCTTGACTTGGACCACTCATAATAATGGGCATACATGCCAATAAATGTCTAAGTTGAATTTATCCTATAATTTATAAAATTATACAAAATATTTTATGAAATCGGGTAAGTTTGTGTATAAAAACCCCTGTATGAATGAATGCCTTGTCTTCTATTTACAACATGTTAGTGGAATGTAACCCCCCACGGATAACAAGGAATTGCCAAACATATTTTTTTTGCAAAGACAAATTAAAATGCTTATAAAAGGATAATTAGAAATTCTGTATTGAATCGTTATTACAATTTTTTAATGTTGGTTTTAGCTTAACTTTGAATATAGAGATCTGTAGTGATTTCCCAAAGAGATTTTTTACAAACATTTGTATTTTCAGGTACCGTTGTCAATGATTACATCAAGTATATTACAATACGTAGGCACTATTACATGGCTAGCACAAAATGACATTAAGAAAAGTTCTCACAACAAAAAACATGCTTGTAAAAACTTTGAATATAATATAACTTAAATTTATAAAAATGCATATTGTATGGCTAATAAAATATTTTTTAGAAATATACAAGTAGTGGGTAACCACCTATTCGATGCACAAAGCGAAGTCATCAACCTCCTCTAGCATGGAATTGAACCCCGCAGCCCATTCATTGACTTCCTTTTCCTGAAAAAATAATATTATAACATATTAGTGCAGTAGGTGCTAGGTTATTGTGATCATATTGGTCCTCGGAGATTTTGATTAAAAATTGACAATTCTATTATTCTAAAAGGTAATATATCTATGAATGTTTTAACCCTTTCTAGCTCGAATTACCAAATTTAAGTGCCTAGCAACTGTATATTTTTTGTAGTATTCTTCAAACATAAAATAATCAAATTGTGATGGAAAATTGAAAAAAAATTCTAGATATATAAATATTATTAATTATAATTTGTGGTATTTCTAAGTAGTCAGACCTTACATGACGTACACAATATATATAGCATAGTACAATACATACAGAAGAAATATTTTAAAACATTAAAAGAATACTTAAAATTTAAGAATAAAAAATAGGTCAGAATAACTATTAATAATCACAAGGAATACAAGCGTGTCAAACCTAACCTTGTAACAATGCACAACTGACATTTCATCTGCCGCAGTGTTCATATGTTAGTAGTCTAAATAAATCAAGTAGACTATTATTTACGTAAATTTAATAGTATCGTCAGAGAATTGACACCACAGTAATATATATGACTAGATAAAGTTGATGGTACTTTAAAGTACCGCCAAGGTTGAGACGGTTAAATATCTATATTTAAATAAATTATTAATTTGAACACATTTTAAAATTCTTTAATTTAAAATAGTCCTCAATTTTAGTTAGATAATTAGACTGTACACAGTTCAAGTAGTAATAATACTCCAACCTCTTTTTGTGCAGTTTTTTTAAATGCAATTTAAAAAAAGATATAATTTTAATTACGTACTTAACAACGCGCTGTTCTCATATCATATTTTATGTACAAAATTCAGAGTTTCACTCGTTTATTTCAAGGTGACGTGCAAAAACATGTGCAGCAGTGTTTTGGTTACATGTGTACATGGCAGGGAAGTTCAAACGGCTTCGTTTTGCTAAAAAGCAGGCCGCTGCCAATAGATCGCAGCCCGCACTAAGCGAGATTGGGCATTCGTGCATCATCACTGCATATCTGCTCATTGTTTACGAACAGTGTGCTTTTGATAGATTAAGCAGAACAACGTGTCACAACCTCTCAGTAACGCAGTGATCTTCAACTTTTCTAAAGTGCGTCGAGATGGAAGAAAATCTAGTTCCACTTACGGCGAAAATCATTTTATTCTTCATGATATGAATTCTGAACGAGCCTTCAAGTTTCAACATGAGCTCAACAATTGTATTTCTGGATATAAAGAACTGCATAAACAATTAGTCATTGAAACAAGAAAATTCAAACAAACTTTGATCACTAATTATGTTAGAAAAAATAAATCAACACAGAAGGGTGGTGAGATTGATGCTGATTCTAATAAAAAAGAACCATTGTCTACAACTGTGCATACTATTTCTTCCGAAGACGAGAGTGATTTCGAGCAACATTGCAAATCGCTGCGAAGATTATCATAAAGCGACGATAGTTGTAATTAAAATAAATATTACTTCTCTAGTAGATGGCTGACATTACAGGTATCCCAATATGCCAAACATCCTTAAAATGTTATCAAAACAATAACCAAAAATGTTATTTTGTAATAAAATAATTTTAAAGTAAATATTTATGCCGTATTATTTTCATAGTTTTTTCTAAAGTTTTTTTATGCGATTTTGGGTATATTTAAACATGCAGTTTCAAAGTTATGCGGTTTTTAAAATTCATGGAATGCATCTTCACTTTTTCCATGAAAGTCATAGCTTTTTTGTGCAACTTTCCGCAGAACGCACCTACTGCACAAAAAGAGGTTTGAGTGTATACCAATACCTCACTTTACAGCCTAGATATGTTCCGGGAAAGTTGGCTGTAATGCGAAATGACATATAACGAATAATTTATTTTAATACAAACCCAAACATTCCGTAGAATCTCTATGTTTTTAGTTGAAATTGCATTTTTTTACTTTTAATTTCCTTTAAAGATAATTTTTCTTATACAAATGTATTAATATAAACAAAACAAAGATATAAAATAAAATGCTGAACGGTTCTAATCGGAGCCTGAAGAATTGGAGATCATGTTGTCATCAGCTCTGTGGAAAGACCTGGTTAAAAAATTGGTCCAACATTTGTTGCCTTTTGCAGTTCTTTGTGACAGTTGACGGCAATATATGTCTGGAGAAACATTGGGATTGCGTTCATCGTTGGATTAATTTGAAGTAGAATGCTCATTACCTGTTCGAAATCAGAGAATGATCAGAGTCAAAATAATATATATTATGTGTTGACCAGTTTATTTGTTAATGAATTAGTTAAATACATAATAATGAATGGATTGTCATAGTAAAGTGGTATACAAGGGTGGTTTGACAAGCAACTTGGTTCGCATACTAATAGATGACGCTAACGTCATCTGTATATGTAGTCATAAAGTTTCCTTCATATGAATAAATAATCTATGGTCTCAAGTTATTCTGACAGTAATTTGTTTTTTGACAGTTTCGAGTAACAGTGAAAAATTGATAAAATTGGAATTCGTGGTGTGATTTAATTATTTTTTCTGGAAGGGAAAATAGCAAAGGATTTTACCTACATTGGATGACTCGTGTTCTTCCTATGAAACTGTTTGACTTTGGGTAAATGAGTTTAAGCATGACAGAAGAAGCATTAAAGATGCACCAGAAGCAGGTTCACTTCATTTTGCATAATGAATTGCACTGTGCAATTGCGTCATGTTTACTCATTCCAGAGCAAAAGCGAATTTGCATGCAAACATCTGCTGATGATTTGCAAGTGTTTGAGAAGAATCGAGTAGAAATTTTTCATTGTTTTGTGATAATGGACAAAACCTGGATACACCACTATATCCTGGAAACAAAATAGCAGTTAAGACAATGGATTGCACATGGTGAACCAGCTCCGGAAAAGGCTAAATGCGTTCGATCTGCTGGAAAGGTGATGGCGTCAGTTTGGTGTCAGAACGCAAAACAGTTCTCCTAATTGACTACCTTGAAAAGGGGAAAACCATTACTGGAGATCACTTTGGACCGATTAAAGGCGGCAATAGCAGAGAAACACTCGGAATAGCTAAAAAAAAAAAGGTGTTGTTTTACCATGACAACGTACCGGTGCATACAAGCCACATGCCTTTTCACGAGATCTAGCTCCTTCAAACTACCATCTAGTCTCGAAACTCAAAATTTTCCTGGCAGGACAGAAATTTGAGTCAATTAAAGGGGTGATACAGGAAGTAAACAAGTATTTTGAAAACTTTGAAGAAACTCATTTTTGTGAAGGAATTGCGAAACTGGAGAAACGTTGGGGCAAGTGCACTGAACTTCGAGAGGACTATGCCGAAAAATTATTACTATCAGAATTATTATTCTAATTGTTTTTTTAAATATCAAACCATGTAACTTATCAAACTCACGTGAATAGCGCTGTGATTGGCTAGAGGGTGGAGCTAGCTACAGATGTTTATGAAGGTATGATGAATGCGAAGTCGCACGAGTTTGGATTTAAAAACACGCAAATTACGTAATTTACTTTGGGTTTAAAAAATGTGTACGAACTATGAATAATAAGGTTTTACGAATTATCGATAGAAATTAGTATGAAATGTAATTTTCGGGGCTAAAGTTTTTGAAAAAAGTGCAAATTACGTGAAAATACGAAATATGGTGATATGTGTGGACTATCATGCTAAGAAGCACCGCCGTCGCCGCTGCTCAGTTCATTTCAGAAACGACCACTGCCTGAATTCCAGGACCAAATGACCCAACAATTGGAGTTACGGGGCCCAGGCGACACAATTTTTTGAAATTGCCTCAACCGCGCTCTGGTAAGTTTCGCTGGCCATTTACTTGCCGAGCGACTTACAAGCAGAGGGGTGCACGCCTTTCCCCGCTACACCGCCGCGAGACGGGCTAACGGACCGCGCACGGCAGGTATAAATAAGACCGTTGGCACTACACAAAGGGCTCCCAGTTCTGCTGGTGATGAGGACGGCATGGGTCGATTCTGAACAGTGACTCGGCCCGAGAGTGCCGCTAGCTGCCATCGCCGCCACCCTGGGATCTTCGTGCCACTGACCTCTGTCTGGATAGACAAGACTGCCGCCGCCACCCGAGGGCTGATTACAAGGATCGCTGCCCACACTGGACCATTTGGCCTTCTATCCTGCCGAACTGCTGACCTGTTGTTGCCATCGTCAATCGAGGAGTTTGCCGCCGGCAACTGTTGACCGCTGCGGCCCACCCAGGCTACCTTTCCCGCCGGACGCACTGCGCTATTGAAGAGGCCATTTTCAAGGTTACGTTAGCCGCTGCCTTCATCACACCTGCTGCTCTTTGCCGCCCGTAAGCCTCCACTATTCACGGCGTCGAGTGCGGCTATCACCGCTTCATTCTATGTTTTCTCTACCCAGCTATATATTGAATTATTTTTCCTGAAGATTTTTTATAAATAATTTTTTCTGCCATTTTCCACTGTCTTTCACAGAGCCCTCTTGATACCCTCACATCAATGGGTACACAAATTAAGGGAGTTTTACTGTATACATTTAACTATCATTTTAAAACTTTCAAATCTTGAATTGATCACTTATGGGTATTTGATCCAGGATATGAGTACTCTAGCTGAGCTATTAACGCTACACACCGGTGCTACAGCAGTACGCTATGAGGTATTGACTAATAAGAGATGGTCTCACAACAGAAACTAAGTATGCTAATGGGTTAAAGAAATGAATGAACAAAATTGATTTTTTTTATCTCAAATGAAATGTCTCATAAGTGCAAGTCTTTATTAGACAATTTGTTATGTAAATATGGGGTTGTGAAAGGATTCACAACGTGGACTTTGCCTGTATTGGCGCACCGCTAAAACTGGTTAATGAACGGTAATATTAATATATGAGTTAAAGGTGTACAAACCTCTTTCTTGCTTTTTGCAGTTTGTTTCTTCTTTTTCTTAACCAGTTTCTTGGCTTTCTTCTCCCTGCTAGCCGTTGAGGAATCTGACATATAATCAGATTCTTCATCGATACTGATCTCCTTATCGCTGTCCACTGGCGACAAATGGAACGTCACTAAAGGTTTTTTCTTCCTTCCGTAACTTCGACGAGATGGCTGAAAAATAAAGGTGAATAATATATATATATAGATGATAATTCTCTTTATACACTGTCATTGTTCTGAGATATAACATCTCTATCATATTATTTATAATTGTCATATTAATAAGAGTGGAATACTGCTGTACAGTTCAATAAGGTTCGGTTGTGTATCAGTAGTAATTTTTTACTAACGCCCGTGGTTAATATCGTTTGCGGCTTGTTTGAAGGTCAAATTTATTATTGTCAAAGCATAGATGCAATGCCTATAGGCATGACAAATAATCATGAAATATGGTTTATTTTATGCTTGATCTATGGATTTTTCACCTCTGTGTTCGAAATCTGTCACTTTGGTTGTGACATTTTTCATATTATTATTATATTAAAAACAACAAGATCATCATTGGACGAACTCTCATCACTAAAGTCGCAGGATATTGAATGATTCATTGTCGTATACTGCAACTTTCATAGAATCAACGTGATAGATGGCTTTTAAAACAGCTGTGATATTTAACCATCGATTCTCATTTTTACTATCGGATATCGGAGAGTAAAAATTTTATTACCAACGATCAAACAACCCATTTTGGCAAAAAATCTTAAAGTGAAAAGTTACTATTGATCACAACCGGCCCTTATTCACAGAATAACAGTCTTTAAAACTGACTGTTACTGGCGCGTGGCTGTGAATTATTACAGAAGGGGACTAGATCAAGTATATAACTAGAAGAGATGAGATAACTTCGAGGAGTAGAGGGTACATACATACAGGGCTTAAGAAATTGATCCAGTTTTGGAATTTTTTTTAATTCTGATTACGAATATCTGTATGCATTTATTTTTAATATTCCTTAAGAAGACCAATTGGACATCCATGTCAAACTTGGACCTGGATTGATACATACTAAGTGTGCATTAAAGTCATTAATTAACATAGCGGTTACTTTGTGGTGTAACATGATTATTATAATTTAGACAACTAAACTTTGTACTACAGACATGTTATTCCAAATTTAAATTAAGAGAAAACATTAATTAACAACACAACATTCCCTGACACTTCACATTTACTGATGAAGAAGATTGATTAATAGAAAATTAATTTGTATCTCTGCTAAAATACAGAGATAAACCACGATCATGGAATTACCCATCATAACAAACTGTAACTCATAAAAATAGACAATTTATCGTTCTATGATTTGCTTAATTTAAAAATATTTTTTTACTTCTTCAATAATTGCATAATTACTTTGTGGTAACATTTTATAGTATTTATTAACATTTTTTAAATAACTAATAATTAAAGATGGATACGCTTGTCGTGAGGTGAGGAAAGTGGCAATGAGCTGGATGTATTTATGGAAGAAATGGCAGATGGTGGGGAAAGAAGATCCAGGAGTGAAGGCTATAATAAGTGTTGACCATCCTCAAACTCGATAGAGCAACAACATCAAGCAGCAAATGGATAAGAAGCTGATAATGGATAAGGATCCAAGGATCACCAATTGTCTATCTTTGTATCCCTTAGCAGACACACAAGCTGATGATGATGAAATTACAATTCACAAAAAATAAAAGATTACCAATTTCATTAGCATATCTAAACTTACTTTAGTATAATGCACAACTTTTGGTTCATCAGCCTTGGCAGGATCTTCAAACAGAGCCAACTCACTTTCGCAGCTAACTTGTGAATTGTCCGTACTTCTTTGAGCAGTAACATCTTCCACATTGCTGGAATCATCACTTTCAGCAGTTTGACTATTCACCGTGTTGATTTCTTTTTCAACTGCAATCACTTGCGGAATCACTTTCACAGCTTTAGCAATTATTTCTTTTTGCTTTTCTATGATATGCAGAACATCAATTGTCACAGCTCTTGTTGGGATATTTACTGGTGCATTGATTTCTCTCAGTATTCCTCGTTTCTTTATCGCGCTTTGTCCATGCCGTAACACATTTAAGTTTTGAATTTTTGGTATTTTAACTGGAGACACATTTTCTTGATCGAAATCAGCAGAGTCATCGAATCCAAAACAATTATCTAGTGTTGGATTTTCATAGACAGTTTTTGGAGGAGTTTTCTCCGGGGTAACCTGAACTACTTCTTCAGTTGAAGGCTCTTTGATCGGAGTGGGAGGATTTAATTCATCAAAATTATAAGGCTCTGTAGGTTTTTTGGGAGAATGGCTTCTTTTTTTGGCTGTTTTCTTCATAGATTCTTCGTAAAATGATAATATACTGGTTTGTTTCCAATTTGATGATTTTTGAGAGTCATTGACGTACTTTGTTGGTCTCTCCGGAACGGTATTATGTTCATTGGCCTTATTTATATTGTCATCTAAGCCGATAATGTGAAATGTGTCTCTTTCGTAGGAGGGTGTCATGGAGGCTTTGACGTAGAAGTTGCAAGGCCATTTTTTAATTTCATTGTCGTAGTTAACTCTCCATGGACTGGCTGCCGGCTTGTGTGCTGAGCCTTGTATCATGCTGCTACTGGCTGCTGGTACATCGGAGAAAAAACTCACACTTCGCATATCTGTCACATTCCTCAAAGAAATATTGCTATTGTCTTCTGCTGGTTTGTCAACATTGCTGAAATTATCCTCAAAAGGTGATGGTGATCGAGGCGAATAGCAGAATCTCGTTCTAGGGATAGGTGATAGAATATTTTCAATGCACTGTTTGGCAGGTGGATTTTGAACTAAAGAATTTTTATCACAAATTGGAATTATTTCACTCGATTGCTTCAAAGGTTCAGATGGAACTGGTGCCATAATTTTCTGTACATTTTTATTAATATTCTTTTTCCTAAGTAAGTGCTTGATCTTTTGTGTTTCCTGTATTTTCTTCAGCTGTACAATCAGAGCCTGAAGCGCAGCGTCGCCTTCACTGCAGCCATCAGGGGTCGTTTTTTTCTTTTTCGCTGTAGCTTTTCTCGTAACTTTTTTCTTTTTAGGTTTTGTTGGTTCCTCGCTCGGATCAAAATCAAACTCATAAAGAGCAAGCCTGTCTGGTGTTGGTATGCTGGGTTTCTCAAGTAATGTGAATTTCTTTTTGTAAATTGGTGTAACACTTTTAATATTCACCGGTTTTTGGGGAGTTGATAAATTTTCAGGAACTTTAACTGTTGTTGAGGTAACTGTATCTAAAAGTTGACATTCTTTAGTAATAATTTTCTTGAAACTTTTGGGAGATTTAACACAATCTGTTGCAGCTGTCTTCGCAGTCCTATTGGTTACTCTGGATCTGGTATTGACTCGGGAAACAATCTTCGCTGGTTCAGGATTTGTTTTTGTTTGACGTGAAACTCTTCTGATTGATTCAGGTTTAATTTTAGAGATATTGTTAGGCAGTGGAGTGCTTGCGAAGTCTGGAATCGAACTTTTTCTCCCAGTTAGTGGACTTAATATATGATCATTAAATTTAGACGGTAAATTCGGAGTCCTTTTTGGCCTATTTCCGTTGGAAACATCGCGGCCGCTAGAAGTGGAAGCATTCAAGTCGGAACCTGAGTTTGTTTTGTCAGCAAGGACCTGCCTTTTGCTTCGCGTTCCATTCTTTACAGGGTTTAGTCGTTTCGAACACATTTTTACATTAGAATTCTCGTCTTGTTCGGTACAACGCGCAAGTTTACTTTTAAAAATCTCCCCTTTACGTGTACTTCGCAAAGAGCGCATATTGTTAATCAGGTCACTTTGTCATCTGGAATAAATGTTTTTAATTATTATTTATCAGTTAGCATTATTTAGGTATGAAAACATAAGTATAGAATATACAAGAATGGAGATAATATAGTTAATATTAGTCGATAAATGACTTTAAATCAGTTTTTTCATACATTTAAGTCGCACTGACACACGCAATGGAAACAATCAAACAAACTTGTCTATGAATTTAACCGCCTTTACCGACACCATCTTGCGTTGCCAACATAATAATTTCAGGCAGCCAACTGTCGTCTATGGATTAAGTATATAAAATTGGTAGGTAGGTAATCAACTTGTTTTTGACATCGATCATAAAATGTATAAATAGCGCATCTTCTTCCATCTTTTTACATTTAAAAAATTACTATTCTACAGTGTAATTTAGGAAGATCCAAGGCAGGTGTTAAAAGTATAAAATAATTTTGATTTATAATAATTGATCGTGAAAATTTCAAAGATAGAATGTTATTTGCTATGTGGCAACAATCGTACAGAAGGAAAGATCTATGGGAAAGATTTTCGAAAATCAGTGTTTGAATCGTAGATAAGGTTTGAATTCTCGCGGTGGACATAAAAAGTCATATGATAACGAGCCATGAGTCTAAACCATAATTTGAACGTACCGTATACGTTATTTAATCCAGTATTTGAGATATTTCGACATTACTTTTGAAAATATTAATATTTATCATTTATGACAAAAAACTGCCAAAGTCAAAGTGCCACCTGAGAAAAATTATTTTATGTTCTGTATGCTATATGAACGATCACTCTAAATAAATATTGTATTTTATGACTTCCATATCTTAATTTACTAATCTAAATGATGATTAATTATTTTTTTAAATGTATCTATAAATATAATAAAAACGCAACTTTTGAAGATTCTCACAATATGCACATATTGTATTTTAGATAGTTAGAAAATCAATTAAGAGTCAAGTTCTGAATTATATCATAAAATCTACCGAAAACTCAAAAACAATCACACGACTCATTTGTAGCAGATTATTAATGTTACAAACATAAATAAACTGTATAATATATCTATTTTAATGTTTTTATTAAGTAATGTTTGTTAACCTTCGGGTACCGGAAGATCGAAAATATGATTGAGGGCCGGAGCGGGGTACAATTTCAAACATTAAAATATGCGTTTTAATGTACATATTATTGTTTAAGCATGTTCTATCATATTTTTAATTAAATTTCTTATACAATGCGAACAAGATTCTACTAAATTTGTCGTCATTTAATAAGAAAGTGTCATCACTCACAAGTGCCCAACCGACGAGAACTGCGCGAGCAGAATAACGTAACTAACTGGATGTGCCGCGCGATCGCGAACACACTGCACACGTGCAGGCCGTGAGCCGTCAACTATAAAAACACATGTTCCGAAAGTTACAGTCCAATATTTATTTCAAAATGTATACAACTAGAAGTAGGATGAAATTATTGGGAATATTTTTAAATACATACAAGTACAAACAGGATAGAATTTTAATACTTTACATTCGTCACACAGTAAAATGATGTATAAATGACAAGATAAAATATTCACATTTATTAAATCAAAATTAATAAATCTTAACAGCAAATTACAAACATAGACAAGGAAAAAGTCACAATATATCGGAAAAAAGTAAAAAGGTTAATGCGGGAATTAATTATTCAAATAAAGCGTAAGGTATAAAGTGGTGTAATAAATATTATATGATAGCCAAAGAAAAACATTTTTTTTTTGGAAAATATGTTTAGGAATATATGTACTGAATATAATAGAGATAATTTAAAATTTCAAGAATATTACATAAAATTACGTAGCGCACACCGACAACAGTTAAGAGAGGTAAGACGCGACTGAAATACACTGTAGCGCGCTCGGCGAAGAGCCTATAGCGAAGAGATCTAAGACGCGACTCTTCCAAATGCGTGCGTCATATCTGCCGTTACCTAGTAAGGCGAATTATCTTATAAAATGATCCCGATTGTCTATGGAAAAACATCATTTTCTCTACTTTTTGCTGTCTTACTATACATTATTGTTATATATTTTTTGCGCGTTCCATTCTTTGAAATATTTACGAGGATTACAATGAGCACCAGTTCAATATCATGAATATTTTATAAATAGTTTTAAAAATAAGATTTTGGGTTTATGTTGTACCCCGTTCCGGAACGGGAGTGTTAAGTAAACATTTTTGATTCGTCACAAAATCCAAAATCCAATATCTCGCACCGAATTTAAAAACGAATTCATGGCAATAACATTATTGAAAGACAATTTGCATTAGATTTACGTTGGTACACATAATACACTTTAGAATATTTATTTATATATATATATATATATATATAAATAGTAATAGTATAGAGTATATATATACTCTAACAATTACATTGTGTTTTATTTTCACCTTTACAGGTAGCGGGAGTGATATCAGGTGGCTCCAAAACAGTTTTGAAATCGAAATAAAAAAGATTTTGGAAGTATCAACCACCGTACCTCTCACTCCCCTAATGGACTGTGGTGTTAAATTGTCATATAATGGATTTTAATTTATTACTTATACATTCTTAACGTAAAACTTTAATACTAATATTAAAATTTATAAAAAATAAATAGTTACCCCTGTTAAACTTTATAAGAAGCTAGTGTTAATAAAAAGCTTAAACTGCTATATTCATATCACATTGATTTTTAGAGAGCATAACGGTTAGCATTCCAACATGTCGCGCGAGAGACCGGGGATTTGATTCTCCGCCGGAGAATTGGTATTTTATTTATTTAACTGAATTTAGACTAGCGGTACACAACGAAGTCCTGATATCGACACTCATGTATAGAAGTAGACTGAATGTAGTGGAAATGAGATCACTTAGGGGTATATGCGGCAGATCTATTTATGTTAGAGTAAAGAATGAAGAAATAAGGAAAGAATGTAGAGCTGATCTTAGTATAGTAAGCAAGATTAAAAAAAGATCACTTAGGTCAGGGGTTCCCAACCTGTGGTACGCGTACCACCGGTGGTACGCG